>OY757314.1:5806679-6174608 GCA_963583905.1 Stenurella melanura
AAAAGGTGCCAAATATGGAAGGCTTGCGTAAATACCTTTACAAAGAGTTACCGCAAAAAAGGCCGAAAATTCGCCTGTTTTGCATAGCAGATAGCGGAGCAAGGGAAAGAACAATATAAATCCTATATGCCTCAAATTAAACTTTGAGACATTTTTAGGTGAGCATGTTTTACTTTTTTGGAAAAATGCAAAAATCACCCGTATTTAAGGGTAATGCCAACAACAGAAAACGAAAAGTATTTTCACTGAAAAAGTATTTTTTTTTATGAAATAGATTTAGAATGGCATGAAACGTGGACAATTTAAAATTGAGCAAAAAAAATTCCTATCATTCTACTGGTAGAAAAAATTTCAAAAAATTTTGAAATTTCTTTTTTCATGAAATGTGGAAATTGTAAATTTGGGTAAGAAAAAAATTCCTTTCCACAATTTATTCTTGGTATAGTAATAAAAAAAATTTCAAAACATTTTTAATTCCGATTTTATTTTCTGAAATAGGTTTAGAATGTCATGAAACGTGAAAATTTTAAATTTGAGTGAAACAAAATTTTTTCCATCTATTCTAGTGGTAATTTTTTTTTCCAAAATGGTAAAAAAATGTTGCAACATTTCTTTTTCCAAAATAGGTTTGAAATGTCATGAAACGTGGAAATTTTAAATTTGAGCAAAAAAATTTTTTTTCATCTATTCTATAGTACTTAAGTAGTGATATATTAAAAAAAAATTAAATTTGAACAAAAAAATTGTTTCCATCTATTTAGTGGTAAATTTTTTTCAAAAATGGTATAAAAAAAAAATCAAATATTTTTTTAATTAAATAGGTTTAGAACGCTATGAAACGTGGAAATTTTAAATTTGAACAAAGAAAAAAATTTCCATCTATTTTAGTGGTAAAATTTTTTTCACAAATGTAAAAAAAATCAATATATTTTTTTTGAAATAGGTTTAGAATGCCATGAAACGTGGAAATTTTAAATTTGAACAAAGAAAAAAAATTTTTCATCTATTTTAGTGGTAAAAAAAATTTCAAATTTTTTTTCCCTGATATGGGTTTAACGTGTCATGAAACGTGGAAATTTTAAATTTGAGCAAAAAAATGTTTTTCATTATTTATTTCTTTTAGACGGTCCACCCTGTATATTTTCCAGTGAAAATTTAACCATTTCTTCGCTGACAATAGCGTCAACTACCTACCAAATTTGTGTGCTCTCCACCAAGTAAGTTTTTTTTAGTGCATGCACCAACAGACAGACAGACAGACAGACGGAATTGAAAAACCTATATATTCATAATCTACATGATCTGAAACGTCAAAATCCGAAAAAATCTCGGAGGGTGATTCTTTCTCGAATACAATACTTTCCTTCGGCATGCGTAGGAAGTAAAAATGAAAAATTCAATGAATCTTTGCATAGATATTCAATTTACTTCCCAAGTAACAATTTAAATGCTTTTTAGACTTATTTAGGTTTTATCAGTGTTTTATAATGGCCACCTCATCAACCACTAATTAATGCCAGCTTAATTAATTGCCAAATGCTCTTAAAGATAGCTTTGTCTTTAAGAAAGTTTTAAAAAGGTCTTCAAGAACTTATATTAAGTTTAAATTCGTTTTATATAACACCGTATTTTTTACATATCCATATTAATTTGTAGAATGAAGAAAAGAACAAAAAACTCACCATCCTGTCTCTTTCGTCTTCGACCTGAAGAATTAAGTCACTGAAATTCGTCAGTGACGCACAAATGACCTGTTCGTCATCTGTCTGCGTCCCACCGACACATTCAAAGGTGAATCCTTTCAGGCACTTGGCGAACGACCTTTGAGCAGTACTCAGTTCTGAAAGAAAAAAGATAAGAGTATTAGCGTTACGTAATGATAATGGTAGGATGGTTGCGGCCGCGGCCATCGTGCCTAACCTAACGGACATCATGTCGTACCAGTATACGCATTTTAATGCTGTTTCAGACCTGTTTATAGACCTACTTTAAAGCTGTTTAAGACCTGCTTTAAAAACCCTCAACAGCGTTTGGACACTTTTTCTCCTGCCAACACCCACGGTCACTCCGAATGGACACATGCCATCGAGGTGTAAACCCCACAAGAAAAGTGGTCCAGAAATCCCATAGCTCTACTACTGTAGTGACAAAGGAACAATCCCAAACAGTTCGCCTTAGGGGTTACTAGGTCCGTTGAACCGTGACAGCTTTAGATGAGATGGCAGGATTGGTTAAATTCGTTAAACCATGACAATATTTTAATTTAAATACAGTATAATTAGTTGTGCTTTAGTTTTAATCATTCCAGACGATGCCAAAGTGGTTGGCGGATCGCGCGTCGAGTTCAAGAGTTTTGGTGTTTGTCGAAACTGCTTTAGATGCAGCACCGAAAGTACCAGTCTCCTCCAGGATTAAAAATTGACGATTGAGATAATGGCGTTACGAATTTACGCCCCCTAGGGTTTGATGTTGATAGCTCCTGAGTAGTAGCCAGAACTAAGTAGCAATGGTGACAGGAAACTGCAATACCATCAAAGCTTGTAGTATGCGTCATCTCTGAGACACTGGTAGTACGTTTTTTAGAAGCTAGGAACTTATAGAAGAGAGTCGAGATTTCTACATTGTTCTTGATTGCCGCACGCGAAGGTTATGGACTTTGCTAGATGGTTCTAGGAGGCAATTTGTAGGGTATATAAGTCGATGTAAACACGCGGGGAAAAAGTTCTTAATGAAATGAGATTAGATAAATCGGAAGTGATACAAGGTGAATAGCAGAATGAAAATATCAAGTAATAAACATTGTAAAAGATTATCTCAGTAAACGTGTATTTTAGTAAGTAAAAGTATTGTGAAGTTTACAGTAAGGTATTCAATACAAGGTGTTAGTCTCTTGTTATAATTTTTGAACTCACGGATTTTAAAGGGTGGTTTTTTAAAGGTAGGAAACACGTGACAATGGAAAAAGGCCTATTAAACTTCCACTGTCCTTACTAATCCTACTAGGATTAGACAATTGGTACTCATTTTATTAACAGATACTGTATCTTAAGAATAGACAAATAAGTAAATTGCCTCAAAAGTTAAAATAATTACAAAATGAAATGTTTGGAGTCAACCTTATATTGTACAGGACATTGTCATCTGCTTAGAAATCGTATCTGGTAACGTGCATTGTACACCCATAAATTACCTAATTAGTGACATAGTATTATGCCAACCGCTAATTGCAGGGGCGTATTTTCCACTCCATATACATTTCCATCTTATCGCAGATTTGCTGTATCGCGTACTTCTGCGTGCCGTTTGGCCGTGGATTAAACCGACGAGGGCTATCGATTTGATGCAGGGGTTACTGAACCTTTAGGCTCACTCCAAACTGTAAAGACACTTCTGTTACATTACCCCGATTATTTTCTGCTCTCGTTGTCAGTTCGGGTTCTTTTCATCTGAACAGAACTTGAGAGGACAAGATTGTGGATTTCTGGAAGTGTCATTCATTTGAATGCTCTTTAAGTGGGAGATTTATTACATGTAATCCAAGTCCTCAGACAGGGTCAACATTTTATCTAAAAATAAATCGTGAACAGAAAACAAAGTTTAAAGTTAGCAGTGGCTAGAAAATGCAGATTTTTTTACTGATGATTTTGATAATGTAATAATAATGCATGTATCAAAAATCCCATGTCACACCATTTTGTCATCTTGTCATCGAATAAAATTTCCCGAACGTATGATTCTATGTAAAATGAGTTTTTATAAATTATAAGGGGGTTGTAATAGACGATATATCCTCGTCGCCTCAAACTTCATTTTTTTAATAAGTACCCCTAATGAAGTTATTAAACAAATTCCTGCAGAGAACTTTATTAATAATAAACATACAAATATTAAATTTAATCAGTCTTGTTTATTTCTCGGAGCTATTCTATGTGAGGAATTAATTAATCTATTAAGTAACGAACTAATACATAAACAATCATCTGGTCCTGATGAAATTCTCGTTTTTAATAATAAAAAAAAAATTATATGTACAATCGTAGAGCCTTTGACGTTTCTGGTAAATTATCACTTGAAAAGGGAACATTCCCAAAATGCTTAAAATTGGGGGGAAAGTAGTTTCTATGCACAAAAACCATGATGCAGAGGATATAACTAATTACACTACCCTGCAAGATTTTACCCTAGACAATGAATAGTCGTTTCCGAAGTAATTTTTTCCGCTGAAACCAAATCCGGGCTCAGAATTGCTCTATCACGTCAGGTTTTTGAGATATTCTAACCTAAAAGTGCAAAAAACATTGTTTTTTGACATATTTGAGGTTATGTAGCACCGCGAACTTTTTTTTCTCAAAAAACTATGTGTACAAGTCTTCCTCTTTCAAATGTCGTTGATTTTGCTTAAATATATTTGTTTTCGCCGAGATTTCGCATTTTCAAATTTTCATGTTTGTGATTTTCCCTATACCTGAAAACTCATTAGGGACACGTGTATATCAAAAGATTGTTTTTCTTTATTAAGAAACGTAAACAATATTTAAAAGTCAATAACAAGTCAATTCTTATGTCAAAAGATCTGCTCGTTCAGAATCTAAGGTCAGATTTTCATTGATTACAGTTACAATAGCGTATACGGAACTTTCAAGAATTTTTTTTTTAATGAAAGAATGGCATCTTTACTTAGATTCTATTAGTGTGTTAAAAACTGACCATAAAATTTTCGTATACCGAGGAATTCACGAACATACAAATTCAAAAATACGATATCGGCGAAAATAAAAATATTTGCACAACAGCAACAGCATTTGGAAGAGTAAGACCAGTACTTCAAGACACTTTGTTTTGTTTCTTTATTTAAAAAAAGTGACGATGCTACATAAACTCAAAAAATGTAGTGTTTTTGCACTTTAACCTAAAAGTAGAATATCTCAAAAACCTGACGTGATAGAGCAATTTTGAGCCCGGATTCGGTTTTAGCGAGAAAAATTACATCGGAAACAACTATTCATTATCCAGGGGCACAAAATTTTCAAAATTTTGCGGGGTAGTGTTATAGACCCGTTACAGTATCCCTTCCCTTCCCTTCTGGATTTTCAAAAGCGTTTGAGTACTGTTAGTTACATCGTTTGTTACATTTTCTTGAAAAATTTAAAATTTTCACGGAGAATCAACATGGATTTCGTGCCTCCAAATTGACAAGCACTGCGCTATACTCTTTACATAAAATATTTATTGACTAGATTGAGGCAGGTGAATGTTCTATTGGCATTTTTGCGAAATTAGCAGGGCGTTTGATTGTGTAAACCATAATAAACCTATGAATAAATTGTCAAGATATGGCATCAGGGGTGTTATTCTCGAATGGATCCGTTCATTTCTGAATGACAGGAGCCAATACGTTAGTGTGACATTCCGTACAGAAGGAACAATAAGTAAATTCAATTTAGAGTATGATAAAGTTAAAACCGGGGTTCCTCAGGGTTCAGTTTTAGGCCCTGTGCTATTTTTATTATACACCAATCTTCTTGATATTTTAACCTCAGAGGCATCTTTGTTCATGTACGTAGATGATAAGTCACTTATTCTCTCAGATAAATCTGACGCAATGTTGGAATCTATTAGTAATAATGTGTTGAAATCATTAATCAATTGGTATTCGTCTAATACACTGTATTTAAGTATCGTTAAAACACATATTATGAGGCTTCACGATAGATAGAAAAAATGTACACGTTTAAATTTGAATATTAACGAGACTTATCTCGAAACAAATTGGTAATGTACGTATCCTGGGTATTTACATCAATGAATTGTCTAAACTGGAACGAACCATTGCAATTACGTGATAGTGAAATTAAATTCAATATTCTATTTATTTCAGATTTTGCAAACTGTGCTGTGTAAAAAGCAAGCAAGCTCAAGTTGAATCTAGGTTGAGATATGGTATTTGTTTCTGGGGTAATTCCACTCTTTCATCGAATGTACTGGTTGCTCAAAAAGGAATTATAAGATGTATAGAGGGAGTTCGTAGGACTCACCTGCGTAGGGAATATTAAAGAAATACAAAATATTACCACTCTTTAGTTTGTATATGTTTGAATTGTGTGTATTTATGTTTGTTAACAGAAAGTGTTTTAATACAACTTAAAAGGTTCACTCTATTAATGTACGAAACAAAAACGACATGTGCCATTCTGTAAGTACAAAATATTCTCAGACGGTCCAGATTATATTGGGCGTAAGGTTTAATTGTCTATTTAAAGCCCTTACATCATTTTAAATTAGAGCTTAACACATTAAGTGCTGATGACGTCTTAAGGTGTCATCTCCCTACTACCTTTCAATGCCCATGACGTATTTAGACGTCATAATGCCCAAGGTCGTCATGAGCAAAAAAGTGTAAATTTCATAACGAGTGCCCATCACGCCTTTGGACGTCATGTTTTTTTGTTTATTTTCGCTTCCATATTTTTTTTAAGATAATATTTTTGGCAATATCTAGCCAAAACCAGTACACGTGCAACAGAAAGACAAGCTTGATCAGGTTAGCTTCCAGGTCATACAGGCCATATTACGTCAGCAGTCAGTGTTAAGGAATTTCTTGTGGAAAAGTGGTTATATTCTGTTAATGAGTATATGTTAAATTAGATTTAAGTCAGTTGTGACGATTTCTATACAGTATAGTCTTAAAGGAAAATAAATGTGCTGTTATTATTATTATTATTATTGTAGTGTAGCCAATGGAGCATGAATTATCTTCCAACGTATGGATTTTCAAGGCTCCTGTAATATCTTCTTAAGACTGTGTAAATTAATGTTAAAAAATGTTCACCTCTTTTGGAGAGATGGGAAAAAATTAATTAAAAATGAACTGGATCTGGGAGAGATTCAAATTGCAATAAAAAAGGCGGTATACAATTCCTCATAAAAATTAACATCTCCCAAGTATAACGATTTGCAGATTGTGATCGTAGCATCGAAAAATTGGTACAGTATTTCGTAAACAATTCAAATTACACACAACGAAAACGTGTACAAAAAAGATGATGAAATAGCAAATATTTTGATTTTTTTATTTCTGTACGATGAACAGCTCTAAAAATATGACAGTTTAAATAAGTCGAGATAGTGTTTAAATCTCAGATATCTCAAAAACAATCAGTCTGACGTTCAAAAATACATACACATGATAGAAATTCCTTTCAAACTGTTCTTTTTAAATCCCTATTGCTTTAAAAATAACGAAATTATGTGCGAAACGATGGTTATTTTGCACATTTTTTACAGGTAAGTTTAGACCCTATTGGCTTTTAGTTAATATAAAGTATTACTTACATGCTCTAATTTTTTGGTACTTTTAATGAGCTCATTTTAAAAAAATATGTACTTTAAATTAAGGAAAAATTCCGCCATTTTACAGGAAAATTTTATTTTCTGTAAATACCGAAAAAAAACTATTGCTTTTTAATCGAAACAATGACTGAATACAAAAATAAAACTTATGAAGCGACATTTCATTGGCTTTTTTTAATTTCTGTGGAACTATGGGGTATACTCCAGGAACCTGCAAATTCAAATTAAATGGGCTATGGACAAACAAGCCAGTATAATACAAACTGAACTGGCGGGAATAACCATAGCCGCAAAAGAAAATTCCCGTAGACAAATAACGGGAAAAACAATAAGAATCTACACTGATAGTAGACAATCACTACTGGCCCTACAGAGACACAAAATAACAACAGGGTCAGTATGGGAATGCCATCAGGCACTCGTGGGCGCCTCCAGCATGAACAGTGTGATTCTATGCTGGGTCAAAGGGCATGCACAGTGCAGAGGCAACAGGGAAGCTGACAGTCTGGCTAAGAAGGCAGCCAGTCTAAGTATACTTGGACCTGGCCCTTCCAACATACTGCCGACCTCAGCAATAATGCTAATGATTAAAGAAGACACCCACAGAAAATTTAAAAAATTGTGGGATGAAACTCATAGTTGTCAGTTGGCCAGGGATCTGCTTAGATACCCTGACAAGGATACAACGATGATCTACCTGGGAATGTCCAGGAAGAACCTGCGCTTCGCGACAGGAATTCTTACTGGTCATTGCCAGCTGAGGAAGCACCTTTATAACATGAAGTTAAATGACACACCCCTATGCAGAGGTTGTGAACAAGAAGACGAGACTGTCCAACACGTACTCTGTGAGTGCCCGGCAGTCTCCTCTAGCAGAGAATCCATTTTGGGAGAACGTTGGCCTACTTTGGCCGACTTGAGGGATATTCCCCTAGGCAGCATCACCAGTCACCACCTTCTTCACAAGATTAGGATGGTTGGAGGCCTAGGTGGAATCCTGTATCCCTCGGGAGGATGTACAAGGGGCCCAATGGGGCCTAGGTGCTGCGGTCACCTAAATGTGACTGCCCTCCCACAAACTCCAAACTCTGTGGAACTAATATTTTTGGAAAATCTGACGAAGGCGCTCGAACTTTTACTGCCAAGAAATATATTTAAATCTTAAATTTCTCGAAAACTTTTGACCTTCAACTAAAATGCAAATAATGTCCTTACAATTAAAATTAAAAGCAAATGTAAATTCCCTACAAAGCAAAAGTTCCTCAAAATATAACAAAATGAAATAATTATATTACTAGCAATTATTTCAATTACAAAAAAACTATAGAAAACAGATCTTTCTCAGCAATTACCTTGTTTTCCAGAAGAAAATATGCACACTACGTACAGCTTGATTGTCAGAATAATGTTATTTTAATTTAGACTATCCCGTTGAATAAAACCAAAAACAGAGGTATTTGCTAGAGAAAAAGAAAAATCGGTAAAGGTATTTACACAGAACTTCTTCTTTATTTGTGCATGGCGGTCACTCCAAAAAATTATTAATTACGAAATGACATTGAGAATAATAATCGGAATATAGTTATCACTATTATTACAAAGAAAATCTAATAACTTTTGGTCAAAAGATGTACAGAGTGCTCATCCAACAGCAAAAATTTAATACTAAATAACAGGTGCCAAATACGGAAGGCTTTCGCAAATACCTTTAAAAACGTCCACCATGGTTGAATTATTTCTTGGGATGACCGCCTTGTACATTTTTTAATAGGTGCATATGCCAAATATTATTGCCATCTGTCACATTTTCAATTCCTCATTCACGTAGTGAAGTGGAAGTAACTACAATAGTGGTTAAAAAATTACATTTTTTTTGAAATTTTTCAAAAATGTTGGTAAAATTTTTTTTCTTTTGAAATAGGCTCAGAATGTCATGAAACGTGTAAATTTTAAATTTGAGCAAAGAGGGGGTTTCCTTATATTCTATAGTAGTGGTAAAAGAACATTACAAATTTTTTCAAAAAAAAATTCAAATTATTTTCCAAATAGATTTAGAATGCCATGAAACGTGGAAATTTTAAATTTAGGCGAAACAAATTTTTTTACCATCAATTGTAGTAGTAAAAAATGTTTCCAAAATGGTAAAAAAAATGTTCAAAATTTTTTTTTCTAAAATAGGTTTAGAATGACATGTCATGAACGTGCAAATTTTAAATTTGAGCAAAAAAAAATTTTCCATCTATTCTAGTGGTACAAATTTTTCCAAAATGGTAATAAGATTCCAATTTTTTTTTCGAAATGGGTGTAGAATGTCATGAAACGTGGAAATTTTGAATTTAAGCAAAACATTTTTTTTTCATTTTATAGTACTTAGTGGTAAAAAGGTTCAAATTTTTAAAAAAAAAATATTTTTTTTTGAAATAGGTTTAGAATGCCATGAAACCAGAAAATTTTAAATTTAAGAAAAAAATGTTTTCCATCTATTCTAGTGGTAAATTTTTTTTCCACAATGGTAAAAACTTTCAAAATTTTTTTTTTTGAAATAGATTTAGAATGCCATGAAACGTGGACATTTGAAATATGAACAAAGAAAAAAAATTTTCATATATTTGTGATAAATTTTTTTTTTTAAATGTTGGTAAACAAAATTTCAAAAATTTTGTTTTTGAAATAGGTTTAGAATGCCATAAAACGTGGACATTTGAAATATGAACAAAGAAAAAACATGTTTCATATATTTTAGTGATAAAAATGTTGTTAAAAAAAATGTTCAATTTTTTGTTTTAATTGTTTTTGGTTTTATTATTAAGAAAATTTCAAGTCAAAATGTTTATTTAAACGACCAAAAAATCATAGGCTTTTGAAAAGTTTGCTGCTTCATAAAAATATGCCATCAAGTCGTAGGAAACATTCTTTTCTTGAAACTCTAAGTTTTTAAAGGTACCTCTCAACAACAATTTAAAAAAAAGGTCCTCTTATGTTAAATGGAGCCGCAAAAATACAAGGCATTTAAACAATTTTTTCGGTAAGACTAATCAAAAGTACCTTTAAAAATCTAATGGGTTTCGGAATTATAGCCAGGAACCTGCTAGAACAAAATATTACGCAGATTATAAAAATAAAAATATAAATTCCATTCAATCAGGGACTAATCAAATTTTCAGTCGCCTCATATCACTTTTACTGTAAAGTTATGTCAGAAAATATTCATGAATCTTTCACTAGGTCCTCAAGATCTCTATGTTTCGGTTTGTTTATATCCACAAGCATTCCTTTCAGCTAGAATACGTTATGGTTTATTTATAATCGTACAGAGATGATTGAGTTGAGTTACTCACATTAATTTCACTGTGACGAATGCACGTCGATTGTGATGGGCCAGCTTTTGACGAGACAATAAATTGGGTCTTTCAGTCCTGTTGATTACATAGCTTGTGTGCCGTGCGTCTAATTTACTTAGATAAATAATTAAGTATACAAAAACATTCTTGTTTAGATTCTCAGATTTTCATCGTGCATTCTTATTATAATTATTTGATTTAATCAAATAGATATATTGTTATAATCCAGCCAAAATAGACATTCAACTTCGTAATAATTCGCATAGAGATATAGCCCTTGAAAACACTATTATAAATGAAACGTCAAAAGTCCCTACCGACCGATCCTATGTCGGCTAAAAATTTTATTTAACGTCAAAGGTCACAAATATCGAGTTTTCGCATATTTCTCGTAGACGATAAGTGTTGATTGATTGATTGATTTGCCAGCGTATGGTGGGCATTGCTGCTAATTCCGGGCGTCCATGGAGGTTCGTTCCAACACGCAGCCTGGTCGTCCGTCGAATACGCCCAACGGACGGCCAAACCGCGTGCCGGAACCAAATCTCGGATGTTTTATATACCGCCGGACCAGCTGCATACGCCGGGTTGGACATTGGACATGCTTGTTGTCAGCAGCGAGAGCCGCATGACGCATGTGGTGGGAATATAGGATGGAAAGTGTAGGTGTTTAAGAGATGCTTCTTTTAAGTTTCCATGCTTCTATTAAGTTTCTATTTGTCATCATCGGCTGGGGTGTGGTGCAGTTGTTTGCGAAATGCTTCCTTTCAGTTTCCATGCTTCTTTTAAGTTTCCATCTATTGTCATCTCCTTATTTTTCTTCTTCTAAGTTTTCGGCTTCTTGTGTCTCATTTTTGTATTTTTCCCTTTCTTTTTTTATTTATTAACCGCTCCACAAGTAAATATCCATCTACGGTGGAGTTGCTGGGAAAGGCCCTATCTCGCGGTAACATTATTATTATTATTATTATTTGCGCATTATGAGAAAAGTGGTCCGAAGGAACAGTTTCCTCACCCTGTATGTCGTTTCCTTGAAACAATCGGTTTCAATTTTGGGCAGTTTTACCATTTCATCACCTATATATTATGTTTAATATCTTTCCAATTGCAGCTTCTTTGAGACAATCGGTTTCAATGTCCGTCTTCCAAATTAATCATAAAATATTATGTTTTGAATCAATAAATCGAGCTGATAAAAATTAAGATGGTAAAGATCAGATAGAAGGAATAGAATAATATCAATTAAATCAGATAAAAATAAATAAATGTATAGCTTATCTGTCTTTCTGCAGCGTCTTGTAATTGCTATTTTATTTTATTTCCTTTCCTGTTCTTCCTTGGGTTGAGTTAATATTGTCCCATTTAAAAACTTTCCACTGTATACAATAACTTTAGGTCACAACACAGCTATATTGCTTTGTAAACATATGTGCCTCATCTTGACAAAATAGGTGATACAAAGTCAGTATTCTCAAAATCGTAAACATTCTACTTAATTTAGGTCTCAGATAGTTGTTCATCTTCCAAGTATCAATATCTAATGCCCTGATGTAAGAGTTCTGCAAGAATCGCTGTGCTTTTGTTTATTACCTATTCATTAAAATATTTTAGTGGAGAATTGTGCAAAGGTAAGTCAACATTTTAACGCAATTTATTTTAATAACTAGAAAACGCTGCGCGTTTCCTAGCTCCTACCGGAGGGGTTTGATTGCTTACACAGTCAATATTGACTACTTTCGCAGTCAATTTGTATTTTCCAGTTTTTCAGTTATCAGTTTTTCGGTCCATAAATGACAAAATTTGTCCTTCAGCTCATGGCGCTATTTTCAATTTTTTTATTTCGATTTCAGATTCGTCATCAGCTACGTCGAAAACTCCACATACCGATTTTGGAAGCTTGTAGATGCTCTACAGTAGCCCATCTTGGACTCTTTTTCTGAACTGTTCTTAGTGGTCGCTAATTGTCCATTTTATAACATATATATACAGGGTGTTTCACTTAAAAGTCCCCAGGCCATTATCTCTAAAACTAATAAAGATATTTTATTTTTGTAAATGGCAGATGATTGATACCAAAGAAAGGTTTAAATAACGGTGATTAGAATTTTTCCTCAACAGCACACAGAGATGGCGCTGCGATGCAAAACTATTTTTTGATGGCTGGAACCTTGAAACATAAGTCATGTGATTAAACAATAATTTGCGAATAATTTTGATGGTATAGAGAATTTACAAAAAACAAGCCGTTTTGGAGTTACATGAGTTTCTTTCATTAATGCCAGTACACGTGAATTTTGATAAATCCCTATAATTTATTTATTATTTATTATAGAATATTGGTTACCAAACACTTTTTTTCAAGATAAGGAAAATATAATACACTATCATAAAATTATGTTTACCACTTCCGGCCAAACCGGAACTAACATGATGAACCAATATCCATAATATGTTCCTACATATTACATTTTTTTTTTCTAATAACGCTTCTAATAAAACGGCTCCCACTTAAAGTAAGACAACAAAGAAAACACACTAATTTAGAATGGGCTAAATTTATATTAACAATTCAGTAAAAAACGTAAACAAAAGTTTTATAAACAAACATTTAAAAACTATCGAAATATTATTAAAAATGAAATTAAACTAATTTCCTTCTTATTAGTAGGTACTTATTATATTAAATGTTCAAAATTTCTCCCTTCTTCATGAATACACATATTGTACCGTTTCAGTAACTCTGCATTGCAAACTTTTTGTAACGTATGTCTATTTATAGCAGCAACACTTGCATATATTTTATTATACAAATCGGCCATATCCTCAATGGGTTCAATGTACACTACACTTTTTAAATACCCCCAAAGGTAAAAATCTAATGGAGTCAAGTCAGGTGATCGTGCTGGCCATCTGACTACTCCATTAGTACCAATCCATCTCTGAGGGTACATTTCATTAAGACAATATTTGACTAGTACTGAGTTATGGGGTGGTGCACCATCTTGGTGAAACCAAATATTCTCCTGGTTATGAGGGATAGTCTCTAATAATCCTGGCAATACATTTCTCAAAAATATCTCATATTTTCTTCCATTTAAAGTCCCATGGAATAGATATGGTCCAATAATATATGAATTTAATATTCCACACCACACGTTAACTCCAAAAGTTACCTGATTTCGGGTCATTCTCATCCATCTAGGATTATTTTGTGACCAGTATCGGCAGTTATGCTTACTCACAACTCCGTTGTTGTGAAAACGGCTTTCATCGCTCCAGAGCACATTTTTTTAAAAATTTGGGCGTTCTTCAGAAAGAACTGAAAATTCAGCTAGAAAATGTAATCTTTGTTCATAATCACCAGGCCTTAAATGATGGATCAATTTTAATTTGTATGGATGGTATTTATTTGATTTTAATATTCTATGGCACGAAGATATCGACAGATTAGTTTCCGATGCCAATTTCCGGAGAGAACATTGAGGATTGTTGACAACACTATTTAACACCAAGGCTGTATTTTCATCGTTTCTAACTGGCCTATTTCTGTTACGAATAGTTTTCTTAAAACTACCCTAGTTTCTTAAATTTTTAAACAGCATGATAAATGTTTTTTTTATCGGGTGTAGGTCTATTTGGAAATCGTAAACAAAACAATCGTTTTGCTTGTCGGGAATTTCTTTTGCATTCACCGTATATTAAAATCATATTTAACTTATCTTCATTGGTGTATCTAACCATTTTTTAAATTTTTTTTTTGTATTGCCTTATTTGGATTAATTTGCTTTGAATTGTTTCTAAGTACACTATTTCTGTTTGAAACTATGATTGAAATGCACCAACTACAAACTTTGTTTAATAACTGTCAAACTTAAAATTAAATTAAAGCCTACTAATATCTCTTAAGTAGATTTTTCATTACCATTCTAAATTAGTGTGTATTTTCTTTGTTGTCTTACTTATTTTAAGTTTTGGGAGCCGTTTTATTAGAAGCGTTATTAGAAAAAAAAAAATGTAATATGTAGGAAGTGGTAAACATAATTTTATGATAGTGTATTATATCACTTTCCTTATCTCGAAAAAAAAGTGTTTGGTAACCAATATTCTATAATAAATAATAAATAAATTATAGGGATTTATCAAAATTCACGTGTACTGGCATTAATGAAAGAAACTCATGTAACTCCAAAACGGCTTGTTTTTTGTAAATTCTCTATACCATCAAAATTATTCGCAAATTATTGTTTAATCACATGACTTATGTTTCAAGGTTCCAGCCATCAAAAAATAGTTTTGCATCGCAGCGCCATCTCTGTGTGCTGTTGAGGAAAAATTCTAATCACCGTTATTTAAACCTTTCTTTGGTATCAATCATCTGCCATTTACAAAAATAAAATATCTTTATTAATTTTAGAGATAATGGCCTGGGGACTTTTAACTGAAACACCCTGTATATAGCTATAGCGGCCCACAGTGCATGTAGAATAGATTTATTTGCATTTATTTTTACTTCATTAAATACAAAAAGTCCGCTCAAAGCATTTGTGTGTACCTTTTAAGTTTTGATATAGTGCCTATCCTAAACCAAGTATGGTTTTATAATACTCTTGAGATACTCTCTGAGTAACGCTTTAGATTCATTAGAACTTGAAGAGGCATGTAGGCCCTTCTCTAGATGGGTCCCTGTACTCTTATAAAGGTTTTAAATCGGCCTCATAGAGTTCCTCCAAACTACAGGGTGTAATCAGTTTCATGTCAATAAAAAAAACTGGTAATGGGGACCGACTAGACAAACAAAAAACCTTTATGACTTTTCCCTCTAGGGGCACTTTGAAAAACACCGATCTAGGTTAACATATTTAATATTATGGTAGACAACTATTGAGAACCACTGCTTTTCTTGGTCGATGGACTTGTACTTTCCAATTATACAACTTTTAAATTGTCATAAAAAAGTGCTGGCCGGCACACGCGGTGTCAAAGGATCATCGATCCCCTTTGATGTACCGCCTCAACTGAACTGAGGCAAGTATAAAGAGGTAAATAATTCGTTCTCTCTTCGTGCACAATTGCAAGCAAATAATGGCCATAGAGGTTTAAACAGAGCATTTCTTTACATGTGTTTTTTAATTTGGAACAAAATATTGGATTGTTTATAATTTAGAAAATTTAAATGTGGTTTATTAACATTTGTAACATAAATGAGTGTCCTGGGTTAAAAGCTTACTACCTACCTAAATGATTCAAAATCTCTGCATCTGTATCAATACACAGTTCGGTACTTTGAATTAAGTACATACGCACTTCGTTCGACACTAAACACTAAACTATCAACTAACGTTGTCAATAAAGAAAAATAAAATAAAAACTTGGTACAAAAGCCAAAAAGGAATACAAAAAGAACGAACAAGTTGTGCCTGTACGTAATCAAGAATTTGACAACTTGAACGGTAAGTCAATAAAATAAGTCTTAACTATAAATACACAATGACGCGAAATTCAAAAATAACAAAAATAACGAACGGCGGGTTGGACGTGTGTACATAACGAAACACCGACAGTAACTAAAATATTGCACAAGGGAGAGTTAGAGTATAGTTTTCTTCAGATCAGATCTAGATCTAAACCTACCTCAATATTCCAGCAGTTCTCAAAAAATTTTATTGAAAATTTGCGAAATTTTTCTTTATTTTTTTTCTCCAAAACTATGAGCTTTAGACCCCATGTTATATAAGGTTTTTTTGTTTGTCTTGTCGTTCCCTACCACCAGTTTTTTTAATGACATGAAACTAATTACACCCTGTATTTACGTTTATAAGTAGTCTTGGAAATAAGTTTCTAGAGTAACTTATAGATTATTTTAAAACTATAATAATTGATACTTGGGAAGTCAGTTTGCGTCATAATTGTAACCCACAATCGTGTGCCGCATCACGTTGATTCAGTTTTCAGCTTTCCGGCATTAATCCAATTTCTTGCTAGGAAAATCAGCTAAGTTGAGTGCCTAAAATGTCAAAAACCTAAACAAGAACACTAAAAACAGGCATCCTCTTAGGTACGCGTGGGCCGGTATAAATTGGATTTCTATCTAATGTATTTTTCTCGCCTACTATGCGTTATTTCCCGTCAGTTTTTTCCCCAATGTAATATTCTCGGAGTGAACACAACAAAAAACACTGCTGATTGAGGGCGACGATGTTGTGACATTCACAATTAATCGTTTACAATTCATTTGCCTCGAACACTGTTCAATTAGCCACATCAATATTTCGTCAACGTCGCAACTGTTAAAAAATAATTCGAGTGAAAAGGTACTTGCGTTGTACTCTACCCTAGAAAATAAGACACCTTGACCACCGTTCAAGCTGAAATGTCGATCTCCAATGGTGCAACAAATTAATTACAATTATGGTATTAAGCGGTAATGATTAGATTTGCGTTTGTTCTATAAAACAAATAACAATTAAGTCGTGAAGGTCAGCATTGAAGAAATCAGTTGTTTTAAGTTATACACCGAGCAGAATGAGTCACCTGATAGCTCGAGCTCGCACGTTTTTCAAGAGTTTCAAGGTATGCACTGGTATTAGAACACGAACAGGTGACATTGCATTGTGGACAACAGTGTCATTGACAGAATCGCATTTTTCTTTTTAGATATGATAAGTATGATAAGATAACTAACATCCGAAACGAACTTTACTTGAAGTATTTGTACAATTTGTAATGATTTTAAAGGTTTCAAAATGCATGGCATTTTATTAGGATTGTCGCTATCTTTTACACAGGGTTGGCAAATAATGTGTTTAGATTAGTGCTGGGCGATGGCCATTGATATTTTACAAAGATCGATGTTTCGTTGGCGATATCCGATGTTATGACATCGATGTCAGACATATTGATATAGTCCAGTGTATGACGGTTTTTGGCTCCGATTTCCACCAAGAAGCATCAATTTGCTTGAAATTTGTACTCTAAGTAGTCTAAGCTTAAAAAGCAAACCCTATGCGAATGTGCGCGTTTAACCTAGGGGTGGATACCACCCGAACTCGGGGGTGGGACTTTTAATATTGAATATTACATTCTAAGCAAAAAATGTTCTATAGAGTTTTTGCGAAAAATCAATACTTTTTGTGTTATTCGTAATTGAAAATTTCAATTTTTCTTAAAAATAATCATGTTTTCAAACGGTTTTTCACGAATAACTCAAAGACTTTATATTTTATCAAAAAAAGTATATGGAGCAAAAATGTAGCTTGTAAAAAAACAAAGAGATCGTCTGTTTTTATTTATTGTTGCAGGCCCAATACAAACCGAGTTATGGCTTATTGAAGGTGGGCCTTATATATCGAACGAAAAATTTTAAAAATTCAACATTGAATAAGAGGAAAACGGTCAATTTTAGGGAGAAATTGCATAATGCCTTTTTTAAAGTACTTAAAAAAATCGGTAAAGTTATTTACCGAGAACTTCCCTCTTTATTTGTGCATGGCGGTCACTCTAAAAAATTAATAATTACAAAATAACATTGAAAATAATAATCGGAATATAGTTATCACTATTATTACAAAGATAGGTTTTGGTCAAAAAAATATACAGAGTGCTCGTCCAACAGCAAAAGTTCAATACTAAATAACAGGTGCCACATTAACGGAAGGCTTGCGCAAATACCTTTACAAATGTCTCCCATGACTGAATTATTTCTTGGGATGAGCACCCTGTACATTTTTCAATAAAAGCATAATAGCATATGCCAAATATTATTGCTATCTGTCACATTTTCAATTCAATATTCACGTAGTGGAGTGGAAGTATAGTGGCGGTTAAATTTTTTTTTTTTTTTTTTTAATTTTTCAAAAATGTTCCGATTTTTTTTCTTCTGAAATAGGTTTAGAATGTCATGAAACGTAGGAATTTTAAATTTGAGCAAAAAGGAAAGTTTAGTTCTATTCTATAGTAGTGGTAAACAAAACATTTTTTAATAGGTTTAGAATGCCATGAAACATGAAAATTTTAAATTTGAGCAAAGAAAAAAAATTTTCCATCTATTTTAGTGGTAAAAAGTTTGAAAAATGTTACCTAGTGAAAAGAATTAAATTTTTTTTTTTTCTGAAACAGGTTTAGAATGTCATGAAACGTGAAAATTTTAAATTCGAGCAAAAAAAATTTTTTCCATCTACCTATTCCCGTGGTAAATTTTTTTCCAAAATGGTAAAAAAATGTTGCAAATTTTCTTTTCCGAAATAGGTTTGGAATGTCATGAAACGTGGAAATAAAAGTGATAAGATACATTTTTAAATATTTCAAAAAATTTTTAAAATTTTTTTGAATAGGTTTAAAATGTCATGGAAAGGTGGAAATTTTAAATTTGAACAAAGAAAAAAAATCTATTTTAGTGGTAAAATGTTTTCAAATGGTAAAAAAATTCTATTTTTTTTTTTTTAAAGTTTAGAACGCTATGAAACGTGGAAATTTTAAATTTGAACAAAGAACAAAAAATTCCATCTATTTTTTCAAAAAGGGTAAAAAATTTCAATTTTTTTTTTATAGGTTTAGAATGCCATGGAACGTGGAAATTTTAAATTTGAACAAAGAAAAAAATTTTTCATCTATTTTAGTGGTCAAAAATTTTTCAAAAATGTGAAAAGAAATATCAATTTTTTTTTCTGAAATGGGTAGCCTGTCATGAAACGTGGAAATTTTTTTAAGCAAAAAAATTTTTTTTCATTATTCATTCTCTTTAGACGGTCCACCCTGTATATTTTCCAGTGAAAGTTTAACCATTTCTTCGCTGACAGTAGAGTCAACTACCTACCAAATTTGACTGCTCTCCGTCAAGTAGTTTTTTTAGTTAATGCACCAACAGACAGACAGACAGAGACGGACAGACTGACGGCATTGAAAAACCTATATTTTCGTAATCTACGTGATCTGAAACGTCAAAATCCGAAAAAATATCGGAGGGTAATTTTTTCTCGAATACAATACTTCCCTTCGGTATGCGAGGGAAGTAAAGCCTTTAAAATGAGATGTTGTAGAACTCTCTAGCATAAAAACTAAGGGAGTTATGACGAGGATAAGGTCGATTCCTATTTTTTTCGTGCAAAAAACAACAATGCTACCCTTGGCATTACTATCCTAATTGAAATTAAAAGTAATCCATTTACAATTCACTTTATTTAAGCATTAGTAATGTGATCCAGAAGTTTGACCGGCTTAGAATGCTTAATTTTGAAGAAAAAAAAAATGGTTAAAGTGGAAAACGCATTTTTGAAATTTTTAAAAAAATCGTCTTTTTTTCAAAATAAGTAACTAAAAATCTATCGAAGATACGGAGACATTGTTAGAGAACAACAAGTTAGTATTTTTTTACTTAAAAATTTGTTTTTTTTATTGTAGCTTGCAAAGGTTGGGTTTTTTTTCGAGCTTTAAAGCGCCTGGCGGAAGTTAGAGCCCAGGGAAAGTGACTGGCAATAATTAATGCTGGTTTTTAACAATATTCTGTCAAACATATATGAAAACCAGCTATCATACTTTAACGTAGGTTAGTACGGTTTTTTTGTACCTTTTGTACCTGTTATCTGTAAAAGGGCCCCGCTTTCAAGCTAACTACATATCACTCTATTTATTGTCAAAATATTAGCTTTGCTAAAATGACGTAGGTCTGGCGGCTCTGGGATCTTACTGTATTACAGATCAATCAACGTGTGAAGTGGAGGTTACAAATTCATAGCAGTAAATAAAAAATATACTTAGTCGTGTAGAGAAAAATATTTCAAAAAAGATCGCGTTTTTTTCTCTCGAAAATCGATCCCCGAACATAACCTAAAAAATCCAAAACAGTAAAAAAAATGTTTTTTTGCGAATAAAAAGAAAACTTGAAGTCCGATCAGGAAAAGTTAAATGAGAAAGCCACAGGCATAAAAAAAAACTGAAATTGAATCGGCAGTTTTTGAGAAAAATCGGAAAAATCGTCAAAAATCACGATTTCTCGTGTTTGCTTAAAAAAATCGAGTATTTCACAAAAATGTCTAATGATCCACAGAAATGAAGCCCAAAGCAAGCCAAAGAAAGATGCTTTTCTAACAATTTAAAAAAATTAATTTTTTGCTGAGTTGACCATTTTTCTAAAAAAAGACGTTTTCGAAAATTGGCTCCTCTTGCCCGAGGGATGGTCCTACAAAGTTATTTTGGAGCTTATTTTTTTCGTTAAGAGTTGTAATACAACTGTATTTAAAAGTATAATGAATTTTATAATTTTTTCATATTAAAAAATCGATTTGAAAAAAACGCTTTTTTGTTCAACCGGTTTTTCCCATGTAACTCATTTAATTTTTCATAATTGGCTCGCAGACAGATGCAAAGTACTCTTCAAGACGCACAATAAAAAAAAGTGTTGTACGACCTCCGGAAGCCGAGACAATTTTTATATTTCGAAAAATCGCTGACGGCGTGTTTTACCTCGTACCGAATTTTTTGGCTGCAAAATGATGTTCAAGAATTGTACTTTCAATAAAACAGTACAAATCATTTCACCGATGTGCTATTAAATCTACGGTAAGGTTATACGTCCAAGCGCAGTGGTATAGGGTTAGCGCCGAAGACTAAGACCATTCACAAAACATACATTTTTTTTTTTTCATTTCTTTCATCTTTATGTAAGTATTCTCATTAATAGTAATATTTGCAACTGTATTACTTATTACATGAAGGTACTATTTTTTTAATATAAATACTAAATAAAAAAAGGTATAAGTACTTATGTGAAAAAAATAATTTACTTACTTCACTTCATTTTTATACATACATCATTGTAATTTTCAATTTTCGACTCTTCTTCTTTTCAGTGCAGTAGCATCATTATTATTATCATCATCATCGTTGCTCTCTTCATCATAAATCGCTCCAACTTCTGCTTCTCCATAGTCTTCGATATTTCTCGCCTCCTCATGAACCTCTCCAATTTGTTCGAGAAAATCGGAAGCATTAGCGTAAGTACTTTCATCGGGAGATGTCTCAAAGTTGTGACAATTTGCTGAATCGCAATGAACACAAACGCTGGTACACAGCGGAAGTTATAGGCATTTCATGATGAAAAAATAATTTAAACAAACAAATTTTACACCATTTCATGTAATAATAGAGTTACCATTGCAAGTATTAATAAGTACATTTACATACAGATGAAAAAAAGAAAAAATAAAAGATATTGTGGATGCTCTTAGTCTTCGGCGCTCACTCTATACTCCTGCGCCGTGCTTGGACGTATAACTTTACCATAGATTTAATAGCGATCGGTGAAATGATTTGGACTATTTTTTTTTATTGAAAGTACAATTCATGAAGATTAGGTTGCAGCCAAAAAAAAATCGGTACGAGGTAAAACACGCCGTCAGCAATTTTTCGAAAAATAAAAATTATCTCGGCTTCCCGAAGTCGTACAACACTTTGTTTTTAAATTGTGCGTATTGAAGAGCACTTTGCAACTGTGTGCGAGCCAATTATGAAAAATGAAAAATTAAATGAGTTACGTGGGAAAAACCGGTTGAACAAAAAAAAGTTTTTTTCAAATCGATTTTTTAATATGAAAAAATTATAAAATTCATTATACTTTTAAATACAGTTGTAGTACAACTCTTAACGAAAAAAATAAGCTCCAAAATAACTCTGTAGGACCATCCCTCGGGCAAAAGGAGTCTATTTTCGAAAACATCTTTTTTTAGAAAAATGGTCATAGCTCGGTAAAAAATTATTTTTTTTAAATTGTTCAAAAATCATCTTTTTTGGCTTACTTTGGGCTTCATTTCTGTGGATCATTAGAGATGTTTATAAAAAACTCGAATTTTTGCAGCAAACACAAGAAATCGCGATTTTTGACGGTTTTTCCAACTTTTCTCAAAAACTACCGATCCAAATTCATCAAGACACGTCAATTGATAGGTTTTTTTTGATACCTATAACTTTCTCATTTAACTTTTCCTGATAGGAGTTCAAGTTTTTTTTATTCGCAAAAAAAACACATTTTTTTACTGTTTTTATTTTTTTAGGTTATGTTTGGGGATCGATTTTCGACAGCAAAAAACGCTATCTTTTTTTAAATATTTTGCTCTACATGACCATGTTTTTTGTTTACTGCTATCAATTTGTGTCCCTTATACATGGGGACGATCACAGGATGATTGGTCTAATTAGAAAATGTACTCTATCGTAGTGAAAAACCCTTTTCGCTGACATATCAATTTTTATGCATAAGAGACATTTCAAACTTAATTACAGAAAAAATTTAAAGTGGTGTTTTGACACGGCCATTGTAAAAGCTTATTAAAAAGAAAACGTTATCACGGCGTGTAAAAATTAAGTTTGGCAATGGTAAATTTTCATGCAAAGAGATCTTAAACTTCAGTTGTTTTTTCTTTAAGGAGGTGTTATGAGATGTCAGTGATTCATCCTGATGCATTGATGCTGCGCATTCAAAATTAAGTGTGGCAAATTAATTAACAAAAATTGTCAGACAGACAAGTTGTAATAGATAGGAGAAAATTTAAACTTCAGTTTAGAACAAAAATCAGGGAGGTATTATAAAGTGCACTTTCATAAAAAAAAATAATTTATGACAACAGATCTGTCAGAAGTTAATTAACAAAAATTGTCAGACAAATTTTTTCAAAAATGGTTCATTATTAACCATAAATTGCGAAAATCTAAAGCATGTATTTTGAAAAGTAGGATTTTTTTTTGCTAAATTCAAAAATTCATAAAAAATAACAATTAACAAATTTTTATAAGTACGGCGGGCGCAACATGATTTTTACATGTTTCGGAAACATTTTCGCCTTTTAAGTTTGAGGTGTTGGATGGGGTACCTTTTTTGTCATAGGGGTTCGGTCTATGAGTAGTTTGGATAAACTACCTATTTGTGGAATTTCAGAATAGACCAGATGGTATAGGCACATGCGTTTCGAATGCGGTTTTTCTGCAGTTTTGCTGGATTTTAACAGAAAACTGCGTTCCAAATGTACTCGAAACGCACGTGCCCAGTTTACCTGGTCTACTACCATTACATAAAATATCATGGGCAACATCAGAAACGTAAAAAAAAATTTTGTTTTACAACCATGTTGTACTTTTAAACCATCATCAGTCGCAATCTATATTTTATTTTGAATGTTACAATATTGATTTTATATCACATATAAGAGTATTATCAGTCTTGAAAATAGGTTTGTGTATTCCCGTGGCACTTTCTCGAATCCTGATCAACTTTCAAGACGTCCGTTTGTATAAATAATTTTCTTTTTCTACTTCCGCTAGCTTCCATCGATGAAAGTTTGTCATTGTAGAGCCAGTAGCAGATCACTGTGTAGAACTACAAGTTAATAGATATTAAATACTTAAATTGTCCAATATAATACGTAGCTAAATAATTTTTTTCTGCATCGTTGAATACTAGAGAAACTATCAAATTACTAACACGTTCTTCAATACCACTCCTCTGTGGTATGCCATCGGATATCATTCCTTGCATAAAACACAGGCTGTCATTGAAATGTCTTTCTTATAAAATGAAAAAAATAGTCCATACCGGGAGAAACTAATGTTAATATTGTCATCTCTTGTTTACTTGATTGGCAAACCGCATAGAAATAATGCTTGTTACAATCGTTGCTAAGGAAATTATCTACAGAGTAACCTAAAATAAGCCAAACTTATTGTTTACTCTTTATCTTGAAAATACTTCCCTAAAGTTTTAGAACTCTTAAACGACCACAAAATAGGGGAACCGAGCGGGGAATTATATTAAATATTTGTGTCTGAGATTAGTCTTTATAAATTGTCTCATAAAATAAAATAAAAAACCGCTGTCTAAAAAACCACTACTTCAAATTCTATAAAGAAATCTGAGGCCTTGTCTTCTAGTATATTCTTCTATATATACCAAATCCCAAGTTTCTGTACCCTTACCAGCTTGCTTTATTTATGTTCCCCTATTTAACTCCCAACCCTTCAACGGAATCATCTCAAAATATAATCTAATTACAGATGTCGTTAAAATACATACATGTATACCAAATTTCAAGTAAAATTCTCAATTTTATTTTATCAACCCTTTAATAATGGTGGGGGAGTTGAAAAATTATAAAAAATCTGAGGCCCTGGCTTCTAATATAGGTATACACCAAATCCCAAGTTTCTGTACTCTTACCAGCTTGCTTTACTTATTTTCCCTTATGGAATGGGCGTTGGGGGATAGAAAATATTATTATTAGAAAAAAATCTGAGGCCTTGGTATCTAGTATAAATACATCAAATTCCAAATTTTTGTGCTCTTACCAGCTTGCTTTACTGATTTTCCACTATTTATCCCCCAACCCTTCACCGGATATGTTCAAAAAACAATCCAGTTCCAGATTTGGTTATAGTTCATACGTATGCAAAATTTCAAGTCAATATCTTAAACTGTTCCAGAGAAAATGTGCGCACAAAAACGTGTCGGACAGAATTTTTTTTCGCTCAAATTTAAAATCTCGACGTTTCATCCACCGATCGGAATTACCTATCGGATATGTGGTAAAACCAGGGTTGGCTTTAGGTGGTTATGTGTCAGCGCATAAAGATTTGTATGCATGTATGAAACAATATCTTACCTCGAATTTTTTTTTCGCGAATTCCATATTATTCAAAGATGATAAAGTCAATTTATTACAAACACTTACTCGAAGAGAACTGGAGATATAAAGGGACGTACTTAACACTGAATTAACATACACAAGTATTTTTCAGTGCCGGTTACAAGAATAAAAGTATATTACTAATATATGTTCTAAATGTTTTGGAGTTAAACGTCGGGGTCTTTCGTTGAAAATTCATTTATATTGCGAGAAGGACCGCTCGACGTCGACAGATATAACTGGGGCATACTTAAAATATCTAAATTTTCGCAGTCACCACATATTTATGCCCGGTGTAGCAAAGTCTACCTCTTTGCCGTTTAAAAGGTCTATTACACGTGTCATCGTAACAAATTCGGGATTTAAAAAAAAAAAATCTGAAATTGTCTTTGTATCCTCGCAGCAATATCTCCCTGTAATTGAAAAATATATTGACGAAGATAGAACACAACGTTTATTTCTTCCACAGTAATAAATTCTGATGTTGGCTGATATTGAAGGTCAGAAGGACACGTCCTGTATGGCTAGTGGACTTCTTGAAAAACATCAGCATATGGGCTCCAGATTTTCTTGAACAGTTGGATCCATAATGGGCTTGGAAATTTTTTAAAAAGTCTCGTTTTTTTTTTAAACAATCAATACAGATCATTATTATAATTACAGTAGCGTTTAAATCAAGTCAATACAATTATTAATTACAGAGATATAAGCTTTTAAAATCTGCAAATAACGATACGGCTGTGATACTCGAGCTGGCCGGCTGTGACGTAATCAGCGCCGATGTCGCACGCCGCTCGCCTTATTTGAATGAATTTATATAAGTGAAACAGTCTTATTTTGGGTTCCTAAGTAGTTGTGACAATAATGGAGCAGGGATTTGTTCGTGGACAGTCGGATAACTTGCCAAAAATTGACTGAAATAAAGAACATTAATACGTTTAATTATTATTCCCATTGGTTACCCAGCTTGATATACAAAATATAATCAATTTTCGTCCTGGGGCTACATAACAGCAAACTATGTTTTCTTAATTCTCACACAGCGAATTCACTTTTTAAACCTGTCTGGAACAAATATTTACAATATTTAATAAAGCTCGGTAATGCGGCATCAAAAACTTGGTAAGAAAATTTTAACCTCATTAAAAAAATGTAAAGATATATGCACCGATGTAATAAATCACCCTGTATATTTAAAAATAATTTTTAAGTGTGCACTCTTGGACACTACACCAGTTACATACAAAAAAATTTGAATTATTTTAATAAGAGCAATATATATATTTTTTTTTTATCTTATTTTAATGCCTTATTTTTATTGGGATTTGGGGAGGGGGGGTTTGTTGTTTTGTCGGATTAGCAAGCCAAACACCTTGAGCATTGCGCCACCGAGCTGGCTGGGATATATGACTGATACACTGTTGGGACACCCTGTATGTGAGTGCTGGATAATGTAAGTATTGCATTATGTAGGTAGAGATAACTATTACAATTTTAAGTTAACTTCGAAATGGTCTTCACAACAAAACCGATTACTTGTACTCGAAAAGGTGATATTATTCTTTTTATCTCTCTTTATATCACACCATTGTTTTCGTGTTTTTTCACCTTTTGGCATACTTATAAATAATTTGTTTGGCGTAGTGATTGTTGTATTGGTACATCGAGGCACAACACAGTATTTGTAACGAAAATTTTGTGTAGCCATCTCTATAACATCGCAGCAAAGCATCGGTACTATGATCACTACGGGGTAAATGGGCGTCGATGACGTAGTGCACTCAGTCGAGCTGCTACTAGGAAAGATGGGGGCGTGGACTAATTGCTCGAACTTCAACAATTAATTGAAAGCCATTTTAAGTGCTAGAGAAATAAATTAAAGTGCAATGTTTAAGTTACAACGTGCACATTTTTATAAAAATATATAAAAAAATATCGTTTTTAAGCCCATTGCCTGTTGTGCCTGTGAAATAGCAACTGCGTTATTTGGATTTAACTGCTGTATTACGCATTTCAAAATGACACTAATAGTACGATGCTGCCTTTAGCCAAGTTCTCTATCGTGCTGTAATGGGTTCTGGAGTATTTGGTAGAATTTCGTGTAACAGTCGTATCCGACTTGGTGTTTTAAGAAAAACTTTCTTTGCACTAGCTATCAATTTATCAACATTAGGGTAGCACCTCCTGATAGTTTCAGTAATCCTATGGAGCCCATGTGCCAAACATGTTACATCTCGTGTTACATGCAGTATATTCCGATATGTTTCCTTCGAAATTCTTCCAGCAGCTTTCATATAATTCACTCTATCGGTAAGAAATAACTTGTCCTTAGTTTCTGCCTATTTGTCACCTCAAAAGTCTTGTAAACCTGAATTTACTGCATCCGCTATAGCGTGAGAATTTAGAGTCGATCAAGTGCCTGCTCATTGCGCAATTTTCGTCCAATGCACCTACTATAACATTCGCTACCTTGAAGCCGCAAGCATTGACTGTTTCGTCCACGCTAAGCCAGATGTACTTCCCATTAAGCTTAGAAGAAATTTTCTGTCTAATACTATATTAAATAAATATTTTTTCTTAGTGTAGACTCCGAAAGCACTAGTTTCGACCAAGGTATGTTACATCCTATCATAAATTTAACTAGCTTAAAGTTAAAATTACGTTGCGTGTCACTGTAAGTAAAGCCACCTAGTTCATGGTTTTCCGAAGAAATATTAATATTTGTTTTACACGACCACCAAATTGCTTTTTCACATTTAGTGCAATACAGTTCTCTACCATCAAAATGTAAATCGGCAATATCGCCAATACAAAAATTTACTATAGCTCGCGTCAGGACGATGCGACATTTTAACTCCAAGTTTTTAGTACTTACAAGTAAACCATTGTAGGATGGTCAACAGCCGCGCAGAGAGAGAAGAAATATCGTCGCTGTTGAATAGAGACAAGTTTCGTAACTAAGAACGTAGTACAGTCGGGGGAAGAAGTTTAAGTAAAAGGTGCTCTCTTATTCACCAACAATCCGGGTATATCATAGGCCAATTGAAGTTTTCGATTGAACAACAGTTTTTTGTACATGTAACATTAATGTTTATAAGTATATACTTCTAATAGGTACCTATGTGTTAAAAATAAGTTATACACTACAAGAAATTTTCTCAAGACTGTACCGATGTTTACACGAGGAAGGAACATAAAGAAGTGAGCTCCGTAAAGGTGGGGTGATTTCAACGACTGCGCATCCTAATATCGTGGGCCATTCTAGGATGGTCGACCTGTACGTCCGAATAAATCTACAGTACGAGAGACACTGAGTGTGAGTAATCTTATTAAATTACTCCCCTCCCCGCCTGGGATTGGGCTTCACACAGCCAGTACTATACCGTGTACCTGCTGCAATTTAAAATAATCTGTTACGTATTTCGTTTTTATTTAACAGGGTTCAGACTTTGCAAAGCTGAAAAAATTCCCCGAGTTTTCCAGGCTTTCACAACCAAAATTATTAATTTCGATATATTTTTTAGCGAAATAATTTTTTATTTGACATAAAATAATTCCTTGAATTGAATTGAATCAGTGAAAATTCTTAAGAACTCTATGATTTTCCATATCGAGACGCAGAATTCCATGATTTTTTATACAATTTATAAAATTCCCTGATATATCCAGGTTGTTTTTTTAAGATTTTTAAATTCCCTGAATTTTCCAGGTTCTCCAGGTTTTCCATGAGTCTGAACCCTGTTTAATATAGTACTCGATAAAACTAAGTTACGCATTAACACTGTAAAATTAAATAAAATTAACGTAGTATGTTGCATCACTTTGTTTTTATACTCTGGGAATGTTTCAGTGCGTGTTTACAATATACAGGGTGTAATCAGTTTCATGTCATTAAAAAAACTGGTAATGGGGACCGATTAGACAAACAAAAAACCTTTATGACTTTTCCTTCTAGGGGCACTTTGAAAAAAACTGATCTAGGTTAACATATTTAATATTATGGTAGACAACTATTGAGAACCACTGCTTTTCTTGGTCGATGGACTTCTACTTCCCAATTATACAACTTTTAAATTGTCATAAAAAAAGGGCTCGCCGGCACACGCGGTGTCAAAGGATCATCGACCGCCTTTGATGGACCTCAACTGAACTGAGGCAAGTATAACGAGGTAAATAATTCGTTCTCTCTTCGTGCACAATTGCAAGCAAATAATGGCCATATAGGTTTAAACAGAGCATTTCTTTACATGTGTGGTTTTTAATTTGGAACAAAATATTGGATTGCTTATAATTTAGAAAATTTAAATGTGGTTTATTAACATTTGTAACATAAATGAGTATCCTGGGTTAAAAGCTTACTATCTACCTAAATGATTCAAAATCTCTTTATCTGTATCAATACAAAGTTCGGTACGTCGAATTAAGTATATACGCACTTCGTTCAACACTAAACACTAAACTATCAACTAATGTTGTCAATAAAGAAAAATAAAATAAAAACTTGGTACAAAAGCCAAAAAGGAATACAAAAAGAACGAACAAGTAAGTTGTGTCTGTACGTAATCAAGAATTTGACAACTTGAACGGTAAGTCAATAAAATAAATCTTAACTATAAATACACAATGACGCGAAATTCAAAAATAACAAAAACAACGCACGGCGGGTTGGACGTGTGTACATAACGAAACACCGACAGTAACTAAAATGGGAGAGTTAGTTTTCTTCAGATCAGATCTAGATCTAAACCTACCTCAATATTCCAGCAGTTCTCAAAAATTTTTATTGAAAATTTGCGAAATTTTTGTTTATTTTTTTTTTCCCAAAACTATGAGCTTTAGACCCCATGTTATATAAGGTTTTTTTTGTTTGTCTTGTCGTTCCCTACCACCAGTTTTTTTAATGACATGAAACTAATTACACCCTGTATAATATCTGTAAAAGCCGTTCCTGGAATGCGGTAGGTAAATCCGATCTCGCGATCTCTGCTCATGACACTCTAGACCTACTTCAACAAGAAACACTTTTAACTTTTTTACAGCTACTATATAGAAATAATTCCTCCCAGTTCTCAACACATATACGGCATTATAATCTCGATTGTAAATTACATAATACCAATTTCAACTGCCTAATCCAATAGGTACCCAATCGACAACGCCAGCGATATATTTTTTCGGCTGTTTTGTTGCAACACAATGTGATACAAGGTTATACATAAAAAAAGATGTTTAATGTAGCATGGAACATTCCTCGACATTGTTCCAGTCGGTCGGCTTCGTATATAGAATAGGTATCTCGATGTACTGTTACGTTATATAAATTATAATAATCTTCCTTCTTGCTTTTTTGTTAATTAATCTTTTGATATGCAAAGTGCGCGGATGGTGCGGCTAACAGCGCGATAGTTACGTTTCGACCACCGACTTCCTTATTAAGAGTGACTGACATCATTTGGCGGACTTACCACGCAAATAAACTGAAAGGAGGTTTACGGGAAAGAATCGGTACAATAATAAATACTTATCGGTAGAAAAACAGCGTCTAACTGGCGAGTTGAAAAAATATTTATAATGTAATTTTTATTCAAATTTTAAATACTAAGTAGGTACGACGGAATATTACTTTGCGTTCACTGTTAGTGTTATTGAACCCTGTAAACTGATCCATTTTTAAAATATAAAATTATTAAGAAAATTAAATTGACTGATTTACCAGCGTATGGTGGGCATTGCTGCCAATTCCGGGCATCCATGGAGGTTCGTTCCAACTACGCCCAACGGACGGTCAAACCGCGTGCCGGAACCAAATCTCGGATGTTTTATATACCGCCGGACCGGCTGCATACGCCGGGTTGGACAGTGGACATTCTTGTTGTCAGCAGCGAGAGCCGTATGACGCATGGGTGGGAATATAGGATGGGAAGTGTAGGCGTTTGAGAGATGCTTCTTTTCAGTTTCCATGCTTTTTTTGAGTTTCCATCTTGTAACGGTGTTTTGCTCTGGGTAGCTGGAGTCGGAGATTAGTTCAGGATCCAGATTAGTTTAATAAGACAACCCAATCAAAATTAACAATTTTATTATCTTCAACAGGTAAAATATGCAGGTTTACATAATATACAATAGTTACAGGTTATCGGTTTTCAGGTCCGTATCTTTTACGGTTATCGGTAATCCGGTGACATTTAAATCGTATGAATGAGAGAGACGACGAGAGTGTAATGCAGTGATGCGACGAGTAGGGGTTTTGGCGGCGGAAACGGCGGCGGGCTAATAACCGTCAACCCGAGCAAGCTATCGGCTCAACTCGCCGGGTCACTCCTCTGTTAATTTATATTTGCTCCGTGTCGGTTTCGTCGGGACGACGGGACATCGCTGGACTAAATAACATTTGGCACAAGGTCCGTTCTTCGGTTCAACGCGCCGTAGAACTTTTCTAGGTCAAGATATATTCGCTCCGGAGAGTCACGTCACTTGGTGCATAAATCAGCAAAGTGTCTTCGGCTCAGCGCGCCATCGGCAGTTTACGGAGAGATGTACCCAGTGCTCTTCTCGATCCGCGGCTGGGCTTTTATACACGAAACTATCCCTCCTTTTTGAGACGGTCGGAGTCGGGCGGTGTGCAAATTTAGTATATCGAGTATGAATCGCCGTCGTGTGGCAAATGTGCACACGGCACTACACTGAAACTTCTTAGTAATGAGGTATGACTTTAGGATGCTTCATTACACTCCCCTCGTTCGTCGGGTGAAAAAAATTGACATCAGGAACAATTTTTAAACATTTCAAAACAACTCTAACCTATTAAACATTTTTATCCAACTAACGAAAACATGGTAAAATTTCGTAAACACCCTGTATAAACATGTGAATATACAATTTTTAAACATTTTAAAACAAATCCTAACCTATTATACATTTTTATCCAATTAACGAAAACATGGTAAAATTTCCGTAGACACCCTGTATAAACATGTGAATATAAAATTTGAAGTTTTGTCAACAGGAATTCATCTGTAAAACAACGGTAGAGATAACAGGGAAAATAAAATGTACTATGCAAAAAATAACTAAACTAGGTATGGCATAAATCGAAATAAATCGTAAGAAAACATTGGTATAAAAGATAAAACAAATGGATTCTAAAGCATAATTAACAAAATTTACACATCGGAAAATAACATAACATAACAAAGTTTTTCGCTCACTCGTTTGCCGCGCACTTAGACGTTCCCGCGCACTCGTGGGGTTGCGTTAGCGGACGTCTGCGGCATGGGTGTTGGCGTACAGGGGTTGATGACGGTCAGGGCGGTGATTCCCGGAATGCGGGTGGTTGTTCCGTCGCTGCTGCGGTGTCTGAACTTCCGTCTCCGTTTTGGTATTTTAGAGTCCTCTACCTGAAACAAGGCCCTAAGGCAGGGAATTGACCTACCTGGGGTCGGTGGTTTTGGAGGGCTGGGGCTTTCTCCAAATAACTCCCTGAACTTCACTTCCATTGACCTGGACAGTGGAGACATCATTTGTAGCCCAGGGGACGGTATCGGGGACGGCACATATTTGACTGGCGGTGAGGGGGACGGCTCAGCTCTGGAGGTTGAGGGACACCTCGGGGACGGCAGCAGGGATGGCATGTCTAGCGGTGGAGGCGTCGTTGTTACTCCAACGTTTCCCTGGCAGGGGAGACTCTTGGTTTCCGGCGTCGGGGGTAGGGGTGACAGTAGGGCTGGTATCTTGGTGTCGGCCCAAACTTTTGTGAGTGGCGGCGTCTGTGGATTGATCGTCCTGGGAGGATCATAGGATATATATAGGTTTTCAAAACCTGGTCCGGGCGGACCTGGAGGCTGGATTGCCACAATGGCACTTACTTTTTCGGGGTCTGTCTTAATGCCATCTTCACTTACCAGGTGTCCTAAGTATCTTAGTTCTTTTCTGCAGAAAGTACATTTATCTGGATTTAGTTGTAGGTTTGCATCTTTTAAACGCTGAAATATTTCTTGTAAGTGTTGTAAATGTTCGTTAAATGTCTTGCTTACTACGACGATGTCGTCCAGGTACGCAAATGCATATGACAGATCAGGGGTTATAATCTGGTCCAGGAGTCTTTGAAATGTGCTAGGGGCTGAATGGAGGCCAAAAGGTAAAACTTTAAATTGAAATAACCCTCTTCCGGGTACCGTAAATGCGGTTATTGGCTTACTCTCATTTGTTAAAGATATTTGCCAATAGCTGGAGCGTAAATCTAAAGTAGATATGAACCGGGCTTCTCGCAATTTGTCTAAAATGGCGTTTATAAAAGGTAATGGGTAAGCATCTTTCATCGAAATTTCATTTACTTTCCGGAAGTCTATGCAAAATCTATATTTATTGTCCTTTTTCTTTACCATGACAATTGGGGAATTCCACGGGCTTTTAGACGGTTCTACTACACCTTCTTCCAACATTCTGTCTAACTCGGTATTAACAATTTTTTGCATGGCTGGGTTTAATGGGCGGTATCTCTGTTTAATCGGCGTGTCGTCCAGGAGTCTAATTTTGTGTTGTGTTAGTGGGGTAACACCTTGAATTGTCTCAAATTTCGGAAGTTCGACTTGTAAAAAATTTGACAGGATCTGTTTTTCGTTATCTGAGGGCTGAATTAGAGAGAGCGGTATTGTTCCTTCTATTTTCTGATTAAAGTCTATCATTTTTCCCATAATTTGCCCTGTTAGTAATTTAAAATCAATGGTAACGTGATGGTTCCTTAGAAAGTCCATCCCCAAAATAATATCATAAGTTAAATTTGGCAAGTACAAGAAATTATCGGTTAATTGAAGTCCTGTTGTGTAGTAATTTAATTTGAATTCTCTGTTTACTTGTGTTTCAGTTCCATCCGCCAGTTTAATATTATGTCCGGTACAATTTATTTCTAGTAAGTTTGCTTTGCAGTTCGTGTATACAGCGTCCCCTATGTAAGAGCGGGTTGAGCCCGTGTCGAGTAGCGATGTAAAGTGTTCGGTTTCGATTTGTATCGGGAGCTTCAGTCGGTCGTTGACATTGAAAACTGGAGTTTGGACGGTGGCCGCGGGGAAGTTGTTTACTGGCTGGACTGTTCGCGAGGCAGGGCAGCCATATTGCCGTTTCCCGAGGCCTCATTTTTGCAGCCGCAATCACGGGAAAATATGCCTAGTTGTCCGCAGCGGGAGCAAAATATTTTGGGTGTGTTTGTACAGGTATCTCGGGTGTGACCCTGGCCTCCACAACGCCAACAGTTTGTATTTCTATTGTAGTTATTAACTACGCTGTGCCTGGAATTTGTTTGTGTGTTATTCCTAGCATTGTTTTGTGTTCTGGTGTACTCGGCGGCGGTTTGTCTCTGCACCTGATCTGGTGATCTAGAATAATTCTGGGTGGCCGGCCTATTGTAGTTTTGTGTGTTGTTTCCATAATTATTTCTATAATTCGGTGCTTGATAATATCTGTCTGGTGTGTAATTTAAACTTAATCTTGGTGTGCCTGTTTGTAAGCTTTGTTTAGCTGCCTTTTCTTCTTTGCAAACAGTTTCGTGTTCATTTGCTAGGGTTATTAATTGATCGAGTGTCTGGAAATCGGTTCGTTTGATATATTTTCGGTATTCTGGTTTTAAATTTGAGTATATTCGGTATAACTTCTGTTCTGGAGTGATATTTTTAAGCCTCCGCAGTAGAGTTTGGATTGCTACTAAATAATCTTTTATATTTTCGTTTTCTTTTTGTACACGGAGCCTTGCTTCGTCTTCCAACTTTAAATGGTAATCTGAGGGTGCGTAAAATGCTGTTAACTTTGTGACAAATTGATCCCACGTATTGCAGGACGTTTTATTATTTCTGTACCATAATAATGCATCGCCTTGTAGTAGTTCGGGTAGGGCTCGTAGCATTTGTTCATCATTGAAATTGTATCCAGACTGTAGCTCCTCTACACGTTCTAGAAATGAGAAAACGTCTTTTCTGCCGTCGAAACGAACGTTCCAATTGCGAACTTCAGTTAAAACCGTACCCATGGGTGTTGGTATAATGTATGACATGTCTGGTATAAGGTATTGTAGGATTTATTTGGGTGGGCGTGGCATCGACTTTCTTGGCTGCCTCGCTACATAAATAACTTTTTAGTCTACTTCGGAGTTCTTCCACTGTTCCAGTTGTAATTGCGCCGTACTTGGATAATTCTACTAGTAGTTCATCTTTCTTTAATTTATATATCCATCCTACTGTGGTATCTGCGACTTCTAGTCCATAAGCACCATCTGTGTCTGACAAACTCATTTCTATGGCTTGGAATATTTTGTGTCTCCCTCTAAATATTTTAATATCTCTCTCTTAGTATAAATGTATCCTTTTGGGTTATCCGGAATGAACTAATGTCTTAAAACCTGCTCGGGCGCCAAATTATGTAACGGTGTTTTGCTCTGGGTAGCTGGAGTCGGAGATTAGTTCAGGATCCAGATTAGTTTAATAAGACAACCCAATCAAAATTAACAATTTTATTATCTTCAACAGGTAAAATATGCAGGTTTACATAATATACAATAGTTACAGGTTATCGGTTTTCAGGTCCGTATCTTTTACGGTTATCGGTAATCCGGTGACATTTAAATCGTATGAATGAGAGAGACGACGAGAGTGTAATGCAGTGATGCGACGAGTAGGGGTTTTGGCGGCGGAAACGGCGGCGGGCTAATAACCGTCAACCCGAGCAAGCTATCGGCTCAACTCGCCGGGTCACTCCTCTGTTAATTTATATTTGCTCCGTGTCGGTTTCGTCGGGACGACGGGACATCGCTGGACTAAATAACATTTGGCACAAGGTCCGTTCTTCGGTTCAACGCGCCGTAGAACTTTTCTAGGTCAAGATATATTCGCTCCGGAGAGTCACGTCACTTGGTGCATAAATCAGCAAAGTGTCTTCGGCTCAGCGCGCCATCGGCAGTTTACGGAGAGATGTACCCAGTGCTCTTCTCGATCCGCGGCTGGGCTTTTATACACGAAACTATCCCTCCTTTTTGAGACGGTCGGAGTCGGGCGGTGTGCAAATTTAGTATATCGAGTATGAATCGCCGTCGTGTGGCAAATGTGCACACGGCACTACACTGAAACTTCTTAGTAATGAGGTATGACTTTAGGATGCTTCATTACAATCTATCGTCATCTCCTTATTTTTCTTCTTCTAAGTTTTCTTTTTTATTTTATTTTTGTATTTTTTCCCTTTTTTCCCTTTTTTTATTTATTAACCGCTCCACAAGTAAATATCCATCTACGGTGGAGTTGCTGGGAAGGGCCCTATCTCGCGGTAACAATTTTGCGCGTTATGAGAAAAGAAGTCCGAAGGGATAGTCTGCTTTTCATATCATCACCTATATATTATATTTATTACCTATATATTATGTTTAATATCTTTTCAATTTTGATCTCCAATTCTTGTTTGAAATTAAATAATGACATAAATAAACCAATGCCAATGCTATATAAACAAAAACTTATCTGTTTCATTCACACATCTGGCTGGCTGTTGCTTATTTTATATCACCCACTTCAAGAAGGGACGAATCCAGATATATATTTTACAGTCAAGCACTCAAGCAGTACACTTTTCTCGCGTTGTTTATATACACTATTTTGTGTTGCTTTATTCAACCACCATAATTTAATCAAATATCAACTATATGAAATAGCCATACTCGCGCTAATTTATATCAATCAATGCAGAATTGTTCACGCTTCAATTCAGTACAATTTCGGCGTTTTGTTGCCGCTTTATCCGGATTTAACTCGATATCCCGTAGGAGCCACGAAACATGCTTCTTTCACCGAACTCGGCACACATTGAACCCAAAATTCCTATGGAAAAATCGCCTTTGAAACATTATCACTTCACAAAAGACCGATAACCGCCTTTGGCATCGTCTTTCATTGAAATCTACATAAAAAATAATTTCACTTAAAATGTCCTAAAAAATGACTCGAAGACGACAATCAATCGCCCTTGGGCGCCGTCGTTCGAAAAATAAATATTTTTCGAAAATACCAAAAATTTTACATAGAAAAAATTTTCAAGATGCACAGGGCGGAAAACCGCTCCGCCCGAAAAAATTTTCGAAAGTACCACGAAGAGAATTGCACAAGGCGGAATTCTCAGTCAGGATGTAGCGAGTAGCTATTTTAAATGTCAAAATTTAAGAAAAAATCAATGGGACGGTTTTTCCAATAAAAACCAGAATCAACTTTTAATTATTCTGCCAGTGGTGGATGAATACTCCATGTCCGAACCACAAGAACGTCCATCAAAAATAACCTAAAAATTCACAGTCCAAGATTCGATTCCCACGGACTCAAAATATCATTAATCCAGGCCTAGGCGGGAATCGCCATAGTAGTCGCACGAATACGCCAAAGAGGTATCTTTGGGTTCAATGCCGTTAATACGTTTTTTCAGGCTGGAAAGCCATTGAATTCACATATATAACTTCTTGAAGTATTCTGACAAAGATTACAAGCAATACGAAAATTTCAGTGGAAAATTAAAGGTGAATAATTTTCAAAAAGTTCGACATACATCTTAAAATCATAATTAACTGGGAGTCTGAATAATTTTGTACAGTAGATTGTTATAGTTCTCTCGACGCTGGATTAGTTATGATCCTACGGGACGTAACGTCTTGCCAAGTGGTAGTGCTCCTTGATGTTTGTCTTATAATATACACTGGTTAAATATTGAGTATTGATATTTTTTATATTTTATGAACTTTATTTCAACAAATGAAAATATATTTTGAATTCGATTTCTTTTTGATCCACTAATTATAAGATTGACGACTTGCGTGCGATTCTATAGCGTAAGTGCATGAGTTGGATAACTACTTACTACGGGTCGCCTTTGATCTCGTAAAGTTTGTGTAGCGATCCGAGTACTCATAGAATCCATCGACGGTCTTAATTATTAAGAAGTGTTTCTGAGAAAGTGCTAGTTATAAGATATATTCATTAGAAGTGCACCGCTCGACATCAAATTACCACAGAGAGAGCAGACTGTAGCAATCAGAGTAAGTATAATTTTGTTTATTTTCGTCTTGGGGAGTCTCAAGGGTAACTGGAATCCCCCTTGTGAGTAGAGTTGCTAGATATCGTTGCGACGGCACGGCTACGGCCTATTTAATATAAAATTCTTGCCGTGTCCATCAGACGCGCGATACTACTCACCTATATTAGAAGGCTATGTCCGTCACTTCTCCTCGGTCTCATTTTATTATGCCGAATTTACATGTACAGCGAAAGCAAGTTAGTAAATCAACTAGGTAAAAGTTACATTAGTCGAGTAAACAGTCCCATTTAGACTTGAGCAAGTTTAATCAACATTTTAAACAAAACGTCAAAAGTCCTTATAGATATCCCTAGAGCTTTAAATGTTACAAGAGGTCAAAGAAGCTTTGTGGCAAAAACATTTATTATCACAATTGTAGCTTGTAAAGTTTGTAATAAAAAAAGTTCTATAGCTTTTTTTGTAAAAGTAGTATTTTACAAAACAGCCGATTAAAAAATGCATGAACATCTTCTAAATTTCTGTATTATCGTCACTGTCCTGGATTTCTGAGTTATTTTCTTCAATTTACACGGCTTCTTAGAAATTCGTAGGACTTACTTCTACTATCATGTGCTTTGCTCCTCCACATATATTTTGACAAGATTAGCCGTGATAACTATTAAAACAATAGAACAACGCAACTTAATTTTCCTGCTACACTTTGATCCACAGCTTCTGGAGTAATTGCAAAAATAATGGAATATCCAGAGCAAGTAGTAATAGCGTATGAATCGGCCCTCAAATGCCATTTGCCTTCATACAGCCTCTTTCTGGGTGTAATATTGTCGCGTATTTCCACCTTTTAGGAAACACCCTGTATAAATCCGGGGGTTCTAAATAATTTTAACAAGGGGTAAACCACTAACACTTTATTTAATAATTTACTGACTATACGATACTTCAAAATAACCTTTACACTTTGTTTATTTGATATTTAACCTCACTTTCGTTACTGAATGTCACTTTCCTAAAACGTCCCCCCTGCGCTGGTAATCGCGCCTTATATACTATGAAACTGACTCTAGATCCATCCAGAACCAATCGAGAATCTTCTACCACAGTCTAGAAAACTCTATCTCTTTCTACAAATTTCCAGTCACTACTAGGCATAGGCGTATCAATCTCCAGTTCCAAGGGGGTGTAATACATAACAATATGTATTGCTGGGCCATGTTAATACTTGATGGTATAATACATCCGATATAAATGTTGCTGAGTAGCATTGGATGTTGGCGGAAGAAAGTGCAGCTAAGTTCGCAGCTTTATTGAGCTGGGTAAGATAAGCAAGTAAAAGATAAAATTAATTCAGGCGAACGTTCTGGCATTTTAAACAAAATTGTTGCATTTCTCAAGTCGGGCGAATTTCCACAATAATTTCAAAGGTTTGGATTTACCTTTATTAAGCAAAGATGACGTCTATCACATCATTCACATCCAATAATAAATCAACATCCTCCCCTACAACTATGCTAAAATTTGTATTGGTGCAATTTCAATAATGAAAATGGCCCTCAATTAAGGGCTTTCTTGGAGTATATTCCCCACCTATGGCTTATTCTACGTTCTAAAATACCTGACAGCATATCTAGAGAGTGACTGTCCTAGAGCGATCTCCAAACAGAGGAGTATAACACTAATTTTTCTTATAAAAAATATATTTCATACTTTTAAACCAAATTATTACTAGGTTTTTTTTAAGCACACAAAAGTACAAATAAATCGAAACTGCAATGTACAGATTCGAACGAATTTCACATAGATTAAGAGATATATCAATTTAATTTGAATGAACTTTATGTCGATACAGCAATATACCAATTTGACTTTAAAATGACGGTAAAAGGTTTTTTAATAAGACTTGCATTACTTCTGTATATATTTACGTTAAGCCGTAAGAAGATAGCTGAACGTAGCTGAAATAGCTGAAGGTAGCTGAAATACCTTGCAGGCCACCCTTCCAAGTATGTATTATGATTAACTGTCTATGTATCAAGATACGAGTAAAATCAAGACGGATCTGCGCTCGCCTCCATTTATGATTTAAAATAATACAGTTTCAGAAGACTTTGACATTTGCAAAACTTGATTGATGATTAGGAGAAGAAATATATAGAAAATGAACAAGAGCAACAAAGAGAAACGAAGAAAAAATTTAAAGTAAAAACAATAATAACAAAAACAATGTCACCGACAACTTCAACGCAAAAACATTTTATGTCTTAATGCTTCGCCAACCACATGTAATAAATAAAAGACTGAATAAATATTATTACGTGCCACTTTATTTCCACTTGACGGAAGTCAATGTAATAAATAACTTACTGTTTATTATTCGATTTTTGAACATTACCGAAAAAACATCCAAATCGAAGAACGCACTCAAGTACAAATTGTAAATATTATTGTAGGCATTATTAATACATTCGATTAATTTAACATATAGAGGAAGTTAGTATGGCGGCGTGTGATTGATGATGAGACGTCACCACCAACAAAGCATTATTCATTAATAATATACTTTAGTGAAATAGGGAAAATTAGAGGGAAACGCTGGTTAAGTTTTTCAAAACTTTATCAGTTTTTTCCGTCAAGCGAGAAAATTTGTTCCAATTTGACTGAAACAGATGTGTGTATGTGCGTTTGCCTCGAAAATATAAGTTTGTTGTATTTAATAATTTCTATCGATTCTAATTTTAATTTAAACCCTTTTTCCTTCACATATATCCTTAGATCGTATATAGGGAAATTGCGACTTGCTTCTAAAATATGATTTGCAAAAGTTGAATCTGTTTTTTGAAAATTAAAAGAACTTAAGTGTTCTTTGTACCTAATTTCGCATGAACCACCTGTTTGACCTATGTACAAGGTATTACAATCTGGTCATGTTAGCTCATAAACTCCTGACTTTTTTAGAGGATCAGATCATAATTTGAAAGCTGACTTTTAGATTATATGCTGACAAAATGTTATCAATTCTTACGGATACGTCATTTGACCAACGATTATTTCTTCATTATTTGTTACCAGATTATTTCTTGAATACAAGTGATTTGCAGTATATTTATTTTTTAAATAATAACAACAACATTATTGAATCATAAATAATTAAATAGGCTAATGACCAAGGACGTTCTGCCTACATTATTATTTATAATTCTCTGACATTTTGTTTACAAACTAGGTGTTGATTTGGAATACATGTTGCAAGTTTATCTTATCTCTCATGCAGCTATGTCACAAATATAGAAGTCAAGCGGAAAAAAACATCATTTTACTGAATATAAATATTTTGAGCTCTTATGACCCCTTCCACATATTTATATTTTATCATTTACTGTTACATTTGGTATAAAAATGTTATTGTTATTATATAAATCTTAATATTTTAACTATTAGACATTAGGTATGTTATTTTTTGCTGAAAAAGAATTTTAAGTCGGTATGACTTTCTAAATCACCCTTTATAAATAAAGAGGGTAGTTTTGTGTAAATAACTACCCATTTTTTAATTAATTTTAGAGCGGCAAAGAACGAGAAATTGACGATTATTCAATTTTAAAAAATTAATAAATTGAAAATATAAAAATGAAAAAAGTTATCGAACATTATTTATTAGTAAAAAAGTCAAACGGCTGCCCAGAATTAAGTAATAATAACAGGTTAACTAAGGTTTTATTTCACGGCCACGACTTTATCGATTATAGTCCTACCAAAGCGTGGCTGTGGATAATTTCAAACTAATATAAAATAAGGTATTATTTCATGGCCACGAATTTATCGATAATAGTTCCTACATAAAAGTGTGGCTGTGAATGATTTCAAATCAATGTAAATAAGGTGTTATTTCCCGGCCACGACTTTATCGATTATAGTCCTACCAAAGCGTGGCTGTGGATGATTTCTAACTAATATAAAATAAGGTATTATTTCATGGCCACGACTTTATCGATAGTAGTTCCTACATCAAAGTGTGGCTGTGAATGATTTCAAATCAATGTAAATAAGGTATTATTATTTCATGGTTGCGACTTTATCGATTATAGTCCCACATCGATGTGTGGCTGAGGATGATTTCACATCGATGATGAATAGATAATTGGCAAGATAAAATTGAATGACCCAAAGGTTGCGATAGACGACGAAGACTGTAAACCTTCGCTTAATAAAAAATGTCCTCCAAGTGTTGTTCAATTGGATAGCCACCGCTCACATATAACTGCTATAACGTTATAAAACAAGGATAGAAAATGTATTTCTAACACTGAATGGACTTAAACGTCGTAATTTATACGGGCGGCAATCAAATCAAATGAAGTTTAATCACTGCCTAATCCCCATGCATGTAGTAAGAGAAGGTTTTACATTTTTTAACTGTTTGTCTAAATGTACGTGTACTTAAATAAATCCTGTCTGCCAATGGATTATCACGTTTACTAAAAGGGCTTCCTCGTTAAATACAACAATTACAAAACTTATTCGGTTTTGACTAACTGGCTTATACCTCTAACAAATCTTACTAACCGATCTAGGTATTAGGATATTACGTTACGTAAAAGGGTCGCTGACAAAGATAATTTGAGAATTTTTCAGGGTGCCATAGCAGGATAGGCTATTGAAAAGTACCCCTGCATATACAGAACTAAAATAGTGTCCTAATATTGTATTTTAAAGCGGGGATCGCTTCCACTTTATTTCCGCATGCTTGCGTAACGGATTGAAATGGCTTTTTTTTATCCTTAAACTGTGCTATTTTTCCTCTCTTTTTAGTTGATCGATTAGATTATTCAGAAATTTAGTACATATTTTATACTATTAACACATTTATTTAAAAAATCAGGAGCCCTGATGTCAGAATGGCAAGCAACTTCCTACCATTTAACAAGTTGTTAATTCTTGGAAGGATTAAAACGAGAATCGCTATTGTCCACCATAATTTTTTCTTTTGTAGGTATTTATAAAATTAATTTTCTAATTTATATCTGGCACACAGTCATAAACATATTTAAAACAAATGGAAGGTATATTTAGTCATCAACTAGGTATGTCTATTTGTCTAACATATTAGCTTCAAACAATCCTAATTGTTCTATTATCTTAGGTGGAACTCTGTAACTGTAAACTGATACCGATTGTATGCGTCTAAAAAAAAACAACAAAATTATAGATATTGTTGGGTACGTACCGCAGTGCTTGAAAGTATAATAAAGAGAGCCAAAAATCGTCAATAGAGTTTAAAAACAATAAGTACAGAAATATTGATTGATTGATTTGCCAGTGTAAGATAGGCATTGCTTCCTATTCCGGACATCCAATCTTTCCCTGGTTTTATACCAGGAAGGGAAAGTAATAAAAAATGAAATGCCGCTATGGACCTTTATGGCCGACGATATCCTGATAGACAATGTCCCAACAATGATCCCGAAAAAAACTTCATTATTGACGAAGGAACGGAAATTAATGTTTTGGCTTGAATAGAAGTTGATAATACTGTTTCTTTAAGGCAACACAGAGAAAAATCGCTTTGGAACATTTTGCACAATGTTGTGGAACAACGTCTTGTTGCATTTTTTTAAACAATTGTAAAATTTTAAGGCACAACGTTGTATAGTTTTATACATTTTAATTGTGCATAATTCTTGTGCGTTTTATTTATCCAATATAAAGATTTAGTTACGATGAATTTATTGGAAACTTCGACCAACAAATTGACGAAATTTAGAGTTAAATTTATTTATTTTTTCTCAACAAATCATAGCAAATTTAGCTTAATTAATTGTTAATAGTATCCTCAAACTATATATTCTGTTGCCATTCTATTTACAATCAGTTTTAAGTAATTGTTTAAAGGATTTGCACAACTTGTGTAACATAAAAGTGTGATTTTATTTTATAAACGGTTGTTGACAAACTTGTGAGAGTCCCAATAAATTTATTTCCGCTGAACAATAATAGTAATCTATGCCGCTCGCACAAACTGCACAATTTAATGACATACTATTCACAATCAGTTTGGTGATATTGTTTTAAAATTTTGTATAATTGTTTCATTTGTTTCACGTAAAGTTTATTGGTTAAAAATTGTACTGACCGCGCCGGCCAAGCTACGCATATAGGCGCAGGCAATTACGCATCAGATCCAGGTGATATTTCGTTAAGTGAAGACGTACACTTCCGAATTATACAAGTACTTACATTTGTGATGGAATTTGTTGAAAACTTATTGTTAACCGAGTGGGGTTTCCTAGATCTAATTCACAGAGGTAAGTACTTCACACATAGTTACAGATTTGCATATATGTTCTCTTAAATTAACTTCGTTAACATATAAATATAAAAATGGTTTCTTGTTTACATGCGAAGAATGCATGATACCTATCTTCTAATACTTGATTTCGTTTACAGCTTGAGAGTAATTTCGTTTTATTATGCGAGGCGACAGAAAGCTGTTTCTAAACTACTTAACTCAAAAGGCAAACTTGTAAAAGAACTGCTTCAAAACGAAGATAACACTTCAGATGGTAAGCAATACATTTGATTTTGGTGATGAACTGATAAATGTTATTATTTTTTTTAAGAATATGACGTGACTACGACATAAGCTTTATTACTACAAACTGCGTTAATGGAAGCTAAAAAGAAGAAGCACTGGAAATGGATTTATTTAAAGCATAAATGTAAGTCACCTACTTCTTTTCAACTAGAACTTTGTGCATATAATATTCATTTGTATTTAAAAAAAATAGAAATGTTTTCATTTACCATATGATAATATATAAATGCATGCTCTATTATGTATTGTTGTTCTGTTAAAATAAAATATTTATTCTTTAATTTTTTTTTATTGAAATCCTTTAGTAATACCTCCAATTTTGGAAATAATATTTCACAATCTATGTTACAGAATAATACAATTAAAATGAAGTGGATACATTTAGTGTGTGAAATGAGTGTACGGTGAACCAAAAAATATATACATAATTTGGAGATTATAGAGTAATAAATTGTGCAAAACTAACCCCAGTTCATACATTACTGAACAGCTTCTTTGAATTAAGTGTATGTATTGTGCAAAATGAATTACAAAGTTGGCAAAATAAACACACAATTTGTGGATTTCTCATTTAGAAATTGTGGAAAACTAAAAACGCATTCTCTTAAAAAACTATAAACATTGTGTCACTTAAGAGCACAATTTTTTGTAAACATGTTTTACAAATGAAGAGGTTTAGATGTGAATGTTTGTTTAGGAAACCTTCAGAATATATTTTAAAATTTCACACAAATTGTAGAAACTAACTTAATCTGTTCGGAGATTTGTTCCACAAGTGGAATAAAATTATGTATTTTTTTGCAACCATAATTCAAATTTGTAAAGAATTCAATTTATGTGATTTTCAAGTTTGTACAAAAATTTCAAACAATGTTAATGCATAAACTGTACAAAATCATTGTCCCAAAAATGTATTATTTATTTGCACAAATTGTTCCTGTCGCCATTTTAAGACCAATTTGGAGTACAATTTTCTACAATTGTGGTAAAATATCACACACATTTTTCTCTGTGAACTTGGGTTTGAATTGAACATCAGTCATCAATAAGTAAGCCGAATTTTGCACAAATGATTCTATATATCTTTTAAATACCAATTGCACCAGCATTTGTATGAAAGTGATTACGAACGTAGGATGGAATATTGCAATTGGATTTTGTATAATAACGTGCAGCCAAACAATGATTTTTTGGGACTGATTTTATTTTCGGACGAGTCAAAAGGTTTACAAATTTGGGATTAAGTATTTAACCGACAAAACACAAATATTGGTCACAAGAAAATACAAATATTGGTCACAAGAAAATCAAAATTTATTACGGGAGGGTAACTTTCAAGTGCGGTTCGGTTTCAATGTTTGGCTTGGAATAATCGATAGTAGAATCAGGGTCCAATAATATTAGAAGGACCTCTGACTGGTGCCAGATACTTGAGATTCCTGGAAAATGAGATTGAGGACATTTTAGATGAGTTACCTTTAGATTTAGGAGATTGTATTTCCAACAAGATGGCGCACCTCCCCATAATTTAAGGATAATAATTACCTTCAACGGAGATTCGGAGAAAACGTAATTTCGACGAATGGTCCTGTGAGGTGGCCTCCAAGGTCACCTGATTTAACGCCCCTTGATTTCTTTATTTCATCATTAAAAAAATATTGTTTATGCAACCGCCGTTATAACCCGTGAAGACCTAGAGCTACGAGTAAGACGAGTAATTAATAGCATAACGGTCCAGCAATTGGCGAACGTTCTTCGAGACACAGCTATGCAAGTTCAGAAGTCCGTTGACGTTAATGAACAGCATTTTGAACAACTGTTGTAATGTTTTGTGTTCATTTTTTGTATTCCAAAACCGCCTTATGTGTAACAAGGTAATTAGAACAAAATTGTATTTTCTTATTTTCTTTTAGCTGTAATTTTGTTTGTATTTATCGCACATTTTAATACGACATATGAATGAATTCCTTATTAATAGTACTAATAAATGGTACCACGGTATCGACATATGGTTCCCTTTGAAAAAATTGAGTTTTGCCCCAAAAACAATGTTGGTGGATTTTATTTGCTCATAAATCACATAATTTATTGTTTTTAACGGGATTTTTATTTTTGTAGCATTACACGGGTCATTTAGAATAAATCGGAACCGTCATGGCACACTTAAATGGAAAACTAAAAATTATATTATAAAAAAAGTTGATGTTTGAAATGTCACTTATTTGGTATATGGTTATTTTAATTGGAAATTACCTCTCCTATCACCTCATTTCATGTGGTCGGTCCCTTATAGGACACGCCGTATTAATAAGAATCTCGCAGTTTGATAAACTGAGATTCTGTATAAAAATACTATTTTGCTCCAGTTTGAGTGAATATATTTTTTTAACGCCTTATGTAAAGTCCTGGTGGAGTTTAGTCAGCTATTTCACCACTCAACCAAACTAGAGGTGTCCTTTTTGTTTTCCCTCTATCATGATTGACTGTTTTATACATTATGTACATCAGCCCGCTTTCCACCACCTCCTGATCCGGCATCGTAAAAAGACAGGAGCACTGAAGTGAACATCTCGTAGTGAATGATCGATTCCTTTTCGGCAAAACCTTCAGCACAAAACGGCAAATACAAAACACAGGATGTTGACCTGAATAAGTGATCCATTATCGACAGCCGAAATAAAAACAGACGATAAAACTCTCAAGACCTCATAGGAAAGGCAAAACAATTGAAAAGATGGATTGATCCTGGACGAAGATAAAAATAGACGCTTCAAAGATTTCATACATAATACAAGTAAGAATGGAATAATATTGATGGTTAGCTGAAGGCACCAATTTTCAAGTTTATACGGAGTTTTATCTTTATTCCGAGTACACAATAAATATGTAATTTATTTAAAAGAACCGCTGCCTAAGGAATCACATCTAGATTTTTCATCCAAGTCACTTTAAAGGAAACATCTTGATCAGATTTGCACTCTAGTATGTGGAAATTATTGGTCATAGAATTTTAATAATATTTGGGGCAGATGTCATAGAAAAGTTTGAGGCGTTGCGTTGGTTTCTACCACATACGTTAAAAATGAAGTTTCAATTTTATGTTGTCAATCCCATTAATAATGGAGCGAGTAATGTTCCACTTTCTTATGGACTAATAAATCCTGTTGCCTACATTTTCGTTTTAACTAGAATGAAAACATTTAACATAAAAACAAGACAAAGAAAATAATAAAACAACAATCACCTTAACAACAGAGATATACAGCCCTTTTTGTATAAAGTGAGGAACCTCAGTTTTGTGACACTTCTGAGACAGGGCAAAACTAGTGAATGCAATGCCACGTTTAAGTGAAAGAGAACGCGTAGAACTTTTGATGATGGCTGGATATGGTGATAGGCTGAGAACTCATCAGGAAGCATGTGATGTGTTCAATGCCAAGTATCCCGAAAAGCAAATTTCTAGATCCACTGTAAGTAGATTGGTGGCTAGATATGATGAATCTGGCAGTGTAGCTGACCTCCCTCGATCTGGTCGCCCTAGCACAAGCAACGAAACCAAATTAAATGTTCTTCTAGAAAGTGAGGAAAACCACCATCTTTCTACAAGGCAGCTGGCTTTAAATCATAACGTGAGTCAAACTTCTGTTGTACGTCTATCGAAAAAATCGGTAAAGGTATTTACACAGAACTTCCCTCGTTCATGGCAGTCTCTAAAAAAATAATAATTACGAAATGACATTGAGAATAATAATCGGAGTAGAGTTACTGCTATTATTACAAAGAAAACTTGATAAGTTTTGGTCAAAAAAATATACAGATTGCTCATCCAACAGCAAAAGTTCAATACTAAATAGCAGGTGCCACATATGGCAGGCTTGCGCATATACCTTTACAAATGTCCACCATGACTGAATTATTTCTTGGGATGACCACCCTGTACATTTTTCAATAAAAGTATAATAGGTGCATATGGCAGATGTTATTGCCATCTGTCACATTTTCAATCCAACATTCACGTAATGGAGTGGAAGTATAGTGGTGGTTAAAAAATTTCATTTTTTTAAAATTTTTCAAAAGATGGTAAAATAATTTTCAAATTTTTTTCTTCTGAAATAGGTTTAAAATGTCAAAGGTAGAAATTTTAAATTAGAGCAAAAAGGAAAGTTTCCTTCTGTTCTATAGTAGTGCTAACAAAAGTTTAAAAATTAAAAATGATGTATTTTTAAAATAGGTTTAGAATGCTATGAAACGTGAAAATTTTAAATTTGAGCAAATAAAAAAAAATTCGATCTATTTTAGTGGTAAAAACTTTTTGAAAAATGTTGGTGAAAAAAATTTTCAAAATTTTTTTTCTGAAATACCTAGGTTTAGAATGTCATTTAAATTTGAGCATTCTGATGTTAAATTTTTTTCCAAACTGGCAACAAAATGTTGCAATTTTTTTTTTCCGAAATTGGTTTGGAATATCATGAAACGTGGAAATTTTAAATTTGAGCAAAAAAAATTTTTTCGTCTGTTCTATAGTAGTGATACATAAATGGATTAAAAATGTTTTCAAATTTTTAAAAAAATTCTTCAAAAACATTTTTAAATTTGTTTGAATAGTTTTAGAATGTCATGGAAACGTGGATAGTTAAAATCTGATCAAAGAAAGAAAAATTCTATCTTAGTGATAAAATTTCAAAAAACTTTTTTTTTTAATCAGGCTTAGAATGCCATGAAACGTGAAAATTTTAAATTTGAAGAAAGAAGAAAAAAATTCATTTTAGTAGTAAAAATTTTTTCAAAAATATTGGTGAAAAAAATTTTCATATTTTTTTTTCCTGAAATAGGTTAAGCATGTCATGAAACATAGAAATTTTAAATTTGAGCAAAAACAAATTTTTTTTATCTTGGTAAAATTTTTTTCAAAAATGTTTGAAAAAAATTTTCAAAATTTTTTTTTTCTGAAATAGGTTTAGCGCGTCATGAAACGTGGAAATTTTAAATTTGAGCAAAAAAATTTTTTTTTCAACTTGGTAAAAATTTTTTCAAAAATGTTTGAAAAAAATTTTCAAAAAATTTTTTTTCCTGAAATAGGTTTAGCGCGTCATGAAACGTGGAAATTTTAAATTTGAGCAAAAAAAAATTTTTTTCATCTTGGTAAAAATTTTTTCAAAAATGTTTGAAAAAAATTTTCAAAATTTTTTTTTTCCCGAAACAGGTTTAGCGCGTCATGAAACGTGGAAATTTTAAATTTGAGCAAAAAAAAATTTTTTTCACTATTTATTCCGTTTAGACGGTCCACCCTGTATATTTTTCAGTGAAAATTCTACCAGTTCTTCGCTGACAGTAGGGTTAACTACCTACCAAATTTGACTGCTCTCCGTCAAGTAGTTTTTTAGTAAATACACCAACAGACAGACAGACAGACAGACAGACAGACAGACAGACCGACAGACAGACAGACAGACAGACTGACGGAATTGAAGAACCTATATTTTCGTAATCTCCGTGATCTGAAACGTCAGAATCCGAAAAAATCTCGGAGGGTGATTTTTTCTCGAATACAATACTTCCCTTCGGTATGCGAGGGAAGTAAAAAGAAAAATACTACCCATACAAAGTGCAATTAATCCACGAATTGAATGAGGACTATCCAGATTGGCGTTTACAGTTTTGTGAACAGTTGCGACGAAAACCCAAATTTTTTAAAGAACATTGTTTTTTCTGATTAAGCTACATTTTCTTTAAAGGGGACTGTACATCGGCATAACTGTAGGTATTGGTCACGTGAAAATCCTCATTGGATTCAAGAAGCCCATACACAGCGACGAGGCAAAGTAAACGTGTGGGCAGATATGATTAGTTATCGTTTATTGGGACCTTTTTTTTTAAGAAAATCTTACGGCCGCAAGATAATTACAGTTTTTACGAGTTGAGTTAGTGCCAGCCTTAGCAGTTATGTTTCCGAACAATGAAGATGAAGATATTCCTGCTGAAACGTCTGGGCCCCACCTCATTTTTGGATAGCAGTGCGTCAGTTTTTAGATGACATCTTTACTGGAAGGTGGATAGGTCGTCGAGGTCCGATTGAGCGGCCCCCGCGTTCACCGGATTTAACCCCCTTATACTTTTTTCTTTGGGGTTTGGGGTCAAGGATGTATTTTAACAGACCGGATACCATAGAAGAATTTAAAGACAGAATTGGTTTGGAGACGAGTTTGGAGATGAGACGAATTGCCCATGAGATGATTCAGAACAGCGTGCAAAGTGTCTACACCCGTCTTGGTCAATGCCAAATGGTTGGAGGGTTGCAATTTGAGCAATGGAGATGATTTTTTTTCACAATTACTTATGTAAGGTATCAATCAATAAAAATACTTTTTTCTATTTTCCCCTATTTACTCCTATATAACCCGTAACCCTTCAACGGAATCATCTCAAAATATAATCTAGTTCCAGATGTCGTTATAATACATACGTCTACCAAACATCAAGTGAATACACATATCAATTTTATTTTATCAACCCCTTTAATAATGGTTTGGAGGGGGGTGGTGGGGGGATGAAAAATAGAAAACATTTTGAGGCCTTGGCTTGTAGTACTTACATCAAATTTCAAGTTTCTGTACTCTTACCAGCTTACTTTACACATTTCCTCCTATATACCCCCAACCCTTCACAGGATATCTTTAAAAAATAATCTGGTTCCAGATCTCGTTATAATACATATGTGTACAAAATCTCAAGTCAATATCTTAAACCGTTCCGGAGAAAACGTGCGGACAAAAAAGTTAGAAAGACAGACGGTAAGTCTTGGTACATGATGATTAGAGAATGTAAAATTTGTGGAAAAGTCAAACATATGTTTAATGTCCTTATGCAGGAGGATATCAGAATGCATGGAGTTTCTTTCCTTCGGCGACACAGAACCATACAAACTTACAATCAAGTCAATCAAGTTCATCAGTACATAAACGTTAGAAATTTCCGCTGAATGTTTTCTAAATTATTGATGTAGGTACACTGTTTACGATGGACATTCTATTATGGAGCAATACTCCAAACGTGTCTTCAAGGCATTAAAATAAAAAATGATCGATACTGCTGAAAATCGAGAACAAAAAAAAGCATTTCTTGAAAATGGTGCTTCGTCTGGTCTTATCGTAAAAACAGCTTTGACAGTAGTGCTCATTACATAAATTCAAATGGTGACAATGTAGTAACATCAGGAACTAGTTAGTAGAAAAGTTCATGATGAATGCAAATGAACTCAATGTTCATTTATTATAGTAATTTATAAAAACTTCGGGACAATCCGTTCAGTATGTTCTATTTGTGATAGACTTTGGTTTCAAAACGATTCGAAAAATTTCTGTGCTGATGTTTGTCCTTTATGAGTAAACCGAGCTGTGTGTGTTTGTCTTAGATAAATTTGCGAAATTAAATTGATAAGATAGGAAAAAACAACATTTTAGAGTTCCCCAAATTCGCCTTTCTCTCTGTAATCATTTAATTCCAGATATTTACCTATTTATTAATTTATTTGTGTACTTTTTGATAAAATTATTTTCTTGATCGTATTTTCTGATATGTGACGATAACAGATATACAATCGGCGTGTCTTAACTTCGAAAATGTTTAACTTTCTTTAAAAATGGAATCAAACTCATCTTATGTCCAGTCGGGTAAGAGCTTCTTGGCAATTCCAAACCGATTTAGAGTTACAACAGTAGGATCCAAGGCCTTTAAGAGCCGCTTGGCCGTCTGAAAAGAGTTTGATGGTAAATCAGTTGAAAAATTCCAGTCCATTCCCAGCTGGTTTTAAGCATTTTCTGTAATTGAATGTTATGGAAGTTGTTGGAAATTACTCGATTCATTATTGCCTTATTGTTAGACCCCCAAGTTCCAATACAAAATTCGAGAAATTTCTGGCCATTACACTTCGTGTTACCCCTATTCTAGAACAAACTGCACAAAAAAAGATAATTAAATAACTGACGCCTCCCACTGCGTAGCTTCAACAAACACCAAGACTCTTGAACACAAATGAACAAAACCGAGTTTAATTATCTCCCGATGATGCCCACTTGGTTAGCGAAACGAGCCGTGAAAACGATTTCGTTGCAGTAGACATCAGTCTACAACGTGCGTTTATGATTAAAATGAATGAACTCTATTCAATTGCTTTATTCAAAACATGGTCGCCCAACCATGACTTCGATGATGACAACACATACAATACGACTGGATTAATCATTGAATTTATAATCTAGGTGTGCATAGACTTCCTAAGTTTAAGATTTGTTGGAAGAAATATGGTAAATCGTTAGATAAAATTGTCACACTGCGGAGATTACCCAGTTTACAGATAAGAGACAAAGGCACAAATGACGAAAATCAACAAAACCTATGCATTGCAAGCAATGTTATTGTTCGGACATACCAGCAAGCCCTATTTCCGTACAATTTTTCAACGATTTAAACGCTGACAACACGGATTTTAATCCAGTCAAATTAGACTAAAAAATGTCCCATCTAAAAAAAAAATTCCAAAGAGGTTTAAAGCTTAAAAATAACGTTTCCGTTATTTGCAGATAAAACTATTTTTCCAATAAAGTTTTAAAGTATAATATTTTCTAAGAGTGCTTCAAAAAAACAAAAAAATTAGAGCATGACACTACTGTGTATTAACAAAAACTAATAAGGATTTTTAAAATTTTGATTCCACGGCTACTAGCAGCATGCCAAAATTTAATAATAAAAATTACGAAACGATTATTGTTTCGCACATAACTGTAATTCTTAAAGCTGTAGGGATATAAAAAACACAAAGAGTGTTATGTTCTGATATCACCGAAATCAGTAATACACAGGACGTTACTTCACCTTATAACATTTACTGGTCCTTCATTCATTCTAAACAACAACATTCAAGGATACCTACTAAAATGACTTAAGATGGTCAATATGAAGATGAACAAGTAATGGTCGATATTTTTGGTAAATCCTTTAGTAGTGTATACAAAACCAGATGAAGGTGACATCGATTCTGAAAACATAAGATATCATTATCAATAATTATAATATCTTGAACATAAATTCTGTTTCAATTTCTGAGATAATCGATGCTATTAAGAAACTTGAAAACAAAATGACGTCTGGTTTCGACATGATTCCATCTTTCACAATTAAAGATTGTGCCGTTGTATTTGCAAATGTATTACAAATACTATTCAATATGGCCTTGACAACCTTTCCAATGTCTTGCAAATTTGCAAAAGAGTATCCAGATTTTAAAAATGTCGAGTCCACATGTGTATCAAATTACCGAGCTATAGCCATACTTTGAATTTCGCTAAAGTCTTCGAGATAGTCTTGTATAATCGAATCTATTGCAAGTCAACAGATTTCTCTTTTGCAGCATGGTTTTGTAAGTAACAGATCTACAATTAGCAATTTAACAGTTTTTACACAGTATACATCTGATCATATTGATAAACTTGGACAGGTGGATGCGATGTACACAGACTTTTCGAAAACTTTCGACAAAATTGATCATGCTTTAGTGTTAAATAAATTACAAAATTTCTGGTTTAGCACGCGTAAGTATTTTTCAGATCTTATTTATTAGACAGAGAGCAGTATGCCTCGTATAATTTCCTAGCCACTTCTGGAGTTCCACAAGGTTCCAATCTTGGACCTCTATTATTTTTACTTTATATAAACGATTTGTGTTGTCAAATTAACTATAATAAACTACTTTTTGCTGATGATCTCAAAATATTTAATAGTATAAACTCTCAAAGATGACTAGGATAGCTTATAGGCTGATTGATTAATTAATTTGCCAGCGTAAGATAGGCATTTCCACGCTATATAGTTAATTTATTAGCCAGCGATGCTTCTTTTTAGTTTTCGTCCGTGATCATCTTCTCACCTATTCTTCTGCTGGGTTTTCTATTTCTTCTGTTTCTGAATCTGGCAGTGGGTCTATCCATGATATTTCTTGATTGTATTCAGTCTTTTGTTTTGCCGTTCTTTCCCAGTATGCATAATTCCTTCCTAGTCTATTCATAATCCCTCTACTAATGCTGACGTTTTCTGTCGTTTTTGTGGTTGTCCTGCTTTTGCTAACCGTTGGACACTGTCCCTTTCGGCTCGGATGTAGTCTCCTATTTTGTATTCTTTCCCAGTGGCTGGACTCGTTTTAGTCAGTGGGACTCGTACTAGTATTAGGCTCTTTTTGAAGTTGATTTTCATTCCAGGAGTCCTGATGTGGTGTCATGTTTCCTAGAAATTTAACGATGTCTTGTTCTTCATCGGTGATGATAAGTATATCGTCGGAATCTCAAAGCACGATGGGAGGCCTTATAGTTTCAGTGTTTTCATTTAAATTTGATCATCCTTTCTATCACTTGATCCTGGACTGTGGTGAATGTTCGGGGGATAGCGGACAAACTTGTTTGACTCCTATATTCTTCTTTTTTGATTCGGTCGTCTGTCCAAACCATTGTATTGCGGCATTTTCGGGTAGGCATGCTTTTATTATCCTAAATTACAAGACTGGCGTGTATTAAATAATTTTTACTTGAATTTTACTAAATGCAAAGTTTTATCATTTACTGTCAAGGAGGAAATGGGCAAATTCATTTTAGAATCTTAATTGCATAACCACAATACAGGTTATCGCAAGAATGCACAGGTAGAAAATTAATATTTTTACAGATAGTTTATCCTTTTAGTTCTCATAGACAGAGCCGGATTAATCCAGAGGCAACGAGGGCACTGCCTTGGGGCGCATAAAAATGGGGCCTCCATCAAATGGGCTCTTGAAATTTTCGGAGAATCTATACCTATATAATAAATACATTTATAAATAAAAAGCAAACCATCATTGATGGAATTCATTGAAAATTCTCCATTTGCATTAAATTTCAGAAACTGCTGGCCTTGAGTAGGCCTCCACCATAACTCTGCCTACAGGCCCCCATTCAAGTTAATAGCTGCTAATGCTGCTAATAGACCTGCTCATAAATAGTTTTTTCTGCTGTGTGCCAAATCCTATCTGTTGGAAATGCCTTTGAAACGTTTTTCGCCCTTATTCTGGACCTCTTCAGAAAGACAACCAGAAATTGGAAATTAATCTTTTCATAGATTGTTTCTCTTTTTATTTTTCATCGATTATTTTTTCTGCTGCTTGCCAAATCCTATAAAGAATATGTTTTACTAAAACCTCATTTGATTGGACTATTTGTTATTCAGCGCCTTGTCGCACTACTTGCCCCGCCAAGCTTTACCCGTACGATTCGCACCAAGGTGACACTTGCTGCCTGACAAGCGACTCCTAATAAAGTATGACAAGTAAGAATTGTTATAATTTAAAACGTAACTGTTATTCCACTTTTTGTGTAAAAACTTCTTGCGACTTGTTATTTGCAATTCACATTACATAACGTTATTTCTACAACGTTCAGGAGGTCTGCTGGTCTCCGTCACGTAATACTCGGGTTTGTAGCTATTAATGTTTTTGTCTGGTCCTGGCATAGAATTGTTTAATTTCAATTCAAATTTAAAAATTAGAATAATAGTTATATATTGGAATGAGTCTTGGGGCTTTCCGGACTTTAACTAGGTTGTATTAAAATCATTTAAAACTGAATCGCATAGAAAAAATTGTTTACGGGATGTATCGCAAGTACTTACACAGCCACACTATCAGATTGAAATTAAAAATTTATCTTAATTGAAAATCGTACGTTGTAGTCGGGGGGCATAACACATCCCGTGGGAAATTTAATCATGAAATTGTGGGGCCAACTTTAGTATATTCCTTATGTCCTCCATAATCATACCGTAACAGGTGCTTTGCTTGAATTTGTGGCAGACGGCCTATAAGACGTCATATTTCCAAGATTGTCTCGGGCCTCTTTCTCATAAATCGCTGAAAAAGGATCTTTTATAACGCGAGACAGGGCCCTCTCCCTGCACTTCCACCGTAAATGTATATTTACCTGTGGAACGGTTAATATAAATAAGAGCTCATTGCAGCGCGCTAAAACACAGATTTCTGAAAAACATGAAACCATATACCCATGGACGCAAGTGGACAGGAGGCGGTGTACACTGCTAGATTCAGAAACAGAAAATTTATAAGAAGAATAAATAATGAAGTAGTTTCTTCCGGGTTTTGCCGCGGTCGTCGAACTTGACTTGACGTTTCGCTGATCATGCTGTCAGCTTCTTCAGAAGGGTTCCAAAGTCTGGAACCCTTCTGAAGAAGCTCCTGGAGAATTCTCATTTTTCGCGCGAAACTATAAGCGAAAACTATAAGTGAAAAACTCGATTTATCTTCTAAACGGCTTAAGTAAGAGAAACATTTGTAAAGATCTTTTTAGTAGAGAAAAAGACGACCTGCAACTTTTGTTGGGAACTTCTTTCTCTATTTTCATAATTTTGGCCGCTAGAGCAAAAAAACCGAAAATCAAAAAGTTTTTCCAAATTTTTTTGAAATTTCCCGGAACTTGGAAATGCAAAGAATGCCTCATCTCATTCTTCAGGTTATTACCTACTTAAATCCCACAGATGATCCTTTTGTTAATTTTTGTTACCCTAAATTGTTAATTTGCCTAAGTATACCATAAGCACAAAAAATACGTAGATGTACAAGTGCCACAACTGCAAAAATAAAACAGATATTTTTTTTCTAAAACAACGTTAACGATTTTAATTAAAATTGACAAATGGGTTATCTCTAGTACCGATATGAGATAAAATGGACATTTCCTACCAAAAAAATACAGGGAGCGAGTCTGTGAGACCCTTCTCATCCTCAGACGTTTTGTGGCCTATGCATTATTCTAGTTGACCTCTATTTACTGTATGGCATCTCTGACAGTATCATGCTGGCCGCCGTGGTTGCCTGTCAGGTGCACGGCCTCACCAAATTTTCTTTACTGTTTGGCCAAAAAATAAGATAATTCGAGAGAATGGACGGAGATGCTGTGGGTTAGAGTTCAAAAAATTAATTACAAGCTGGACTAGCTCTCCTACATGGGAATGTTAGTTCGAACTTTATTTAATTCAAAAGTTCATCTAAAACTCAATTTAAAAACATTTATAAATCATCGAGATAAAAATCTGATCTAATCTCTGATCTAGCAAAATACGCACATAAAGAATACTTACTTTGGAGACAATTCAATTCCTTTAAAATTACTGCAGGAGCTGCGATATATACCTAACACAGATAAAGAGACAGGCAGTTCATCGACATTACGGAGATATAATAATTAGACGTCATCGTAGATGCACCTACAAACGTTACCAACTCCTCTACTTTCTTTGATTTCGTCATAAAGGTGGCGAAAGTGGAACCTAATGTTTATTGTTTAGTATGGGTATCATCTCAAGGAGGAATTTAATGAGATCGCTCTTATCAAGACGATAATTTTCTGTTGTTGTTAAAGAAGCCTACTTGAAACTTAATCGAGATTTAATTGTATCTATCATGTTGGTAAACGTCTCATCGCTTTTTAATAGGTGCGAGATTAAAGCATTTTTACACTGTAACGACTAGACTGTAATTCGATTTAATACACCATAAAATTTGAAAAAAATAATAATTTAAAAAATTTGACTTGACAATTTGACCAAAATGGTTCGGAGTTCGGACAAATCTAGTTCTCTTGTGAACAATTTCTTCTTTCTTGTATTACGATGCGGATTATACAACCAGATATTTAAGAAAAACTGCGAAAAACTACAATTTTAAACATTTCTTTTTCCACCACACACATTTAATCCAAAACTTTCTACTACACCTCTTGAACCGTTCTCAAGCCCCACTACTTATATATTTATTACTACCTACACTGAATGAATAACTTTGTGCATTTAAAGTACCCAGTGTATGCCTAATGAGAGGATCTAATTATCTAATTTGTTTCTATATGAACGTGAAATGAGTTTTGTCCACTTAGTTCTTGCAAACGGTTCATTGCGCTGCGGTATCCCGAACAAAATGTTACAGCATTCGGGAGAAAGTGTTCTTAGTCCCTTTTTTTCTATCAAGACAGCAGAGCTAGCACAACTCCGACGGATTCGACTTTCAGTATGTTAATTCATTAATTGGGTCGGCTTTAGACTAGCCGTGCCAAAAAATCATCTTGGTTCGAATTACTTCCGCCTTGATTGCTAATTTTCCTTCACTAATAGAGCTGCTTCTGTTTACGGAACAGGTTAACGACTTTTGCATTAAATTTACATATGCCGATGCGGAATAAGTATTGTTTTGTTGAAGACGGTAACTCCTAAACGCACCAGTATACCGGGTGGCCACGAGTCAATGTACGCCCCCAATATTTTGGTTGTTTTTGTATTTAAAAATTTGGTTTTTGGTACAAATAAATTAGACAATAATAGGCTACTTTTAGACTAACAGGAATGAAAATATCACATCCGGTTGAAACGTAAGTGACATCAACTTTTTTTTCTTAAATGGAATGACTATATTTTTTTGATGGTTTCTCATTAAGCATAAATTTTTAAGTGCAACAGTTTTTTCAGATGTAAAAAATTCCAAAAAATAAGTGAGATACGAACAATTTTTTAATTTTTTCAAAATGGCCGCGTCAGATGAATGCGATGTAAGAAAATTACTAAGTAGGCTATGGAAATTATTAGTAAGGTTGTAGACTTGTCTGTAAAGAAGAAAATAGTTGTTTGAATTACTGATAGGTACCAGTATTTTTAGTTTTAAAAAAAAAAAAAACGGAATTTCATTTTCACTTTCGTAGTGGTCTTATGGAATTTTTTTTAATGGAACTGTGCTATTTCTTTTATTAATCAGAAATAATGATTCATAAACTATAATTTTTTCGCCATTAATCATTTCTTAACGATATCATTCGTAATAGAAGTATTTTAAAAAAGTAAGCGCCAACAAATCATTTTAATAAGGTACCTCTCTACATTTAAATCCAAAATTGCAGATAGCCATGAAAATGACAGACATTCGCAACAATTGAATTAGTCTTGACTTACTCACTAATTTTCTGAACCAAGTGTATTAAAGTTGTTATAAACAAGAAAATTAATACAAAATGGCTGAAAATTGTTCAAGAGATGAAAAAGTTGACATGATCCTTATTTATGGAGAGACTCGACGTAATGCAACTAGAGCACAAAGTCTGTGTGGACGGAGATATTCAGAAAGAAGACAACCTCTGAGAAACTATTTCGCCCGGTTGGAGTAACAATTTAGAACTGAACCTAATGCAGAAATTGAAGAAAGATTTATTGTGGGTGAAGAAACGGAAATTAATGTATTAGCTTTAGTGCATGTTGACCCAACCATTTCGATAAGACAAATTGAACATGAATTACCAGTTTCCAAAGAATCAGCCAGAAAAATTTTAAAGAAACACGGCTATCGTTCTTATAAATATCAATTGCATCAATTTTTGTATGAGCATGATTATCAACGAAGAATAACCTTTTGTAATTGGTTACAGTTACGCCAATTAAGAAATGAGAATTTTATCAAAAATATTTTGTTCACTGATGAATTTGCAAACCTTGGGTTATTTAATCGAAGCAACACTCGATATTGGGCAATTGATAATCTTCACATTATGAGACAGGGGCGGTTTCAGGCTTCAATATTTGGTTAGGCGAACTGGGCGACCATATCATAGGTCCAATAATTTTTAACGAAACTCTAACTGGACCAAGATATCTAGAATTTCTCCAAAATATAATAGTTCCACAGATTCATCAAATTCCTAATACCAATATTGACGAGGTTTACTTCCAACAAGACAGGGCTGGACCACACAATGCTATTATCGTTAGGGATTACTTAAATCAATTATTTCCAGATCGTTTGATTGGGACCCATGGTCCAGTCAGATGGCCTGCAAGGTCGCCTGACTTAACCCCACTCGATTTTTTATTTGGGCGCATTTGAAAAATAGGGTCTACGCGACTGCTCCAACCACAAGGCAAGATCTGGAAGAGTTCGACACGAAATTGCACAAATAACACCTATTACAGAATGTTAGACGTGCAACGATAAGTCGCGCTACTCTGTGTATTAATCATAACGGTGAACAGTTTGAACAATTTTTATAATGGTTTATTATAATTTAGGCTTTAAATGGTTTTGTTATTCTTGGTAATTTATTCATGGTTGTAACGTTATACCTATTAAAATTATTTCTTGTTTAATTTGTGTTTACTTTTTAAAAATACTTCTATTGTTACGAAGGATATCGTTAAGAAATGATTAATGGCGAAAAAATTATAGTTTATGAATCATTATTTCTGATTAATAAAAGAAATAGCACAGTTCCATTAAAAAAAATTCCATAATAACCTACGGAAATGAAATTTCGTTTTTTTTGAAAAAAAACTCAAAATACTGGTACCTATCAGTAATTCAAACAACTATTTTCTGCTTTACAGACAAGTCTACAACCTTACTAATAATTTCCATAGCCTACTTAGTAATTTTCTTACATCGCATTCATCTGACGCGGCCATTTTGAAAAAATTAAAAAATTGTTCGTATCTCACTTATTTTTTGGAATTTTTGACATCTGAAAAAACTGTTGCACTTAGAAATTTATGCTTAATGAGAAACCATAAAAAATATAGTCACTCCATTTAAGAAAAAAAAGTTGATGTCACTTCCGGTTCAACCGGAAGTGATATTTTCATTCCTGTTAGTCTAAAGGTAGCCTATTATTGTCTAATTTATTTGTACCAAAAACCAAATTTTTAAATACAAAAACAAAATATTGGGGACGTACATTGACTCGTGGCCACCCGGTATATGTGGGTATACAAGTACTTATCATTTCCATAAATGTTTTATCTTATACGTTTAAAAGTACAGTGAATTTATTACGGATTAGATATTATGCCCAGATAATAATTATATTTAGAAGCCGATACTAATTTGTAGCGGTAAATTTCTGTGAAGTATTCGATCGTCTACATCGCGCAGCGGTGTGAATTGAAGGTTTCATTTTCTCGATATTACACACAAGCTGGCTGGTGCTAGAAAGGGATAATTATTTACTTAATTATTCGGTTTATTAAATTATCACCTCAACGTTAACAAATTATATTCCATTAATAAAGATTTCTTCCCATAACGTTCGTGTCAAGGTGCTGCATCGCCGTTGTTTGAAAGAATTCGTGGAATTTTTAGAATTTCGTTGGTAGCTTTAGTTTGGCATATCAGAGTGTTGAAAAATGTAGTCGATAAATTAGTACGAATAGTTGTGAGGGCACGATTATTTTAATCACTCTAAGAGTTGAAATTTTCGCCCAACCACCTTAATAGTTTCAATATTTTTTACTACTATAACACTTTTTTGAGAATAACAAAGTATTGCATTGGAGAGCGAAAATTCACGGCAATCACACCATATAATCTTGCCGGGGCTTTCTACTGTAGGTATCTCGCTTGAACATTTGCTGGAGGAACTATATTATTATGGAGTAAGGAGGGATTGTAAATGGTGTATTATCGAACTGCTCATGTGTAAAACACGGCAAGCCACAAGGATCGGTCTTGGGGCCGCTTTCATTTATAATTTGTCTCCACTTTTCCCTACCGGAACATCGTATACAGATTCAGCAAATTTAGTTTTAGGTACGTAAACTTGTTTCTGTGCAGATAAACCAAGCCTTGTCGTGGAACAATCCAGGGCATTGGTCCATCGCTTGACCGCGGCGAGTTGAGAACAGCGCGAGCGCACCCATTCTGCTTTTAATAGCGTAGCTGTTTAGACGTGGGGGAATAAAATAAATTAATCTCAATTTCGTTATTAAAATGCCGTGTGTTTATACAACTGCAGAAAAAGTGCAAATTGTGAAGTGGTACTTCGGGGGCCATTCCACCGATGACACAATAAATTTATTTACTGTGGCATATCAAGACAGAACAATCCCCTCAGCTAGCATAATTTCATACATTATTTAAAAATTTGAGAAATTCGGGTGTGTCGTGAATTATTGTAAAAAATGCTGTCAACCCGAACCCATCATCAACAAATGAGCGAAGAACGAGAAATTCGCGAAACTAAGTCTGTGAACTTGTTGAAACTAGTGAACCTTGTTCTAGCAGACAAATTGCTGATGAAGTTGACATGAAGGAAAAAACTGTAAGAAATATTTTGAAAAGAAATGGGTACAGTTGTTTTAAAGTTCAAACAACGCAAGAAATATTTCCCGAGGACAATTTCAAACGGATGGAATTTTGTGAAATCATGATAAATAAAGTGAATGAGAATGAAAACTTCTTAAAGAATATATTGTTTACAGATGAATCATCCTTTTCATTACATAGGAAACACAATCCATTCGTAGTACGATATTGGTCTCTAAAAAATAAACATTTGAGTGTTGCTGTGCGAACTCAGTATCCTCAAAAGTTGAACGTTTGGACGGGAATATTAGACAATCATATTATAGGCCCACTGCTAATCGATGACACTTTAAATGGCAATAAATATTTAGAGCTTTTACAAAACCAAATAATTCCTGCAGTTTAAACTCTTCCTGTCAACTTTGACGACATTTGGTTTCAACAAGACTGCTGCCCAAGTCACATACCTTAACTGTTATTAATTTTCTGGAAAAACATTTCCCAATCGTTTAATAGCTACGAGGGGAATGATAAAATGGCCCCCCCAGGTCACCTGATCTGGCACCCCATGATTTCTTTCTGTGGGGCTTTTTAAAGGAAACCGCGTACAAACATGCGTTTGAACGGGCCAATAATTTAGTTGAATTACGGGAAAAACTTATCCAACTTTGTTCAAGCATTACTCCAAATCAACTCAATGATATGAGAGGTTCATTGTATAATCGGTTTGGCTATTGTTTGGCACAAGAATGTGGTTTGTTTGAATCCTTACTTCATTAATTTATTGTTTGATAATTATTAGTTGATTTTAGTTTCTGAGGGTTATTTAATTTTATTTTAATGTTCTATTTTTGTAATTTAAGAATAATTTATTTTTTGATAATTATTAGTTGATTTTAGTTTCCGAGTTATTTAATTTTATTTTATGTTCTATTTTCATTTCGGTTTTAACAAAAATTATTATTTTATTCCCATAGCATTTACGGCTAAAAAAGAAACTGCAGAAATGCTTTCAATAGAAGAAATTATTTGTCAAAAATGTGACAAATAACTTCTTGGCTTTTGACGAAGAGATATTGTCTCGTTTCGTATTAGAAATTATTACCTACGCCCGCACCCATGCTTAGTTCATGCCGTACTAAATTCAATTCATTGTGAGCCTCTGCTTTCACGATTTATGGAACTAGCGGGGCGTGGTCAATTACATCGTTATTCCTATACCCTAAACTGCATTTTCCGAATCTGTATATCGACTCCAGTAAATTTCACCGGGACGGGGGCCACTTCCCATAAATAACGATCACCCCCTTTGCACTACGATATCTGGAAAACTGTCCATTTTCCGACCTTTTGATCAGGATGCCAAGATCTACAAAATTTGGCCAAAACCCAATTTCCATAAGATTAGTGTGGGGTCCTTTAAAATCTAATCCGAATAAAGAGCAATGGACAAATCTATGCCTTGCTCAAGTTCGATCTAGCGCGCAGTGCTTACGTTTTAGGTTTGCGACCACGGAGTTTCAGATTCCAATCCTGGCCAGGGTATGGATGTTTATTGGCATTCTTACTTAATGTGCTACCGAGACGATATCTGTAGGCTAGACCTGCTGTGTACTCCGCCACGGCATAAATATAAATAAGAGGATAAAAAAAATACGTACAAAGTAAAAACGCTGTAGAAATCCAAGTTCGCCCCTCATAGTTTTGAGATTGTAACCTGAGATACTGACCCTGATTATATGTAATGAATTATTTGCTATTTTCCTGCACACATTATTAATCACTCATATTCTAGTTTCTGTTATTATTTTAATGTTTAAACAATTCTAATTTTGCCGGTGTTTGTAAATGCTCCTATACTATTCAATACTATGTCATGAACATGCATTAGTAGTGCTTATTACTATAATAGAAAAAACGTGTACAAAATGTTAATGCAAAGTAGAAAGTGAAAACGACAATATATGTCTTTGGGCCTGTTTGGACACAGGCGATTACATTGCCCTATTAATGTTCCCCCGTGTATAAATACGGAGGCGGCTGCAAGACAACAGTCAACGACAAGGACGCTACAAAGAAAATTTACATCGCTTTGTTCCGATAAAGGAACAAGAACGTCTACGTGATGCAATTGAAAATACCTCGGGTATGTGACTGTCCTAAATTGAACATAATTATAATAAAGATGGACGATGAGACATGAAAACATTATTATAACTTTCATTGTTCGCTGTAATTTGTAATACATTTCTCACTTGCACTACTACATTAACATGCATTCGGCGTCGTTTTATGCCATATTTAGTCACTAGATCGGTAGGTCGCCTGTCATTGTGAATTTACAGGACACTGGTATCGGCGTGCTGTATGGCAAAATGGCCTTCATCGCGAATACCGTGGAATTTTTTAACCGTACGTGTTAATACCTATTACTCAAATTGTCAGGTGCTTCTGTAGGAAAATACCTCAGGACTTAAACCCTATATTTGGGTTAGAAAATGACTGAAAAGAGTACTACAGGGGCGTACTTAAAATTTCTGCGTATCACAATGAACAAAATAATACTAGAGATTTAACAATCGTGTTTAACTTTCGCTAGAAACTTACTGACGTTTCTGATAAATTAAAAAATCTTATTCTGTTTTGCGTCAAGATAGGAGTATCTTATGTATTGGTGGACGCATTTCCCGTCCTTCGCGACATTAACAGATCAATTCAATTCTGTTTACCTGCATTAGAATTCACAAACTCAATGTCTTTTTTCTTTATGAATGAACAATCATATAAAGGGTCTAAGCTCGGGCCTAAGTAAAGAAACATCCTGCGTCCTGAGTTAGTTTCCTACATAATGTGTAATGTTCAAGTGGCTTGGGGTTTGTGTAACAAATTGTTGAGTAATGACGTCATCCACATCATTGAATAACCTCTTTGATAACGAACCCAGTATGGGCAAAAGAAAAGGGCAAAAGGACAATTTAATCTTTCAAAAGCAAATCGGTGTTTTAAATATTTTAAAAAATGTACATGGTGTCTGGTCATATAGTGCAAGACATACGTTTTTTGCGAGTGTCTTTCGCACTTTATCTTTTTTAAATATGTATGGATGGAAATCTTAGTGTAGCCTACTTAACTCTAATAGTTTTTTAGTCCTTGGCTTCAAGAGGTACCTATGTAATAATCTCCTTTGAGTGAACCAATCCTGGTACTCGTCCTGGTTCCCAGTGCTGGATTGTTTTCAACTCAGCCCAGGCTAGGATAGCAGCCTAGGCAGAGTTTGCAGATGTGACGGGCTTGTTCCATGATATTCTTTTTATATGGTTTTTATACTTTTTCATATAGTACTCGATATTCTCATTATACACTTAACATTTCTTATTATTAACTTTTTGCGTTCTCGAGATATAAGGAGTTGAAGTTGGTAATAGTTGCAAAAACCGAGCGGTCATATGTGACGTCACTATACGTAAGTGACGTAAGAAAAATGGCTTTCTGGAACCTTTCAAATTTAACCTGAAATATCGAAAACCATGGAATTTTTAAACGCTGGTAACTAAATAAGTACGTCGAGTGAAAGTTCGTTCTATGTCTCTAAGGAAAGGAGAAGGTCGGCGATCAATTCTAATCGTAAATTGCATGGTCAAAATCGAAAATTCGTTCCGGCAGGAGCGATAGAAAATTGTATTTATTTGACATTTCACCAAATTGTACTCCCCTACTGTCAAGTAGTAAACAAAACAAACAATACTCTGAAAACACTTATAATTATAACAAGTAAGGAGCATCAAGTCTATTGAGATCGCCGAGTCTATGCGTATAGTGACGTAGCGCCTGGCCACGCCCCATTTTCGCGAGATGGAGATTTGTAATAGTTTTTAAGATACTAAACGTTAAATAAGATTCTAATTTTTTGCAGATCCATTAATTTATACTTGCACTTTCGATTTATGAAATAAAAAAAAAATGCTGAACAAGCCCATTAACAACAAGCTTTTTTCATATTATTAAAATGAAGTACTTGTTATACTAAAGCACTTATTGATTTAAACAGCGTTTTATCGTCCATCAAATTAAAATTTCAACAAATAAATAACATAAAGTTTTAGTAATTGAACGAGTACGCAAAACACGCGGTGAGGTCATCGGTTATATTAGTTTCTTAAATCGCATTTAAAAATTGTTAAACACAACATTTTATTCACTTTATTTACGTTTTACGTGTGATTAAATAAGTAACGCCTACTAATACGGGATTTAAAAGCTACTTAGGAAATTTATCTGCAAAATAACGTGTTTATAACACAAAATGACACTGACAATATAACTGATGACGCCATGGGTGTGTAGTGAATTGATGTAGTGTTTTTGGCGAAAAATTTCAATGCAAAATTAAAATGGCTTATTTTAAGGTATTATTTGACTGTTTCTCAAAATTCAAGTGTTTTTAACTATAATAAAGCATTATCTTCACAGTGAAAGTGAATTTAAAATTTGTGAAAACACCTAATTTTAGAAGCTCATTTCTCATTCGATTTTGATTTTGAAAAGACCATTATAAACGTAATTCAAACCGCTATCAGAGAAGATATAAAAATACATAGGTATATAGTTCAGTAGGTATCTTGTGGGCGCCCGGTACATGTTGGAGGTATATCTGGTTATGTTTATTAGGATATATATTATCCCGACTGTACCCATCTCTTATTATTTATACTAAAAAGATATCAATATAAGCTTACTTGCAAAAAATATATATATAATTCAGAATATACTGCTCAGACGGATGATAAATAACAGCAATTAGGTAGGTACAATGGGGGTAACATTCTATAGTATAAAACGACATAGGTAAATAAAGCACGTGACAAGCTGGTATTATAACAATATAAATCGTAATAATAGTTAATACATAACACAAAACCTGAATTTTATGTGTTACTTTGTTTTATAATAATTATAATATTCTATACCTGTCAAGATCTAAAGTTCAGTTACCGAACAAACTTGTAGGTAGGTATGACTCCTTCTGTGACTTTTTACTATTGGATCAAATCAATTGACTCATTTAAATCGAAGAATAGGTATCTAATTAGAATTTAAATATCTATATGTGTCATATTTTTCACGTCTGGTAGGTACCCGCTGACATAACATTTCATTTGAACAACTACCTAGGTACTTACTAAATTTTGCTGGAATATGAATCCATCATATTCAAAATCACCCTTTGCACGTAATTAGCTTTTTCGAAACAAAGTAGATAAACCAGATTGCAAAAATCAGATGAAACCTAGTTAGTAATCAAATTTAAAATACATATTAGCCCATACACTAGGATAAGAAAGAGGTCTGTGTAAAGGTGTTGATGTATTAAAAAAAAAATACCTATTCATTCTTATTATGATGGCAATTTTTTCGAAGGAACCAACTCTAAAAAATAATTTACAAAAACAATTAGGTACTTGTAGGACTGTTGCAAAATTGGGCGAATAAATGTAATTATTTCTGTTGAGTTGGAACGTCCATTTATGTATAAACCAAACTGCTAAACCTTCATAAAGTTATGTGAAAAGAGCCATTGTTTATTCATCCATAACAATAAAAATACAGAGATTAATGAAATGCAGGTCAAACATAGATAATAGTGCATATAAAGTTATTAGTAAATAATATAATCTTAAATAGGACTCACGTTTGGCTGCGGCCAGCAAATCTTTTACTTCTTTGATGATCCTTTTAATATGTTGATTGGTTTTTTCTAGCTCCCTTTCATGTTTGTGAAGATTTTCTCTAAAATATGGACTGTCACTTAAACACTCAGTAAATTCCAGAGGAGGTAAAATGACCCCCATTATGATGAAGTTATTTACTCGCACGTATTATCCATTAAAAAATAGTTACACAAAATAACACTGATTTTAAAACACACTATTTTACACGGCAACTGGAAGGATACGTGTTACATGAATCTACACACAACTGGTTCCTCACGGACTGAATATGAAAACATGAAGTAAAAAAACAACCTGTAGGAATTAAACACACGCATGCGTAGAAATGAGATAAACGTCAATTGCGTTGATTGCTGCAATTTTACTACGCTCGATCCAAGCCACTTCGGATCCAAACTGCACATTACTACTAGTCAGCGGTATTCAAACAGATACTTGAAACGATTGAATTAAAAGAATTTGTTATACTAACTTAACGGGATTTGAAATGAAAAGCAATACATTCGCGAAGTGATTTCACTAGTCACATGTGTGTCACTTCTAAAATTGAATGAGATCCAAAATGTGCCGCTGTTTTACACTTACTGCATTTGAGGCTATGAATAAAATTATTCAATAACTATTCTCAACACAATGTAGCTTTTTAAAAACGGATTCGTCCTCGTGAATTACAAACACTAACATTTAATATTCTCTTTAAACTGCGTCATTCTATTGATTAACTGTTTAAAGTTTAGAACCTCCTGACTTATCACGGAATTGTATCTGTCTACATTTCGGAAGCCTGGATCGTGGATCATTCGTTGTAGAGTACGAGTGCAAAAATGTCAATATTGAGAATCTACGTTTAAAATGATTATAAATAACCCCAAAACAAAATAATCGCCAGTCCAAGCAATTCATCGTTCCTGCTTTTTGTTTTGTGTTATTTGTTGTTATAAATACACCACGCAACAATGGGGTTTTGGTAATTATTGTTTCTTTGTGCTAGTGTAGTGTTCATCGTTTATCATTATTTATACAAATAATCGAAGTTTTTATTGAAATGATTCTTCCAATTGAAATTATTGAAAAAATATTGAGTAAATGTGATGGAAAGACATTATTAACTGCTAGAAAGGTTGATGATGAATGGAAAACTATAGTGGATTATTTAACTCAAGTAAGTTTTATTTATAAATAAATCAGTCTAATAATAAATTTAATAACAGATACACTTCATTCAGTATCTGCCTACAATAACTCATTTCCGATATTTTGCCAGCTTTGTCAGTCGGAAATCGTTTTATATTTGTGAGAGTCATGATCAGATTATAAATTACTGATTTTTTCTAAAACAAATTCCTAATGCATTTTTGTGTAGAATTATAATAAATTTAGTAGATTTGGCAAATGAAAATTTTGTTATTATATTTTCTTGGCCACAAATCTATATCTTAAAGTCTAAGTCCACCTATTTTTTATACTGCAGAGCTTTAGCTTTGTGTACATCTTTTATAATACAACCAAAATTAAACTTTCCTGAAATCTTATAGATAATAATAAACTAAACTGATTTATCCAACAGTAGAGATAAACCAGACCAATTTTGGTCAGATTTGCCAAACATTTAACTTGCTACTTTTATGATACAGAAAACACACATTTGGGAATGGTGCTGTAAGGAAGAAATCCCAAAAAATGAATTGGTAGAGTATTTGCAGTGCTATAAAGAAGACGATAATGAAAAATGGTTACACATCTACATCAACTGGTGTTCGTGGGAAAATATTAACCAAATAATATGTGATATAGTCTTGAGTCCAGCTGAAATTCCCAGGATATCGTGCATTGCTGTGTCTGGGGAATTCATAGCGGTGGGCTCTCAAGATGGTCGTCTAAGAATCTTCAGTAGAGACTGGAAAATGCTGTATGCTGCCCGTATATTAGCTGTTAAGATTTCCAGTCTCACATTTATGAATGGTAAGTGGTCTTGATATTAAAATTGATGCTTTAAGTGTACTTAGGCACAAATTAATTTCTATTAGGAATATTATCAAATTGGTAGTAAAATTTTATTATGTGTGCTGTAGAAAAGTAATTTCTGTGTACTCTTTGTAAGTGTTAATTATATTATTTGTAACAATGAAAAAATATATTTTTTTAAATATAAGTTTTTGAACAGTGACAATGATTAAAATGTTATGAAAATACGTCGTATTTACTTTTCCTAAAAGCGTATTTCCTGTTCAGAAGCTAAAGATAAATTTCATTTTTCCAATAGTATTATTTTTAATGCTTAACCCATTTATTTTTTTGTTGTAATATCTAAATCCAGCAATATGTGTTTGATTATGGCATCAAGCCAAGCAACATCCTTGTTTCAAAATGTTTATTTTACACATCTGTTATTTCTAAAGGGGGGTAGGAGCCTTGAATGTGATGTTGACAATGAAATGGTTTTCACAAACACTGAACTCTACACACGTTTCGTCTACCAAGTAAGCATCATCTGGGTTGAAACTAAAGTTAAATTATAAAATAAGACACATTCTTAGATTAATTTTTAGTTGTTGATGATGCCAACTTGGTTGACGAAATGCGTGTCGAGTGAGCACTATTTCAGCATCTACTTCTGCAATATTAAATCTGTTATTTTCAGATGAGACTGGAGACAATGGCCTAGACTTGTGTCTTGTAGTTTCATATAACAAAGGCCTGGACCTGTTCTGCTTTGATGGAGTAAATAAGAATCAACTGGTTATACAAGATGTAAAATCGCATAGGTAAGTTTTTATACATAGAGTGCTGAGAATTCTTTATATCGATATTTTTTGTTTTTTAGCATTTACAGAAACTACATATGTTACGAGAAAGTGGGAGGAAGAATGACAATTGCGAAATTGACCAATCTTGATGGCAGGCGTGAGTTGACAGAAATTTGGTTCAACAGAATATATTCACCTTCATGTTTGTCGTGTATGAAAATGTGGGAAGGTGTCTGTACCTTTCTCATAAATAACGAGGTCAGATTTATCGAGTATCAGTCGTCTGAGGTTACGCCTATGGCTATTATGAAGAAGAAAACGAGGATTAAATTTAATTTCCCTCTAGTGGATAACCAAAACACGCAGATCTTGCGGAACGACGTCATCGTTAGTTTATGTAAGTACAGTGAATTTCGTTGTTTTTATTTTAATATACTCATTATGAATCATACCTAAAAGATCGAGTCCAGACTGTTAAAATTAATAACTACTATTCAGATGAAATCAAGGTTATATCAGGTGTTCCTCAAGGATCTCATTTGGCCCCATTACTAGTTAATCTTTTTATCAATGATGTTACTGAATGTTTCTTGCATACTCAAGTATTGTTATATGCTGATGATTTAAAAATATTTAAAGAAATTACAGATTCCACCTCCATTATAGAATTACAAGAAGACATTGAAAGATTTCAGAAATGGTGCAGTAACAAAAAAATGACTCTTAACGTCACAAAATGTAAATATATTCAGTTTGATAAAGGGATTTTCCAGTCACTAAACACGTACTTCATAAATATTGATAATGTTGATATAATACGTGATCTAGGAATTTACTTTGACTTTAAATTAACCTTTGTACATCACATTGAATCAATCTGTAATAAAGCTCTAAAAACTCCTGGATATATTAAAAGACAATGTACAGAATTTAGCAACATTTATGCCATAAAATCTTTATATACTCAATAGTTAGATCTCAGCTCGAAAATTGTTCAGATATTTGGTTTCCATTTTATCAGATACATACAGACAAAATTGAACGAGTGCAAAAAAGATTTCTGCGCTATATAGCATTTAAACTCCACATTCCCAGTGAGCAAATCTGCTATAATGAAATACTAACTCTTCTCAACATTCAGACTTTACAGCTACGGAGATTTAACTCAGACATTGTCTTGGCATTTAAACTCTGTAACGGAATTATAGACAGTCTAGAACTTCTATGTACCCCTAAGACAGCTAAGGGATTCATATACATTTTATATTTCAAATCAACGTTCCTTATATGGTGCAAATTTAGGTATAACCGGGATTATGAAAGATGCCAACACTATACAGCTAGATTTGTTCAATGTATCATTATATAAGTTAAGAAACAGTCTGTTATCAAATAATTCTAGGTAATATATACATTCTTTGTTAATTATGTCATTTTACACCAAACCAAACTGTAATATCCACTGTTATATACACATGTACTCATTGGGCTTTCCCGTAAATAAATACATAAATAAATGACAAACGTGATAACTTTTTACATTGTTTTATGTCCATTCAGTCTAATATGCATTAGTTTACATGTCACGCCCACATACATTTCTCCGAACGATTGAAGCTGTGTTATCTTATAGTGTTGAGTTTGCAGCTAATGCAAAAATCTTAAAGAAGAGGTGCTAAAAAGCACCTACAAACGATGGTCAACATTCATCATGCTCCGTTATTTGTTTCAGGTAAAAACGAAGATGATGTAAAATGTGATTTCATAGAATTCTTTATACTTGGGAAAAATGACAAGTACAGTAAAAAAATGTTCAACACATGGGAAATTTTCAGGTGTTACATAACTTGTATTTATCTATATGGAAACACGCTTATTCTTGGTGTGGACGTTGGAACAGTGAGTATAAAATCTATTTATATGTCGCTTTTCTCCAGTAGTTGAATACAGATAGACTGGTAAAAACTAGAAATTATACGAAAAAATAGGCAGCTACCGGAAGGGTCTGAAATCTCCCCACCAAATGTTTAATGAAGGACCCCACACAAAACTTTAGTCCCTACAAATTAGGAAAAATTAAAGAAATTTTCCTACAACTATGAGTGTAAAGTGAAGCATGTGGGTTGTCTCAACATGATTTTCACCTCCGCAGTTCTAAAAAAGGGTGGTATTTGAGAAATATATACATATATATGAATTATAGCGCTTTTTCACCTTTTTTTCAATATTTCAATAATTAAAATATGTGCTATGAAAATGTTATAAAACCACTCAAAGTAGTAACTTATTATGGAGCTATAGAGCTTTGGTGCTCCATAGGAGCCAAAATACTGAATATGGAGCATCGTCAGTGGCGGCTCGTCAGGGGAGGCAGGGGAGGCTGAGCCTCCCCTTGGAAGAACCACCATATCTTCAAAAGTAATATCTTAAGAAATTTCTATTAGGTATATCTCAATTTTCAATATTTTTTATTGTTTATTATTCATTAATTAATTTTCAGTTTATATATAACATTTTTGCATTTCCTTTCCACAAACATACCTATAACGTTACAGTCCGGATAGTCTTTGTATGCATATTTCCCGGTCGGCCGGTCTTTTACAGAATGAACACTGCGGTTCGCTGGAGGCTAATACGAAATAGCTTCCAACTTTACCGCATTTACTTATAACATGAATGACCTTGAATTTCTTTGCGCTGTGTAAAATAGCAACACTTAGAATAGCCAAGTATGAGGCTGGCCTCAGTTCTTTATAGCGCATGTGCACAGGTCCTTCAAGAGTCAGGTGATTCACAAAGAAAACGAACTGACGTCTGACAGTTGCGTTTAACCGGTTAAGAACAACTTGATGTATATAAATACATAAAACATTTGATAGGCGGGCTAGAAATAAGTGCTCTAGGTGAAAATATTCCCAACAACATGTCTTGTTGTCCAGAAGTGGTGGATTATTTGTTATTAAATGGATTTACTACTCTTATTTATGACGAAAAGGTAAGAATTAAAAGAAATGCCAGGCCTACACCAGCAATGCTTTCGTTATTTTTTAAAAGTGGTAAACAAAACAGAGGGTTTTGTGATAACAATTATAAAAAAGTCGAGTGGTTAACGGCATCAACAGTTAGAAACAAATTATATTGTTGGAGATGTTTATTATTTACTAATGATCAATCCTCAATTTGGGGCAGGGCCGGGTTTAATAATTTGCAAAATTTGTTGCGAGGTTTAGAAAGGCACGAAAAATCCCAGGAGCACATTTCATCTTGCATTAAATTCGAAATGTTTGGCAAACAAAATATTGTAAATTTCTTGGATTCTGCACATAAGAGAGAAATAGAAAATGTTAACGAAAAGGTCCGTGAGAATAGGGAAATATTAAAGAGGTTAATAGATGCCGTTATATATAGTTATCTTCACAAGAAATTTCTTTCCGAGGGCATGACGAAAAACGAGAATCGTGCAATAAAGGAAATTTCAAAGAGCTGGTAGATTTTTTAAAAACTTATGACCCAAAATTAGAGAACTTTTTGAATACCGCCACTATTTTTTGAGACAATTCCGGTAAGCTTCTGTAGAATGATCATTTTCAGCACTTAAACGCATAAAAACATTTTTACTAGAAACAAAATGAGTCAAGACCGCCTTTCAAATGTTTCGCTTATTTCAATAGAAAAACGTTTTTTGTCAGAATTGAGGAAACGCGATTCATTTTATGATGAAATAATCAACCATTTTGCTAGTTCCAAAAATCGCAGGTTACCACTCATTTATAAAAATATTCAGGCTTTAAAGCAGAGATTAATATAGGTAGTTGTTATTTTAGAAAAAATATTTATTTGTGTTATTTATTTTTTAGGAAATATTTTTTATAATTCTCCATAATATAGAGTTCCGCGGTTATATTTTTTTTATATAACTTCTTTCTCAAAACTATTTTAATTTCTATTAAAACTTATAATTTTATACGCCTGGCAGTGATAATGAATACAATTTTTTGTTTGTAGAAAAACACTTTAATTTTTTTACCAAAACTATTTTTATTTTTATTAAAAGTTATATAATTTAATTACAAGTGGGATAGTAGGACTCGTTTGGATACCGATACTCGAGTCGTAGGAACGAGAATTTCATGAGAATGATTTTTTCATCTCATCATATTTTCTATTTCCTTTTCATTCTATTCTTTTATTAGTTCTATTCTCTCGAGTCGTGAATCGTTATCCTGGCGAACAACCCACGGCAAAAAAATGTAACGCGCCGTTGTAATACCTCAGGGGTGGTGGGGAAATGTACAAATTGTAGTCATATTGCACATCAGTTGTCTTTCAGAATATCAAGCCTCCTCTGCAGACAATATCACGAGCCGCCACTGAGCATCGTGGCCATAGAGACTTTTGTTCAAGATGAGAAAAGCTACAATATACCAAAAATTCAGACGATTCCACCGAAACACATTTCCATAAGGCTTGTGCGGGCTCCTTTCTTAATTAGTTAATAACCGGGCATGTTACCGCTAAGATATACAATTCAAGTCTCCGTTGTGTGGGTGCTAGCAGTGCATTCGTGCAAAACTAAATTAATCTTAAACGCGTTTTTCTCTTGTAGGTCTATATATACCACGTCTCCTGCTGGAAAAACCTTGACATACGTGAGTACAGCCACAAACTGATAATCGGCAAACATCCAATAATCTCTATAGATGTTAAGGAGACCCCAACCGAGAGAAAATTCTACGTCTCGTCGAAGTTCAACATACACGAAATTTCGGGATTTTTGCCAAATATTTATTTATAAGGTCTTAAACTATAGTCAAAGGAATATCGTAAATCTATATTAATATAATTTTTTATAATTTTCTAAACTGCACGTAGGTAGCTTGTATTTTTAAGACTGTTTTGTGCATCTTCGAAGATAACGGAAAGTCACCGAAATGGATTGTTCTCAAAATATAGACGATGGAATTTTGTTGTGAAATTGCGAAACCGCACCTTTACTGCCTAGAAATTCTGCCAATTTAAAATAGCCAGAATTGGTCTGTTCATAAGCATATTTTTTAGACTTCAGTACACACGTACGATCTTAAAACTGAACATTTTCAGCTTGAAGTCAGTTGCATTTTTAAAATCTTACTTCTACTTATTCCACTTTCCACCCATTTGATGCTTTGACGATTTTTTCCATGCAGCTTAGTTTACGTGAATTTTTTAAAGGAATTATGAAGTAACTATTTGTCTATAAATAATATACGTATATAGGTATATATTTTTTTATTTACTAGTGATTTAGTAAACATATGTAGCCGGGTGGTCCAAAAAAAGTCCTCCGATCGTCATATTCTTTTACCAGAATCTTTAAAATGTCAAAAAAATAATTTTCGGCCATTATTATGCATATACAGAGATCGCATAATCTTCTTTTGCACTTTTATTAGACTTCCCTTCATCTGGCCTTTTGTGATGACATAAAAAAAACAAAGATCATTCACTTAAGATAATGATAATAATAATAATATACTTTATTGTGCATAATGTAAAAAAAAAACAAAAACACACAAAAATCATTAATATGTTCCTAACATATTAATGATTTTAATCTAACCCTAAGAATTAAAATTTAAAGGTAAAAAACAGATACAATACAAAGAAATAAATACATTTTAAAATAGGTACGTAACATTTGTTAATTATTAAAATTTAGTAAAATCATATTATTTTGCCTATTGTCACAAATAGCTTGTTTGAGTTTCTGCTTTAATGCATGTACTGTGAGATTTTGAAAACTAGTTGATAAATTATTTTGAGTATAGGCCACAAGATATGAAAAACTTGTTTGAAATATAGCGCTGTGACTCAAGGAAACTGTCAGTCTGCCAGTAATAGTTCTTAAGTTCCTCTCATGAACATGGTCAAGTCTAACATTTTAGCAGTCAGATATTCAAACAGTCCAGCTGCTAAAATTTTATTAAGGAAACAAGAGAAGTGAACAAGTCTAGCTTCATCTTCTTTAAGTAATCCCAACTCACGTATATACCGGGTAATGTGGGCATAACGTGGCACCTCAGTTATAAAGCGTAAACAGTTATTTTGCATTTTTTGAATGTGAGGTTTCTGTTCCAGTGACAGACAAGGACTGTGTACCATATCAGCATAGTTCATATGTGATAGTACTAGATTGTTAACTAACGTCTTTTTCGTTCCAACATCTAAGGAATCTTTAAAGGGAAACAGTTGTTTTGTGCTTAAGTAAGTCCGACATCAGATCAACATGTTTTGTAAATTTGAACTGCCGATCAAACATGACTCCTTAGTTTTTTACAAGATCACCCATTGGTATATGCTCGTCGTAAATTTTAATCAAAAAGTTTCCAAGTTTACTAATATTTTACTGATATGTTGATTTTTGCCGCGTTTAGCTATAGTGTATTGTCATAAGGCCACTTGTTAATACTACTAAATCCGTGTTCATTATCAAGGGTAAAACTATTTTTGAGTGAAATGTCATCAGCAAAAAGATATATATCACAAGATTCAATAAAAAAATAGTAAAAATGGAAAATAGCGAAGGTCCCAAAATGGAACCCTGCGGTACACCACCTTTTATAGAGCAAGAATTTGATAAATGAATATCTTCCGAAGTATGAACTATTGTTCATCGATTTCTGTCAAATAAATAACTGTGGTAATTATTTCTGATACCGTAGTAATGTAGCAATCAAACAATTCAAATCAATTGAGTCAAATGCCTTGGAATGGCTAAAAGTGTCAATGAATTAAGTTCATAATTGTCTGTAGTTGAGATAAAGTCATCAGTCATTGAACATAAGGCAGTCACAGTGCTAAATCCTCTTCTATATCCTGACTGAGAAGAGGGGTAGGATTTTTAGGGATTCAGCATAATCAGTTAATTGAAAATGAAGATCTGCTTCAGCTATTTTCAGCGGTACAGGTAATAGACTGATAGGTCGTAAATTAGATAGATTTTCAATGACACTAAGTTTTTTTAGGGATAGGTTTAACAAGTGCAATCTTCCACAAATCATTTCCTATGTTTTTTTTCTCAGAGAACACGATCCCTTTACTAGTTTTTATAAATATCACTTTCCTCTCGAGAAAAATCGAAAAAACCGAAAAACTGACCAAATTTTGATTTTACATCCCTTTCAAGTAAGCAATACAAGAGATAATGATTGATGGACATTTTTTTCCGTATTTTCCCTGTGCAACAGTCCCCTGTAATTAGTTTTGCGCCATATTGCTTCATCTCCCAGAGAATCCTCCATGACTAGTCTTAAAGTGAAGAAAATTAAAAAAATATGGATTTCATTATGGAATACTGATTCAACGAAGGAAAAATAAACGATTGTTGTGATCGAATGACGGAACACGGAAAAAAATGATAATTTCTTGAATTTTTTCCTTTGAGTGATATCCCGTTATGAAATCCATATTTTTTTCCATTTTTTCCACATTAAGACTGGTTTCTGACCTTTTTTCGGGAAATGAAGCAATATGGCGCAAAACTAATTACAGGTGTGTGTTGTTTGGGAAAAAATGTATTTCGATCCTTATTTCTCCACGTGGCCACATTCTTGAAACGGGTAGAAAATAAAAATTTGGTCAGTTCTAGCGGTTTTTTTTAATCTTCTCGATGGGAAAGCGATATTTATAAAAACTAATGAGGAAAACTGCAGTAGAAGTGCAAGAGACCTCTGAACCTCAATAAAAATGGCTGAAAATTTAGGTGAGGTATTTTTTTGATGTTTTAAAGATCCTGGTGAAAGAAGACGATCGGACCACTTTTTCTTTGGAGTACCCTAGAATATAGTTTGGCCCTGAAAAAATCGCAAACAAGTGATTCTTTCTCCAAAATGTTAGTATCTTGGGGAATTGTATATGTAAACAACAAGAAAATGAACACGTGTTCGTTATGTTCCAAAATGACAACCAAGAATAAGTTTCTTTATTTTTTCTCCGTAATCGTTGCTCCAGCCAGAAAAATACCTCAGTACAAACTTAAAGAACATAATATAGTTCTCTAAAAAATTGACCAAGGAAAAGTCGTACTTCCGCAAGTAGTGTTTTGTACTATCAATTTTTTTTAAATATAGATTTTGTAGATTTATTCAAATGCTGATAATGTTGTATCCATTAATAATTGATCACTATGTTGGTGATCGAATTCTGAACAACTTTTGAAATATCCGTCTGTCTGTCTGCCTGCCCGTCTGTTTGTCTGTCTGTCTGCCCGTCTGTTTGTTTGTCTGTCTGTCTGCCTGTCACATTTTTTTGTAAGCACGCTAACTTAAGATATAAATTTTGGCAGTAAGTTTGTTAGACTTAGCTAGACTAAGAACTCTATTTCTGAACAAAATCGGTCAATGAATAAAAAAGTTATTAATTATTTAAAGAAAAGATTGTTTTGTAATTAAACAAAAAATGTTTAAAATTAATAAATCAAGATCCCAGAACTGCTAGACCTACGTCATTTTAGCAAAGCTAATATTTTGGCAATAAATAGTGTGATACTTAGTCAAGAACGTATGCATATTTGCTAGCTTGAAAGCAGGGCCCTTTTGCAGATAACAGGTACAAAAGTACAAAAAACCTCACTAACCTACACGTTAAAGTATGATAGCTGGTTTTCATATAATATATGTCATATTCTGTCAAACATATTATGTTTGACAGAATAGTGTTAAAAACCAACATTCATTATTGCCAGACACTTTCCTTGGGCCATAACTTCCGCCAGACGCTTTAAAACTCGAAAAAACCCAACCTAACCTAACATAATTTATTTTTTGTTTTGTTTTTTACATAGTTGGTAGTAGAAATGGTTCCACAGTTAGGTTAGGTTGGGTTTTTTCGAGCTTCAAAGCGTCTTATGCAAGTTAGGGCCCACGGAAAGTGTATGGTAATAATGAATGTTGGTTTTTAACAGCGTTCTGTTAAACATATATGAAAACGAGCTATCATACTTTAACGTAGTAAGGTTTTTTTGTACCTGTTATCTGTAAAAGGGCTTCGCTTTCAAGCTAGCAAATATGCATACATTCTTAACTACATATCACACTATTTATTGCCAAAATATTAGCTTTGATAAAATGAGGTAGGTCTGGCGGCTCTGGGATCTTACTCCATAATATTATTTACAAAAAAACCTGCGAAGAATGTGCAAGATTTGTATAAAAAGTGCAGTAAATCTGCGAAGAGTATAACGGTTAGCTTGTTTTATTGATAGTCTAACATTTTTCAAGCAAATGGTACCAAACTGCAAACCAAAGTTTGTCGTCGTGGTCTACTTGTGTCCAAAAAAAATTGTCTGATAATCCCGATGATTGTCGTTCAATTTACACCTTACATATTTTATTGGTATATAATAATAATAGTAATTTATTCGTATAAGCCATTTTACAGGAAATGAACAATCAGTAAAAAATTAATTTTAAAATACGCAATAACAATAATAATAATAATATTGCTTTATTCTGTAAAATGAATATTACAAGAAACGTCATTAACAATCTATAAATTATAAAATAAATGACAATGCTATTGTATTTTATAACAAAAAGCATAAGAAATATAAACATATACATACATATATAAACACAAATTATATATTACAAACACATTGAAAGTGGCTCTTGAAACTGGCCTGAAAAAGGGATTCGTCCCACCATATAAATACCATCCAACTGAAGTATTGGAGAATGAAAATTTCAAAATATACTGGGACACAGCAATAATTACTGACAGACCTATACAGCATAACTGACCTAACATGATAGTCATCGACAAGACGCAGAAAAACGCTACCATCATCGATTTCTCAGTCCCACTAGACGACAACCTTGGCAGAGCCTACCATCAGAAAAAAGAGAAATACGAGCCATTAGCCACCGAAATTAAGGAAATCTGGAATATGCAAAGAGTGGATATTAAACCATTAATAATATCCGCAATGGGTACTGTGCACAAAAAGCTCCGTTTCCACTTAGAAGAACTAAATATAGTTGCGGGCAACGGTATACAGTGGATGTAGAAGGCAGTAATATTGGGTACCACTGCGTTAGTCCGCCGCGTTCTCTCCATTCAGTAGACAACAGGGAAGTCTTGAGCAATCCGGCGACTCTGAATAACCACCCACTAAAAGTGTGATAAGGAAAAAAAAAAATAATAATAATAATAATGTATCTTTATTAGCTCAAAAGCTAATGATCATAACAATATACAGATCATAATCACATTAACTTTTCATTAATATGTTCTAATTCTATGCATATAACAGTGACTGTAAAATTATTACAAATCTATTTGTATATTAATATAACTTGTAAAATTACCTAACCTAATTACAAGATAATCAAAATTCTAAACTAACACATAATTTAGTGAAAATATTATATTTTTCACAATATTTTATTTCCTTTGGCAAACCGTTAAATAATTGAATACCCTTACAAAACAAAGATTTCGATTCCTTTAAATTGTCATACCTCTCTACCACCATATCATTTACACTTCGAATGTTATAACCATGAATATCTCGGACGAAACTCAATTTATCACATAAATACCTTGGAGCCATACTATGCTTTATTTTAAATATGAATTGCAGTGATTTTAATACTATACGTTGTCTAACATTTAAAAAATTTAAAACATTTAATATTGTGTCAATGGGAGTATATCTGTTACACTTTAATATTATCCTCATAGCTTTGTTTTGCATCTGTTGTAATTGTTGTATCTCATTGTTGTTTAAATATAGTTGTAGCGTTGCACAATATTCAAAATGTGGAGCTATTATAGATTTATATACTAATATTCTTGAAAACATTGATAAATAATTTGAAATTCTACGTAAAAAGTAAATCTTTTTTACAACTTTTTTAATAATATAATCACTATTACTTTTGAAAGTCAAGGACTCATCTCTCTCCAAAGTAGATAGATAAACAATATATCACGCAAGTAATCAGTACTTTCTATTTTCATTGCTCTAGAAATTTAGTTAAAGAGTAAAGAACTTGGGTGGCCAGTGATTGTTTTACCCAGTTGGAGAACACATTAAAATTTTTGTTTCTGATCTTGGGTGGAATAAGTATAGTTTAGACATAATTTTAATAAAGAGAGAGCTCGACAACAAACTTTGTTTTGCAGCATAATAAATATAAATCAATCAAATTTGTATTTAAAAACAACTGATGGTACGAAACACTAATTGCGACCAGTACGACTTGCACTTGACCGGTTCCTATTTATTAATTTTATTAGTTTCGAATTTAATATTTTCCTGATCTCTTGCTGCTTAAATATGCATTTTTGTCTTTCTGATGTTTGTCCAAGCATAAGTCTTACTGATCCGTACTCATAACTTAATTTATTTCTTAATTCTCCACAAAGGGAATTATGTTTCATAATTTTCTTATTGTGAGCCTCCGTTGTAAATTTCGATTGTATATAGACTACATTGAGGTTAAAGAAGTGCCTGTTTCCTCTAACTGCATGATGAAGGTAGCTTGTTTAACAATTTTTGTAATGTGATGTTTATTAAACCTACTTTTGATTGTATCTCATAAAGATGCACAAATAGGATTTTGGAGTTTCTCGTATTAAGTCAAATATAGTTAATGCATTTTCTTGTGTATCGTTCAATATTATCTTAAGATTGTATTTCCAAAATACGTATATTTATAGGTTTAGGCGTTATTATTTTGTATTAAAATTTCCGATTGATTAAAATGTTTTTTCACTTTTGTATTTAATTTAAATGAAGATGGAGTGGTTTCCACAAACACCAAACTACTTGAACACTATAAATGCTCGAGGTGCATTTCGTCAATCATGCTGGAATCATGAGGAGGTGAATAATAGTTTTAGTCATCTTTTCAGATGGTGGTGGTGGTTGATGAAATGTGCGCGTCTAGTATAGTATTCGAACGAAATGTTCACTGTTTTGGTACTTGTGGAAGGCACTTCGTGAGTGTCCCATCAAATTTTCCAACCCCCTCCAGGTTTAATTTTAATGATAGTAAGCCCTAATGGTACCAAATTCGATATTGTTGACTTGGCGTTGATCCTTAAGGAGTATCTAGAGCATCTCGGAGAAACTTGCTATTTTGATGTTTGCATCTACAAATCCTTTCTGGTTTTGTCAGTTAAGGTAGTTAAAATAAAATAAGTATTACAGTAGCATCCTAGGAAAGAAATAAGTATTTGGATCCAGTTCTCGAAAAATTGTGTTTCGGCCAGGGTCTCTGGAAAATGAAAGTGTTCTCTAGTAGGCAACTTATAGTCCAGTCAATAAAGTAAAAAAAACCGCTGCCTAAGGAATCACTACTTCCACATCCAGATTATTCGTCCAAGTCACTTTAAAGGAAACATCTTGACTATATTTGCACTCTAGTATGTGGAAATTATTGGTCATAGAATTTTAATAATATTTGGGGTAGATGTTATAGAAAAGTTTGAGGAGTTGGTTTCTACCATATACGTTAAAAATGAAGTTTCTAGTTTACCGTACTTATTTTCCACTATTTACAACCTACCACCACAATGGAGTCATCTCAATCAGATGTCACTACAATACATACGTGTACTAATTTTCAAGTGAATATCTCAATTTGATGTTATCAATCCCATTAATAATGAAGCGGAGGTGGTAGAGTTTGAAAAATATTACGGCATCATCTCAAATTATGATCTAGTTTCAGACGTCATTATAATACATACGTGTACCAAATTTCAAATGAATATCTCAATTTTATTTTATCAACCCTTTTCATATTGGAGTAGGGGTGGTTGGAATGAAAAATATTATAAGAAAATCTGACGCTGTGGCTTCTAGTACATACACCGAATTTCAAGTTTCTGTAGTCTTACCAACGTTTTACTTATATTCCTCTATTTACCCCAAATTAACCCCCAACCCTTCAACGGAATCATCTCAAAATATAAACTAATTCCAGACGTCGTTATAATACATACGTGTACGAAATTTCAAATGAATATCTCAACTTTATTTTGTCAACCCCATTAATGGGGTAGGGGTGGTGGGTGGGTTGAAAAATATTATAAAAAAATCTGAGTCCTTAACTTCTTGTACATACACCGAATTTCAAGTTTCTGTACTCATACCAGCTTGCTTTACTTATTTCCCCCTATTGACCCCTAAATAACCCCCAACCCTTCAACGGAATCATCTCAAAGTATAATCTAGTTCCAGATGTCGTTATAATTCATACGTATACCAAATTTCAAATGAATATCTCGATTTTATTTTATCAACCCTTTTAATAATGAAGTAGGGGTGGTGGGGGTTGAAAAATATTATAAATAATCTGAGACCTTGGCTTCTAGTACATACACCGAATTTCAAGTTTCTGTAGTCTTACCAGCTTGCTTTATTTATTTTCCCCTATTTACCCCTATTTAACCCTTCAACGGAATTATCTCAAAATATAATCTAGTTCCAGATGTCGTTATAATACATACGTGTAGAAAATTTCAAATGAATATCTCAATTTTATTTCATCAACGCTTTTCAAATTGGAGTAGGGGTGGTGGGGGTTGAAAAATATTATTAAAAAATCTGACGCTTTGGCTTCTAGTACATACACCGAATTTCAAGTTTCTGTACTCTTACCAACTTGTTTTACTTATATTCCTCTATTTACCCCAAATTAACCCCCAACCCTTCAATGGAATCATCCCAAAATATAATCTAATTCTAGACATCGTTATAATACATACGTGTACGAAATTTCAAATGAATATCTCAACTTTATTTTATCAACCCCTTTAATGGGGTAGGGGTGGTGGGGGGTTGAAAAATATTATAAAAAAATCTGAGGCCTTAACTTCTAGTACATACACCGAATTTCAAGTTTCTGTACTCTTACAAGCTTGCTTTACTTATTTCCCCCTATTTACCCCTATTTAACCCCCAACCCTTCACCGGATTTCCTCAAAAAACAATCCAGTTCCAGATCTCGTTATAATATATACGTGTACAAAATTTCAGGTCAATATCTTAAACCATTCCGGAGAAAGCGTGCGGACAAAAAAAGTTACAGACAGACAGAAAATTTTTTTTCGCTCAAATTTAAAATCTCGACGTTTCATGACATTCTAAACCTATTTCACGAATAAAAATTTTTGAAAATTTTTTTGCGTTTACTATACTTCCAATCCACTACGTGGATGTGGAAGTAATACACCAGAAGCTCGCAAAAAATGTTATCTGAGATTTTCCTTCCGTAACTGTTAGTGCGAGGATTAAACATCACAAAATCACAAAAATCAGTTCTGGGGGTGCCACGCAACCCCTCAAAAAAACCACCCCTTAGTGAAAAAAGCCTTGTTTTACTGATAACTTGTTAACCGTGGAAGATATAAAAAAATTGCTGATCATAAAAAAGAAAGCTTGACTAATTGTCTAAAAAAAAGTCCTCTTGTAATTTTCATGTATATGCCATGGTTTTCGAGAAAATCGATATTGACAGAAATTTATTGCAAAATTTGTATTTTTAATGCTCGCGAATTTTCGTTTATTTGAAATTTTTTGCGCGCGGCCTATAGAAAAAATTGAAATGCTCGAAAACCAAACAAGCTAGGAAGAAAAACTCAAAATGGGTTTTAAAGGGGATGTAAAATACTCTATTGTGTTTCCATTTTTGATGGCTATTAGTATATAAAAATAACAATATGATACAGTTATCTCTTGATTTCTTGCACTTTTAACTATTCACACCCAGATAGCACAAGATATTCTAAGAATAATCTGAAAATCTTCCCAAAAAATATTATTCGATTAATTATAAAAAATATCTTTAAATTATACTCTGAATAACCAAATAATTTATTATTATTTTTAGAATATCTTCTAATAAATAACATTAGAATAATTGAAATACATAAGTATGGAATATATTTTGAATATATTTTATGAATAATTGCAAAACTTATCTTTGGATTATTATTTTAAAAATACTTCATAAAATAATATGATAAAAATATTTTAATAAGAGAAGTATAGAATATGTTTGAAATATATTTTATAAATAATTTAATAGGTTAACTTTTGACTATTAATTAGACTACTCGTGAAATCGTAGGTTTATATGGCGTGCTTCGTGCTTGGCAATTTTGCTTGTTTTATTTCATTGTTCGTTATGTTTGCGATTATGTGCAATCAAAAAAACAAATAAAGAAGGTAAGTGAATCGATAAATTTTTTGTCTATTTAAATATATATGTATCTTGGATATGGACAAATCATTTTTGTCACGCCATCAACATCAATTAACCTAACCTAACTTTATAAAAGCTATATTTTAGCTGGTTTTAAAATGAATATTTGTTTCCGTTATTAGGAAGAAAATAGGTATTAAACTTCACTTCTTTACACAACAATCCTTTTTTTAAATATGTGTCTGTTAAAGTAGTATTATATGCAACTGAAAATAAGCAGTACGCTTCCGATTGATCTTTGGCTAAACTTATTACTAGGTCAGTGTCACTTTTAATGTTTACATATTTTAGGTACGTAATTTATTCTTCGCTTACGCATTATTATTTAAAAAAACCAACAAATACAAAGAATGACCTACTAATCAGTTTGGACGATATCTGTCCCGTGCTGGAATCTTAAATTCAGATGCGTATATTGTTCTGTTTTTAAAAATTTGCTCGTGGTTTATAAAGTACCATTAGCACATGTCTATAAATGAAAGTTATAGTAAAGTAGTAAACAATTCTGTATTTTTATTAACAGGTGAACAATCTGGCGAGATTGGGTGGTGGAACGTATTGAGGGTGGAGAATATTTTCGACAAAACTTATCTCAGGGAATGTTTTAATATTATTTACTTTACATGGGCATAGAGACTGGAGAAAACCTTTGGAGATTCTATTTTATGCAATGTGATTATTGGTAAGGCTACGGTTTTATATATGCACATATTTTTTTCTGCTCTATTTAGTGTGAATGTGTGTGAGGCATTATGAAACAAAAGTTGACATATCCAATTTCTCCATACTACACTGCTTAATTGTCTAATGCTATAAAATGTATGGGTATATGGTATATGTTCAATTTCAGATGCAGTTTAAAAAAATAATATTGAGGTCACTTCAAAACAAATTGAAGTTTATGGCTAACTAAAGAAAAGAAAGAAAAACCAGAACCGCTAGTAAGTAGTAGCCTTTGCATTCTTCAAATAAGCTAGCAGAGACCTACATGGACTGAAGTGTATATTTATTATATCATTCTTCTTCCAACGACTGAATTTACTATTTAAGTTTTGTTCCGTTATTGGAATTTTAGAAAATGTTGCGAGAGTAAATATTTAACAAATAAATCTTTAACCCAATTATTAGGAGTGTCTTATTTTGCTTTTATGTAATCTATATATTCCTTATCTAAAATATTTATAAACTGCCTGAAATGTAATTATTGTATTTTTTAAAGAATAAGTTAAAAATGTCCGTATTTGAACATTCTGTATAACAAATTATTTCAAAATGAAAATATTTGTAGTTACCCTTGTAGGTCATTTCCTAGAAAGAAACATGCGATAGGGAAATCTTTATTATTTTTGGCCATAAACTTTTTACTTAGCACGTGTATTTTAAAAACTATTAGACTACCCAAGTTGAACCATAACAAGACTATTACTATGAATTTTCACTCAATAATTTCAGTTTGCAAAATAGTTAGATTTAAATTTAAAGATTAGGTATGAAGTAATCTTCCTATTTCGTAGTTTTTAATCTAGCAATTTTGGAAACGAATGGAATTATTGAGTGGAAACTCTAGTAATAGTCTTGTTATGGTTTTACTTAGGTAGTCTTATAGTTTTTTAAATGTACGTGCTAAGGAAAAAAGTAATGGTCAAAAATATTACATATTATTCTGAATTAATATAAAGATAACCTGAAAATATGATCCAAGATTAAACATAAAAATATCCTAAGAATAATTTAGTATTATGCACATATAGTTTGGGGTTAGTATAAAGATAACTTGAAAATATAATCTATGATTAACCATAAAAATATATTCTCAAACTATTCTAGATTCTCCAGAGAATACTGTGCGAATTATTCCGAAATTATTCTAAAGAGACCTATAGTTGTACCGTTTGTTACTTCTAGGAATATCCTTAAAAGATAATAATTATTTTCGTGTTATTCTAAGAATAATGAAATATTCTGTAGGAATATCTTAGGAATAACATAAGTTTATGTTTTTGCTATCTGGGCATGCCCATAAAAAATAACTGATCATAATATAAGTTATAAATGCATTCTCTTTTAATTCAAGGTAGTACTTCAATGCAGAAAAAGTTAGGAATAAAAACATTCACATATACAAATTTAGCAGCATGTTAAAGTTAGCCAAAAAAAATCCAAAAAGGCTGCATATTCAATTTTTTGATGATATATTTTTAATACAATTTTTTAACTATTAAATGATTAGAAACAATAGTTATATGAAATATAAACTCAAACAAATTTTTTTCAGCTAAATTTTTAAGATGTTTGGGTCTTTTTTTATTTTTAAGAAACTGTAAAAAACTTATTAAAATTTGGCTAATTTCAACATGCTGGTAAATTTGTAAATGTGAATATTTTTATTCTTAACTTTTTCTGCATTGAAGTACTACCTTGACCTAAAAGATAATGCATTTATAACTTATATTATAGTCAGTTATTTTATGGGCCTGTGAATAGTGAAAAGTGCAAAAAATCAAGAGGTAACTATATTATATTGTTCTTTTTATATACTAATAGATATCAACAGCCATCAAAGATGGAAACACAAAACAGTATTTTATAACCCCTTTAAAACCCATTTTGATTTTTCTTTCTAGCATGTTTAGTTTTCGAGCAATTCAATTTTTTCTATAGGCCGCGGGCAAAAAATTTCAAATAAACAAAAATTCGTGTGCATTAAAAATACAAATTTTGCAATTTTTTTCCATATCGATTTTCTCGAAAACCGTGGCATATAGAAGAAAATTACAAGATGGCTTTTTTTTAGGCAATTAGTCAAGCTTTCTTTTTTATGATGAGCAATGTTTTTATATCTTCAATGGTTAACGAGTTATCAGTGAAATAAGGCTTTTTTCACTGAAGGGATAATTTTGCGGGGAGGGGGGGGGGCGGTACCCCCAGAACTGATTTTTTGTGGTTTTGTGATGTATAATCCCTTCACTAACAATTGCTGAAGGAAAATCTCAGATAACATTTTTTGTTATGGAAATCTTTATAATTATTGGACTATTATAAGGAAATGAAGATAGTTGCTTATTAGTCCGACTCGTCCATCAAACTCAATGGAGTTCCATGTTTTCGAATGACTTCCGAGTTAAATATTTTTTAATAAATAGGGAAAATGTTCCAATTATACTTTTAATAAATCACTAATGTTACAATTTGCCAACCATCATTACTTTATTATTTATTTTCAATTCCTTGTGTTGTATTTCTCAAAATAACCTGTCTCTGACCTCCACCCCATTAAAAGGATATGGCGAAAATGGTTAGTTTTACCCCAGAATATTCTCAAGAAAATATTGCTGTAGAAATTACGACAAATTGAAATTTGACAACAGTTTAATAAATTTTTTAACATGAGTGGGTTTTTATTCTTCTAATATTCTATTTTAATTTTTTCTAGAGATAGTAGATAAGCTTTTTACACTTTCCATCCTCCCTCCCCCACTCCTATTATTTCGAATTGTATACAGGTATGACAGACTCAACAGGTTAAAATATAATTAAATCTTTTGGTAATTAGGTACTTATATCACAGTGCTTGTTAAGTTTTTTTGTAAAGGTAAGTGAGAAAGTGTACAATTAATTGAAAAATGTTATTAAAAATTATGGATGAGTTCAATTTCGTGTTTTTGTTTCACAGTATTTTGAGATAAAAATTAAAACGTTTTTTGGCACACCTTTTTAATGTGTAAATGGACAGGGAAAGTCTAATTAGGGAAATTTTATACGAAAAATTCACTTTAATTTCTTACTATTGATTCTTAGTACTATCCTCTATGACAAAAATTGTCCGAACTATGGCTATTTATTATTGAAAAAGTATGTTTTTATAAAAATTGAATTTACTAATTGCATTGTGACAGAAAAAACTTTTAACTTTTATGTAGCTTTTGAAATAATAAATCAAATGGCATCTCTTATTTTCTAAAAATAATTTGTAATATAAGACTTCAAAATTAAAACGTGCTTTTATCCGCAGTTGTTATTAAACAATCATCTTTAAATAAACACAATATTGCTAATTTCTTTTATAAAACAAGATTTATGCAATTAGTTTTAAAACGGAATAAACCGTGTTCACTTGTCTTAATTGCAGCGTCTTCGATAGCCACTTGAACTTAGTAACAATTACAGAAAAAATCAAAATTTATAATTATTGTTTAAAAACATTTTTTTTAAGGCGTAAGATATAATTTCTTTAAGTATGTCTCTTCAGTAAAACGCTCATAGAAGGATTGTTTTTTAACATTCAGTTTTTTGCTACACGTGCTTGAAAATGGCTTTTTAATAATTTGAGAAAACAGCATATTTTTCACAAAGAGTCAAAAGTTGACATTTTAACCATAAAATGCTTTAAAAACAATAATTATATGGCCAGTCACTACGCACTTCCATAATGCAAAGTTAGACAAAAATTATTGCGAAAGTCTTTAATCTTTGAGACAATATTAGAGGAGGTGGAAAAATCATGTATCCGGTTTTGCACCCCTTTCCGCCCCCCGGAACATTGTTAAATTAACAAAAAACGTAAATTTCCAAATAACTTCTTGAAAAAAAATCCGATATTTACGCAAATTTTAGAGAAAATTTTAATAATTATTACACGTATTCTATCAAGTTTGCATCCTGCTACGATGACCGGAACATTGAAAATAGTTTTTTTTTAACTTTATAATGAAATATTTTGTGGAAAAGAATTGCGAAAGTTATGCAAATGATTGCTTATGCAACAGAGAAGGGTCACAGACCCGTTTGTAATTTTGCATAATTTTCTTTACACCGGAAGATTTTTTTCATAATTTTTTTTTCTGGCACGGACACGATTTTGACGTTTTAAACAATAAGTGGGGGTCTAAATAATTGCAAAAGCCTTATAATCGGGTTGCAAATGTTTGTAACACCAATAAGTGATACAATCTGAATTTGCAACCTCGTAAATGTCCCGGAAGTTAATGAAATTACCTATTTTATAAATAACGAAGCTATGCTTGTCTCAAAAAAATTAGAAAATAGGTGCAAATTTTATATAGCGTTCTAATAATGGATATAAATACTCATGTGAATTCACAACCTCGCGAAACATCCGGAATATAATTTATCTATCTTTGCTTTCCTTCTGAGATATTTCGCAATTTCATTAAAACTTCATCGGCATAAAAATAATTCCAGAAAAAAATGCAAATTCATGATTGTTTTAATTATGTGGGTATATAGCTTAATATCAAATTGCAATCCATTATGGGTGACAATAACATACACTCGCACATACTCAACACACGAAAATACAAAAAACCCACTATCCTGCCTTTCCTCGCCATACCATGCCCTCTAAAACACCCTAAAAAATATTTTTACATATAAAAAAAAAACTCTAAAAATGATCCCCCGTCTTTTTAACTAATGACCCATTTGCTTTGAGTAGGTTTTTCCTTTTATTTTCTACGTTCTTTTATTTTTGTTCTGCCCAGCCACGCACCAACTAATATGCGTTAAGCGGCCCTCAGTACTTGTTTTTATGTATCAATAAAATAGTCTGTAATCTTGTTATATGTTTTATATGTGCACTTTATATACACCTAGGCAATAAGTTTGAAATGTAGGATAGCTAAAAATAAAAAGAAAGCTTGAAATGGTAAAAATCTTTATGTAAAAACCCTCCTTACTAGCTGAAAAGTACATAGCTCTGCAGCCAGAAGTACATCCCGCGTTAATTTTTAATTAAAATAAAATCTCTGAGTGCAGCTCTGAAATTTTGTGTAGTTATATATTTTAACTGTAGAAAGAAATAAATAAATGCCATGTAATTTTAGGATAAGAAATATCAGCCAAAAAGTTGAAAACAAATGAAAAAAAGTACACCCGTACAGGATTAGAACCGAGAAATCCGCTGTGAATGTCGTCGCTTAACGCGATGGGCTACGGTCGGGGTGGACTTGAAATTTCAATTATTAGTCTCGTCGGAAAAAGCAAAACATGAAATTTTTAAATGTTCATAACTAAATAAATGCATCAGCAGGAAGGCTTCGTAATGTCAATACCGAAAGATCGAAATTGGCATTTTCACAGCATCGTTAATTGCATGGGCGAAATCGAAAATTCGAGACGACAGAAATGAACGAAAAATAGCATTTTTTGACATTTCGCGAATTGGATTTGTTTTTTGTTCCGTTAATGTCACTGGTACGTTAATAGCCGGAAAACCCAGAAGAATAGGGAGATTTTAAATATAAAAACAAAATCGCCAGAACTGCACCTTGACCAATGTCAAATTTTAATAATTTGAACCATTTTCTTACAACTTTACCGACTTCTGGCAACGTTTAATCTCCGACCTATACTTCTGGCAATAATTTTACGCAATGTCTACAATTAAATACTATAACTACACAAAATTTCATCATTTGCACCTATTTTCCAATTTTTTTGAGTCAAGCATAGCTGCATTATTTAAATAATAGGTCATTTCATTAACTTTCGGGACATTTTAAGAGGTTGCAAATTCAGATTATAGATTGGTGTTACAGACATTTGCAAACCGATTTTAAGACTCGCAATTATTTAGACCCCTACTTATTGTTTAAAATCTCAAAATCGCGTGCCAGATAAAAAAATTGTGAAAAAAATCTTCCGGGGTAAAGAAAGTTATGCAAAATTACAAACGGGTTTATGACCCTACTCTGTTACATAAACAATCATTTGCATAACTTTCGCAATTTTTTTCAACGAAATATTTCATTATAAAGTAAAAAACAACTATTTGCAATGTTCCGGTCATCGTAGCAGATTGCAAACTCGATAGAATATGTGTAGTAATTATCAAAATGTTCTCCAAGGATTGCATAAATATCGGGATTTTTTTCAAAATGTTATTGAAAATAAACGTTTTTTGTTAATTAAACAATGTTCCGGGGGGCGGAAAAGGGTGCAAAACCGGATTCTTTATTTTTTCACCTCCTACAATATTGTCTGAAAAATTAAAGACTTTCGCAATTTTTCATACCTTTTTTGCTTTAATGACTGGCCTATATGGTGGTGTTAGATACCTACAATAATATCTGTCTTAAGAAGGCATTTTCTTCTGTTTTTTTTTTCAAATGGTCCAAAATTAGTTTCAGTTGCGCAAAAAGAAATTTGTAATTGTTTATTTTGAATTTTGAAGACTTTTAGGTTATTTTTTTTAAATGGAATCCCCAATTCCTTTAGCCACTTATGTGGGAAATAACTTACACAGGCGAACTATTATGAAAAATGCATTAGAAGCTTCTCCACTAAGAAGACAAAGCTTCATACAGACACCTGTAACTCCATCAGCGGAAAGTGATGAAAGTGAACGATCTAACAGGCGCAATCTTGCTGACATGCAAAGGAGATTATCTAATGTTTCACAAGGTTCTACATCCTCTTTAAACGATTCTCATAAATTTCTAGGGGAGCAGGACATGAAAGATCATTTCCAAATATGTACACAACTTTTTACACAAAATGTAAGCAGTGTCTAATAAGGTCTGGAGTTCTTTCTAATTCTAAGTTTTGTAGAAAATCACAGCAAAAAATGCATGGAAACTTCATATTATTGATGTCTTAAAACAAATGGCTCAGAAACCAAGTAGCGATACATTGCAAGTGGCTGGTACATCCTTGGATATTAGTGCAAAGGTATATGGTGTGAGGGTAGATGATATTCATTCTAATGCATTGAAATTGGCCAGTACTATGGCTCGGACTGTTGATAGAGATACATCTCGAGATGCTGGTGAGTAGAATTGTTATTTAACCATACAGCAGTTTCTCATTTTTTATTTCCCAAAGTATAATATGCCAAAAGCGCCAGAAAGAAATTTCAGCTCAATTTGATCAAAATAACAACAATATTTGCAACTTCCTTATTTCTGCAATAACAAATGGTCAAAAAAAACTAATATAGTTCTTTATGCCAGATGATAATAATAGTGAGCCTAATAATGGTCCAGATAGAGAAAATGCTGCAGCTAAGAAAAGGAGAAAAAGGGCAATGCTACTTACGGGAGACAAAAATACAATTTCAAAGAATCCTAAAGCTTTACTGGCTCCGTTACCGAAATTAGATTCGGTATTTTTCTTTACAAGAGCCAATGCTGATGCAAGTGCAGTCGATAATTTATTCACTAATGTGCTCAAAATGGATAATTCGGGCTATAAATTTATGTTATTGTGAGTGGTAAATAAATTATTCCTTCACAAAATTGGCAATCATGATTTATTTGCAGAAGCAGGGAGAAAGCATGGGCAGGTCAACCAGATCCACTTGTAAAAAACATTGATTATCCGGATCGTAAACGTTATTCCCTTCTTATAACACCCCTATCAAATATCAAGATTTGTGCCCCGTTTAGTGAATTTCAAGTGGATGAATGGGATCCAGACGAGGAGGAAAAACAGTAAGATAACCTCATCCGATACAGTGTGTGTCCTCGGACGCAATGCTTGATGGAGATGATGGTTGTGGTTTCGAGTTTTGTTTACTAATGGATTTGTCTTTTAGATTAGCTACAGACAAATCGATACTTCAGATACAAGAGGAGGTGGTTTACGATGACCAAAGAATACCAGTGCCCGACCTTGATGGTTCCATTCATGATATTTTTCAAAACCAACAAGAAGGTATGTACAATTGTGTTCGTTTCTTTTGCACAGAAGTTTGTCTAATACAATTTTTTATATTCTGTGGCTTAACACACAAAAAAGCTATATTTGATCCCATAATCATCTAGAGGAACTTAATATCTACTGTCGTATTTAGACTGAGTGATCGTGTGAAGTACGTGAGTGGCCATTTGCTTTGACATATTTGTTTTTAATCTTGTGAGGACAGGGCAGGCCACAAAAGTCGACGGAGATAGATACTTATGCAATTGTTTATGAAGCTGCCTAGTCTTATGTTCATGGGCCCGCTAAACCCAAACTTTTGAGCTTTGTTATCACGAATTTTGTATTCAAAGCATTAAAAACCATGATTTTTATGACTATAGTATTCCATGCACACAGAACCATACTTCTGGACTAAAGTATAATGACCTCGTCATATCTTTTCTAGTTTTTATAGCAGTAGCTGTCATTTATTTGTGCTAACTTTGGTTGGTAGCACAAGTTGAATTTTTGAAATTCTGACTTTCTATTTCTAATCAGCTACATCAAGATATCCCAAAAATGTTTTTATTATGATTTTTTAAATTTTTAGAAAACTTTTTCGTAAAAAAAGAGCTTGATTTCAAGGGAAAAGTTACAGAATTCACCATCAAGCAAACTTCTAACACATTGGAAATGAACGTAGTTATCATGAAGAAAATTCACATGTACATATTTCCACCCCCTTACTCCCAAATTGTCAAACAACTGCCCAAGTGTACACCCCTTATCCACATGTTAATAATACTCGCCACCATCACAATGTAATTTTTAAATATTTGCCTTTTTTCTCGCTTTTTAGACTTGCCACCCCTACACACGAAATTACCCCTTACCCTAAGTGGCTCTTAAAATTTAGTATTTTTGCTACGTTCATTTCTAGTGCACTTAAACATCCAGATCCAATCTACACAAGTACACAACGATACCAAGAATACTCCGATCAGACTACCCCTACGCCTAGCGGTTGTGACCGAAATTTGTTACACTTTAAACATTTATCCCTATACATCATCGACCTTATGTTCGATAGTAGACAACGTTCTCCAAGCTTCTGACAAATTTATGGTTACATGTTTAACACTCCTAGACATGTCAAAAGCCTTTGACAGTATAGATTCTCAATGTTAATTAGCAAAACTTCAACATTATGGTGTGTGACTGGTAACACACTGGAGTGGTGTAAGAATTACTTACAGGGACAGTATGTATGTATAAACTCGTCAAATAAAAATAAAACTGATACCTCTGAAAGAAGAGAAATAACATCGGGTGTACCTCAGGGTTCTATTCTAGGCCCGGGATTTTTTTATTACGTTCGTTGCAGATTTACAGTTTGTCAAATTTTTTTGTCAAATTCACATGTATGCTGACGATATTCAGTTATACCTCCATTTTAACCTAAAAGACGTGAGAAAGATTAATAACGGTCTTTCCCTAATTAACAACTGGGCTAGACAAAACTCGTTGGTACTCAATCCTAAAAAGAATAAATGCTTTATTTTTGGTAGTAGAAGCTTGCAGGCAACGGCCCACTTTGAACTGTCAATAGATGGCGAAACAATCCCTCGTATCACTACTACACAGAACTTGGGATTTGTTATGAGTAATAACTGGAAATTTATTGACCATGCCAGTTATATCTGTCAAAGAGCTTACATTAATTTAAAAAGCTTTCTCCATATAGAAACCTACTAGATCCAAAAACTAAAATAATGTTAACAGATGCATTGGTCCTGTCCCATTTTAACTATGCCGATGTAATATACAGGCTGTGTTTTAGTCATGAAGATTAATATTATCTTCAAAAAATGCAAAATCGTACTGTTAGATTCATAACTGATGTCCCAATATTGCATCATAAAGCTCTCTTTTTAAAAGTTTTACAAACAGTTAATAAAGAAGACCATTAAAATGTTTTTTTTTTAAATACTTAAACTTGAGAATCGCCATTTTACTACACACAGTTATGTTTGTTAACAATATTATACTTCCCTAAATACCTATTTGCTAATAGAAAGAAGGAAGTGATGTTCATGAAAGAGACTTAAGACAAACTGACATATCTCTCTCAATACCGCGTCACAACAGTGCTGCATTCTGCAATTTATTTACTTTTCTGGCCTCTTACTGCTATAATAACCTACCAATTCAACTTTGCAGTATTAATCCTGCTAAATTGAAATCTATTCTGAAGTCCTTACTCCTAAATGAGGAACTTTCATTTCTAAATCATTAATTGTTTTAATAATTGCACTACGTGTGCCGCACTTTATTTTAATCTTATTCTATGCATGTTTTGTAATTTATTTATTTATTTATTTAATACATTTGTCCAACAGTACAAAAGAACCAATTACAGGACAATAAAGCGACAAAATACAAACAAAATATATAAATACATAGCTTCTTACATACATATGAGTGACAATCTAAAATTAATTACAAGTACACTACAAGTTTGTTTTATTTTAACACTATGGGATGCTGCAATTCTTAAGAGAAGTATAAATTGTATTTATCGAACAGTTGAATATATCACAAGTATCACAAATTGAGTTGTAAGTAGAGCACATAACGAATATAGGAGACTTCAGCATTATATTGGTTCGTGCCGGTTGACAATAAAATATGAGCGGTTTGCGACTAGCGGCTCTTGGAACCAAGAAGTTCAATTGGCTTAGTGCAGGAGGGCAATCAACCCTGTTGTGTATAAGCGAATACAGGAATTTTATAGCGTAGAATTGCCTTCTAAATTGTAGTGAGTCGAAGTCGAACCTATTTAACAGATACGTCTGGTCGCAGCTTCTGTTTGGATAATTACCATCAGTGTGAAAGCAGAGAAATTTTAAAAATTTTCTCAGAACAGACTCGATTGATTTAACTTGATAATCATAGATAGGGCTCCAGATAAGTGAGCAGTACTCGAGTTTAGACCGTATATAACAATAAAATAGCTTGATTAAGACGTCATTGTTCCGGAAGACCTGACTTAGTCTTAAAATGAACCCTAAGGTTTTCATAGACGAGGAGACCGCTAACTCGATATGCTTGGCAAATGATAATTTGTCATCAAAAAAGACTCCTAGATCTCTGGTTGAGTCAGTACGTGGCAAAGATTGTGTGCCGATACGATAATAATTTAATCTTATTACCTTTTTTGTTTTAGGGCTAGGTTTAATATTACTGTATCCATATCTAATCCGTGTGCAAATGTCTTTGACATTTTGGACAATAAACTATTATTATTGTTATTATACACTGAACTCGTATAACACAGGCCACATATAGCTTCTACGGTTTCCTTATTGAATTATGCATATTTTCCTAACAGCTAGCGCTACACTACCGATCCCTTAAACATTTTCAATGTTAAAATTCCCGTCCTCTAAGGATTAACCTATATATTTTTTGACATCACTTACTCTTTATTTTGGATTATACATTTTTATGTGACAAACAAAAATAAAATAATTTATAATATGCAGTGTACTGGTCACACCTATATACTATGTTCGATTTATTTGATTGCTAATTTTGCGACTTGATTACTTCTCATTTCTCCAATTTTTGCCCTCAGGTGATGAACCCATGAATGTAGATGATTATGTACAATCAGTTCACGAGGAAAGGCTAGCCCAGGCTAGGGGAGACATCGCTCAAATTCTTGAATTCAGTCCCGATGTTCCAGACGGCTCTCAGAGATCTGAATATTCATATAATACAACAATAAACACGCATTCTGGAAAAGTTATAGATCGAATCTGGGCAGGCCCCAGCCATTGGAAATTGAAGTTCATCCAAAGATCTTCCGTAAGATTTTCTGGGCAGAATGATAATGAGTTAAAACAAAACAAACGGGGCAAAAAACAAGAGCTGCCTGAAATGATCAATTTCTATGTGGAATATGAAGAATTTGATATGACGAAAAAGTTGAAAATTAAGAGGAAGCCACCCACCGCAGATTTTCATAAGTAAGATTTAAGTAAATACCAGAATTTCTTCCCGAACTATTCACTTTCCCAACTATGGTATCACTGTACTTTCAGGCAAACCGAGCACTAACAAGAAATGCTTATCATTACTGTACTTTGTACTGTACTTTAAATAATGAAGTGCTCGCGATTACTAAACACTTTTAGCTAGTAATTTAAAATCATGAGCACCAAACAAAGATTTTTTTAAATTAAACTAAAAAAAGTCACTTAAAGAGTCAGGAGTCAGAGTATCACCCGGCCTTAGCTCAATGACCATTCTAAAAACTTATAACTTACTCGCTAAAATTACTAGGAATTTTACAACAAATCGTATGTTAACAAGGATTCAACCAGTTAAACTAATTACATAAATCAACATGGCACTATAAACTTTAACTATCAAGAGGTTTCAAAACCGAATACACAAATTGAGACATACAAGAGGCTTTCTGTGCGTAACGATTTTTCTATTGTTTGTGGGTAGACTTAAATGTCGCTGGCCCCAATAGGCCACTATTTATGCCTATTGGGGCATCTACATTATCAACAAATCAAGTCAATGCGGCCAGTGCCCGCGACTAATATGAAAGCGGTCAAATTGTCTACCAATCTCACTCGGAAAATAAAAAATCAATCATGAAACAAGTTCTTTAACGGCACTAAAACATATTGTTTCTCCGTGCGCGTAGCTTGAGCTACCACAACATAGTACATAAAATTAAAAAAATTGCAGATTCATTCCTGGACACATGAAGGTCAATTGACGTATAGCACTCCGAAAACTGAATGTACAAACTCAGACAAGGTACTTAAAATCACAAATTATCGTTGATTGCATCAAAGCAAATAAGTCGGATTAATCAAGCAATTTGCTGCTATTTACTGCAGATTCATTCTGTCATTTAAGTGACTCGTAAATATTTGCACTTTGTGATTTGCACATTACTCTGATGCACAATTTAACATAAAACATAGCTGCAATACTAGAACATGTTAGAACTCGTTACACAAGCTCCTAGTTCTATAACAAGAAATTTTATAGACTCTTTAGTCACTAATAGTACTTCTCTATATGCAGCTTTTGCTAATATTTTGTGTGCTTGCAAATAGTTAAAGTACTCGGGAATACTTAAAGTGCTTCTAAGTATTTTTTGAAATTCCTAAGCACTAAGTCTTTTCAAAAAGTGCTCGAAACATTAAGCAGTTTAAAAAATGCTCATAAACAGTGTTATCAAGCACTAAAGTGTTTTGAGCACTGTATATAGGTACTGTGACTGTGTTTGTGTATATGTTCCCGTCAGTAAAATACGATTTTCCAGGATAACACTGCCCATTCCAGATACTTCTTGCATTAAATTAATGGAGCACATTAATGAACTAATGCTGAAACCAGGTGTTTGCCCAGCGAAGAAAAAACCAACTGTAGAGACTCAAATTAATTTTGAAGCTAGAGCGTACAGTTATGAAAATCCCAATGATTCTCAATACTGTTCCCAGCAGAATGTAAGTAGAGTAGGTTTGCTATTGACTTAGTGCGTGTTTGTCTCTAAAATGATGTGGAGAATTATAAATAGACTACAACGAAAAAACAAAAAATGAAATTGTTATGTACGGAGGTATGTTAAAATCGATGGCCAAGATATTGCAAATAATGGTGTAGTAAGATTTTTTTTAAATGTCATTTAACTTTCTTTTTTTTCACTTTTAATGAGTTTTTTTTTCGTCGGAGTCCTCTTCGAAGAAGCAAAAAAGGTTCTTATTACAAAATTTTTACAAAAATGCACTCAGAATTGGAAACTAGAGTCTTTCAGCTTTAATTTGAACCCCGACAATGGGGGGGTCCGCTTTCAAAAGAATGACTCATATTTACCTGTGTATTGGGCATGGGTGTGTATGTATATGCATATTTATTTCTATGTCTGTACCTACTACATGTTGTGTTTACTTTCATTGGATTTTAATTATTATTAGTATTATTTTTTTATGTTGTTTCTGATGATTAACATTTCTAAGATCGACGGCCCAGATGATGCCGCTGCTGCTCAGTTTGGTGACAACCAAGGTGATGATAACGACATAGAAGAAGATATCTTAACGCAACCCCAAAATTTCTTGGAAGGCAATTTAGTAGATGCTCCAGAGGCAGTAAGTATAGTGATATTTTTTATTACAAAGTGGACTAACATTTTAATTTTCTCAGGTACCAAAATCGTATGTTCCTTATACCCTGCAAGCCAAAAAGATGGATATGAAGAAACTTAAAGGGGCAATTTGGCAGGCCCTAACTAATCCAAAAGCTGGTACGGCTGCAGATGTAAGTACCTACTAAGGATGTACCAAATGGTACATTTGGGGTTTCAGCGGATAACAAAATAGTATCCGGATGTGTCAAATCAAATCATTCATTTGGTGTTATATACAAAAACATGTATAGTAAATATAAAGTATAAAGACGTCAATAATAATTTAACAACAAACAGTTTTTTGTCACATGTTAAAAAATCGCTGCCTAAAGAATCACTGTGGAAGTAGTGATTCACATAAAAAACTCACTTTTTAGATACAACGAAGGGAGGGTACTGTGGTTCCGACGACCTTTTCGAAAATGTTCAAGGAGCTTCCCGACCTTCTAAATGAGAAAATGAAAAAAGAGCTCAGCTGTCCTCTAGCCTTCGTAGCACTGTTACATTTGTGCAATGAGCAAACGTTGAAATTAACACAACATCCCGGTTATAAAGATTTTGATATTCAAGGACCGTCATCAGAGAAACAGTAAAGAAAGTATGGGTGGTGTATTTTTATGTTTATAATTGTTATTTTATTTATGGTTTTAATTTTTTGCCATATTTTGTTATAAATTATATTTTTAATAAAATATTTCTTTCTGGAATATCTGCAGTTTTTTGGGCCTGAGGTCAGGCAAAATCTATGATGTGACACTCAACTGAAATTCTTCTCTCAAGCTACCAAGTTCGAGATCAAAACTGCTGATGATGACAACTTGGTTGACGAAGCACGGGCCGAATCTGTTACTCTGTATGTTTTTGGTACTGGCGTTTTCATTAAGGCAACAATTTAGCACAAATTAATTTTTCTATATGATTAATTAGCTGCTCAATTGTTAAAACATTGGTGCAAGTATCATACGATTAAATAAGAATTGTGGAACCCTACATTCCTTGTGAACATGTAATTGATTTATTTTTTCGGATTCTTAACCTTGTAAAATCCATTATAGTACAATCTATTAAATAGTGCATTATCTCTGTATAGACAACAGTGCATCATAGTCACCTCTTAGAGGGATAAAGACAGCAAGTGTGTGTCCATACAACTAAATAGTTGGTTCTCCCATAACGCATTGGCCAGTAAGAAGCACAGACTTAAGTCCTATAGTATATCAACGAGACCAAATTAGAGAATGAGTTCGGACTCTGCAACACCTACGTTTGAGACAAACCGAACCTTGTTCAAAGACGGATGTTCCGGATGTTGTCATAATTTGTGTCAATAAAGAGCACACAATATTGGAATAATTTTTCTCGTTTCTGTAAATTTTTCTGGATTCATGAAAATAATTATTTGCCATCGATTTTTAATCTGCTAAATACGTGCCACTTGCTCTTTTTATGACGATAACTTCATGCGTAATAATGCAAAACTGTATGTACAGTTTAAAGATTTCTCAGTATATCTAAAAATTTGATATGAGCACAGTGAAATGGCCGCCAAAATATCCAGATTTATATTCTATAGAACTATTTTTATTAATGATTTTATTTGGATTAATGTCGTGGTAGAGTGTAGCCACAGCTATTCCACATGGACAAACAGACAATAATTGAAGTCATTCTCTACAACATTGTTATTACATGCTATCACATCTGAGACTCGAACTTAGGAGAGATAACAGTGATTAACTGCTACACACTGAAAATGCCACTAAACGTTCATGCTATAGCCAGGATGTCAACTGGGGACCTCTTGGACTAACACGTAATCGTAATGAGCTTCATTTTGCGTATACATTAATTACAAATGTGACGATTTTGCATAGAAAATGCTATGGGTACCTTTTAGAATAATCTATTTTGTCACAGCTTCCACTAATTATCACTCATTGAAAGAGTATGTCTCTTTGCTTCTTGATAACGTAATATGATTAAAATATCTGACGGAATTCGGCAAATCTTCCTTTAGGCAAACGTTTTTATTATAGCTGCAGGTATTGCTGTAAACGCTTTCTCTCAATGTTACAATTCCAAATAAAACGCCCACTATTGCTTAATTACTTTTTAATCAGTCATTTAAAATAGCTATAAATATTTACAAGCAGCAAATATTATTGTAAAGTTACACGCCTGTGTAAAGGTAATGGTAATACATTTTGTACATTATTTAAGGGGTCTCAGAAAAAGTCAAAAATCACATTCTGAAGGCACTTCCTATTAAGTGGTTCTATGGACTTCGGTTTGGTCTCGATTTGACAAAAAACACTGACTTTCATTAAAGGTCATGAGACATATAGTTTGTTGAACTAAAACCATTTCTGTTTAGTATCAAGTCAGTAGAAACCATACAGTATGGAAACTACTTATGGATTAAATTCAGTCTAAATCTAAAATTTCTTTTAGTGGGGCCACTTTTATGATATTAAGTCATGATAAATGAAACCTTATTATTTTCTAAAACCAACTTTATTTTAGTATATTCTGGTTTTAGTGTAAAATTTTTTACGACGAGATAAACTGTAAAGATAGCCAGTCGTTACAATGCATTTCAGATCACATAACAGTCAAATCAGCTTAGGTCAAAAACTGTGGAAGTTCCACCAAGAGCACCTTTTTTTGTAAGAAACTGAATTTTAATAATCTCACATCAAAAACTCAGTACGCAAAAAATAAATGTAGGTTAGTAGCATGAGTAAAAGGTCATAATAATAGAAACCAAAAAGCTTTTTCTCATGAAAATTTAAAAAAATTTGTGCAGACAAGTGTTTTGATTTCTTTCATCATTATCACATAACACACGAAAATTGAAGCTTTCTATGCCTTGCCAATAATTTTACTAAATTCATTATAGTCTGTTTTTAAACCAGGAGGAGCATTTTAAATTTAACGCTCTAAATTATACATCTGTGATTGGATACGCCTTCGCCAGTTTTACACAAGGCAATAGTTGTAAATTTTGACATTTTGTACAAATTTTAATATGTCATAAATTATTTGGTTATGATTTCTATTTTATTGTTTGCACATTATATATCAGTTTTGAATCCTTTTGTATAAATCTGAAGGTAAAAGTCGCTAATTACTTGATGCCTTTATATTGCGTAAATGGTATGGATGCTGCATAAAATATTTAGAGGTGAAATAGAGGTCGATGCATTATATAATGTAATAAAATACACACAAAAACACTGTAGTCCTGTATTGTTGGTTGCCCAAAACGCCAAAAAGGTTTTAGTGCATTTTCTGGTTACTTTTATGGTGTAAATGGAACTTCCATGTTTATTCCTCCTGGTTTAAAAACAGACTATAGTTACTTGTTAAATTTTCTCAGAGATCTATTAACTCAAACTATACTCCTTTTGAAAAGAAATATGACCTGAAGTGTTTCATCCCCGTATGCTAAAGTTAACCAATTTTTCACTAAAGCTGTATTTAAGCGGGAGCTGGGTGGCTCTGTTGGGAACTCATCATTATAAGAACTTTGTGAGTGTTAATTAATTCTGTTGAATATAAATCGTGATAAAATAGACTTCTGACGTATGTCATCCCATCAGTTTGGCCATAGTTCAAGATAAACGTCTTTTTCATGTAAAATATATACAGTATGTCTTACTTTTCATGACTTCCATATCACAGCGTCCTTATTAACAGATTGTTTCACGGTAAAATATTTAAAAATCCACCAGTGGCGTTCATCCTTAGAAGAATGAACCTAATTTTCCAAAAAAATAATATAGGCAAAGTTTTAACTGTAAAACAGTTTCATAATCTTATTCGTTGTTATCAAAAACTCACTAATACCGAATTTCAATAAGATAGTGTATTTGGTGTTCACGCAATAAGAACAAAAATTTTCCTTTTTACGGTACCAAATATTAGTTGTCACTTTATTCACGGATGCAATGAAGAGTTAATTAAGCTGGAGGAAGACAGGCTTTCCATCCATTAATCACGTGATGCCAGTCAGTTTACTTAGCAGTAAATAAAAAATAATTTGACTTGGAAATAAAAAAGTTTAATTTTAAACAAATTGAACATTCTTAATGTAATAATAAGCACCATCGGTGCAACTTTTACGAGATTTAATCGATATCCAATTTCTTATATTTTCTAAAATAATAATTTTAATAGCAAAGCACATTTTTAGTGGGATTACAGTTCTATAAAATCGAACTTTTAAACATAAGTTGATCATGACAATTATTGAGCAAACTGCAATTTAGTTATAATAATAATAATAACTGCCTTTATTACCAATAATATTTTACATAAGAGAATAAGAGAATGATAACACGTGTAAAACAAAATATCAAGCGGAAGTTCTCAAGTGTATCTATGTAAGTGTTATTATTTATTGAATTGTTCCTGAATTAAATTCGTTTATAATTGAACTTTTTCAAAGTCAATTAATGTTTGATTTAGACTGTAAAGTACACTGACTGAAGTCACATGATTAATTATAAAAGGAAAGCCTGTCTTCCCCCAGCTTAATTAACTCTTCATAACCTTAAAAAAAAAGTTATGACTGATACTTGGTAGTTTAAAAAGGGAGATTTTATTTTTTTATTACATGAACACTAAGTACACTTATTACTTCTTATTGAAATTCGGTATTAGTGAGTTTTTGATTATGATATTGTTTTACAACTAAAACTTTGCTTAATATCTATTTTGGGAAAATTAGGTTCATTTTTCATCATAAAGACGAATGTCGATTTTTAAATATTTTACCAAGAAACAATCTCCTGACGAATAAGTAGTTTCCACCCAAATTTTTTAAAACTCGCTTTGTTAACAAGGGAGCTGTAATATGTCAATCAGGAAAAGTGAGGCATACTGTATATACAATATAAATCTGAATTTTTTTCTAAATTTGGAAACGTTTTTCTTTCTTAACTGACAGAAGCTTCGATTTGGGAATCATTTTCTGCACTTAAAATGTTTAAATAAATATTCTCATATCACAATCTAAAAAAAATCTTGCAACGATCATCTGCTATAATCCCATTTTTTTTACAACTACGTCAATTTGTGATGTACTTGATGGGACGTGCTCAGAAGTCGATTCTGTGAATCGTTCTCAGCCATAAAACGATGAAAAATATATGATAGAGTATAAAACGATGATGTGTCATTAAAGCCACCCAGTTCCCATACTACAACTTTTGTTTTTTGGCAATTTTAGTGAAATGCATAGTATGATACATACATATGGGGTAATTTTCCACATGTCAATTAAATAAACAGATAATTGTATAACGATTTTTAATGGCAAACTTCAAAATTTCTCATCAATACCATGCGGAATAATTTGAGACGATTTGACTTTTTTTAAATAATTTTATTATGTGACGTAGTCCCCATATGCAGAAGGGTTACTATATTTCGTTTGTTGACAATGTTTTTGACTTTTTCGGAGGGTACTTCACATGTCTTTCAATTCCCTAAGATTACACATACAATAAACTCTTCTATAAAATTTAACTTTTTTTTTCAATTAGGAATCACTCAAAATTATCTATCTGATATACAATAACAAATTGAAAAATATCATATTGCTACTACCTAATTTAGAATATAATTTTTATAACATTGTATGCAAGTCTTTGTTTTTATCCAGGCCTTTTCATCTAAAATTGAAACGAGAGAATAATCAATATACAGGGGATCCGTGAGTAACTGATCATAGCTTGGAGGAAGATAGAGAAGGACATTGAGCCAATTCGAAAAAATCGTTTTGTATCCTGTAGATATTTATTGTGGATATACAGATTATCGAATTTTTCCTAAATTATTGATCGGTCACATTTTTTAATCTATTATATCCGATTATTTAAATCTGGTCCTACAATGCTGTGTTTTTAGAAGATACGTTCTTAGTTAAAGTAATCAAAAATTTCCCTGCATAAAAATATATTTTCTTATGGATATGTAAACTACATAATAAGTCATTGAAAAAAAAAATGTAATAAAATTTTTAGTCACCATCATAATGTACTTAAACAATGCTTTCTCTTTGACGAATACAGAAATATTTAATTTAATAGGATAATTATTAAAGGGACTTTTATGTTTCATCATTTTTTTCAAAATGGCTCTTGTACATTTACTAATGAATGTTTATTTATTTTATTCATTTATTTCCACTACTAGGCTCAATCACTGATGACAGGAGACGAGCTACCCCCAACCTCTATCGAACAGTAGGGATTTTTACTTGTCTATCATTTAATAGATTTACATCCCCTTGAATGGAAGGTATATCCACTATGCAACACCCCTCTAAAGTTGCATATCTTTTATGCATGCACTGATATACAAACCGTTAGAGGGTGCAGCGAGAACACCATTTCCCTGGAGAGGGTCAACCATCCAAGTACTACCCGTGCTTCAAGTTGCTTAACATTTCGTTTCGAAATACGAGCATTACCAAGGTTCATCTCCAATTAATACATATACTTTATTAATTTTAGACAATTAACATAAAAATGCAAATGACAAGATCATTTATTTAGTGAAACTTAAAGAATAAAATTATTAGACGTATGAGTGTGTATTTAAAAAAATAATGAAAACGGAATGTTTTAGAACCTTATACATTTATTTTAATAATTAATGTTTTCAATTACATATTCACTTTGAAATTGTCCAAATGGGGTTAGTGATCAATAACAGACATTATTGTAAAAATGTTATAGTACCCATAAATTTTGTTACGTTTGTTGTTAATAATATGCATTTTCTATGTATCCACCAAGAACAATATTTTTTTACACAGGTCACTTTCTCACTTTAAAACACAATTTTTCCAATTTCCCCTGTATATTTAAAAAACACGCTTCTGTTACGGATAAACTTAATCACCATAAATGTATGTCAATTTTAAGTATTTGTATAAAATAGTGGATCAAAAATTAAAACATTCCCTTAATGTCGTTCCATTAAGCTATATGCAGTTACTTCACGGAATACTCCGCATATCACAAAAGTATAAGTTAATTAAGTAATAATTTACAACTCAGCAGTCTCATTTCAATTTTAGTGAACCGTCTGACTCTTTCTATAAAACTCTTAAAATATAACTGAATTAAGTTTAATAAAGATAACATTTTTAAGTAAAAAGCACCACTATAGTTCGTCATGACGAGTAAACTTAAACACTAATATATCACAAAAACGGACTCTGCAGTCAGTGTATAAAAAATATTGCAGTTCGTAAGTACTGTAAAGAAAAAACTTTGCACCTCTGTAAAAATCGATGGTGAACTGTTCGGTCACGATCAACAGAATTTCATAAAAGTCTTCTGGTAACGTAAAGGTAAATAACCACCATGGAAAGATGTAATGGAAGTAACTGACATTATAAATGCTCTAGTTTAATTTTCGAGCTGCAGTAGAGATTCGATAAGAATAGTTTTCAGGTTAGAGTGCATCTATTTACCGTAACCTCAAATTTTCGGTTTCTGCAAAGGACCCCACACATTTTGTAGGTAAATTGGCCTCCTGTCAAATTGTCTAAAGGGTGAAGAATTAAGGCCTTCTTCATAAAAAACAGTACATAGGATCGGATTGTGTCCATAACAATATCAGCATGATACGAAGTAGCAAATTGCAAAGTTTCAGACAATTTAACAGAAGGCCATTTTCTCTAAGAAATGTGTGAGATTCTTTAAGGAAAGATTAATTGTTTCGATTTATTTTTTAAGTTGATGTCAATATTATATCTAAATACTGCAAAAAAGCAATACATACAATGATCAATATTGTTACTAAAAATAAAGAACTGCTAGTTATAGGTTAGGTTTCTAACCAAGAAAAGATATTTTTTTTGTAAATAACAATATTGATACACTGTATGTACATTGCTCTTATTGCAGTTTTTAGGTATAATATAGGCATCAATTTCAAAAATGAATATGAACGATACAATTTTCAATAAAATTACAATCTGAGACACATGTACTGTTATAATCCCAGGTAGCAGACTAACGCCATCTTAAAGTCATTTTTTGATTAATATAGTTACTTCACTTTGACCCGAGTGACGTAAAATTTACATAAAAATCACGTCAGAATGTCACGACCTAAAGACATCACCTTGTAACGTTAGATTAACAAAATTTAGCGATGTTTATCTGACCATATGCAGAGTACTATAGCTCAATTGTTATAAATTTATGTACAGGTAATAAAATACTTCAATCTAGTGCGAAATAATGTAACCCTCAAGACCTCATTTTATGTCATTTGATGAGCAGTTGATAGCTTCTTTGAGGTTAAGTACATATTTGGAATATGCCTATTACAATAGGAGAAATTTTCAACAAAAAAAAAACAAGAAAAATCGACGGTCTGCGATTTCAAACGAATATATTCCCTACCTCGTGGTAACATATAAAATCATTTACATTAAAAATGACTATAAATGTTAAATAATTGTAACAAAGTAACATTAAAATTTTGTCAAGAATATAATGTTACAGAAATGTCATTTATCCATATTGTACAACATTGTCGATCAACAAACACCTGCAAATGATGTTAATATAACAACAGCCTGTTATCTGGGATTAGATACATTCTATATAGTTAACATTCGATTTATAAAGTATTTTTTATACATCAAGTCAATCCAAAATTGAGTAGCTGATGACATATTCTACAAACTTTGCGAATCGCGAAAGTTACATGCCTTTCGAACCTGCACCGCAGCTGAAAATTTACTTGAAAATCATAATAAATTATAAATAACTTTACAAAAACTAACTCTCCATTCAACAACAATAGTCTTTAGTTACTCCGCTTTGTACTATTTTGAACTTTATTGCCACTATCGGAATTAAACGAAAGCACCTGCTGTATATCACTGTCTGTGGACGTGGAAGCCATTTCTTTATCGCTATTGATTTGACTTATGACGGCGGCTGCCTTTGCTGCGATGCAGCTGACGCAGAGCTCTTGCCGTACTGGGAACTGTCCTCGTTGTGGTAAGCTGGGAGTCATCTCGTCTGGAGTAGAGGCTCTGCTACTGTCGTCGTCTACAGAGTTCTCGAAAAACCTCTGCGCCTGAAAAATAGTGTAAAGTTGGCATTACAAATTAAAATAAACTGACATTTTATATTTCAGTGGTGCTTTTAAATTCGATCCAATTTTTTTAGTTTTTGAAATAATTGGAAAAAAGCCACAGTCATACGCATTTCTGAAATTCTTATATTTTCCTAATTTAAATTGTTACATTATTTTAACTCGCACATTATGTAGAGGCACTTTTTTAATGATATATTCCGCAAGGATAAGAGGAAACAATATTGTGTTTTGACGTCGAGATATTTTATCACAATCACTTTCAGTTTCACATCTAGGTTTTAAGCTGTATCCCATATTGAACTGCTAAAAGAATGATTGGAATAAGTACACCAGTAAAATATGTTTCTTTTAGTGCATGGCAATGAGTTGGTGTTTTTTAACCTTAAGCTTTTATTGTTGTAAATCGGGGTTATAAAATCTGATGTTATCTTGGATTGTCACACTTCCACAATTAACAGCTACTAACTTGGCACTTTATATGATATAGTGGACACAAAACTGCTAATATTATGAAAAGTTCAAACAGTTATAAGTGGCCATAACACATTAGGAGTTTATTTTTGTTTTTCATAAGCTTTGAAAACTGTCAACATTTGTGACGTAACGCGCACGTGACATATTAGTATATCAGTTATGAAGATTCTTCTAGAAGCATGAATGAAATAAGAAGAGGTTTCAGCACGAATTGCTAAAAAATCCAAATAGCAATTTGTAGGAGTAGGAGAATTCAGCGAGAACTACTAAAAACACCAAACACCAGTTTATAGAAGAAGTAGAATTCAGCACGAACTACTAAATAATCCAAATAGCAATTTGTAGAACAAGTAGAATTCACGAGAACTACTCAGAACTCCAAACACAGAATTATAGAAGAAGTAGAATTCAGCGTGAACTACTAAAATATTTTAAATAGCAATTTATAGTAAAAGTAAATTCAACGTGAACCACTAAATATTCCCAACAGCAGTTGTAGTGGAAAAGAAATATATATCATTCGATAAATGGTACACACTATCTGAAAATTAGTGAGAAACAAAATTAATATTTAATCTAAACTATGAAATAGATTTTTTGCATAACTATGAAAACAAGAATTATAAATATAAGAAACATATTTCTAAGTTTTTGTTGACTTTTTCACTGGATGAAAATATTTGTCAACGTCAACGAGTTTCAGATAATTCTGTGGACGATCCGTTTAGACATTTATATCCAACAAAAATTTTTGTAGATATCTTCTGTGTACACTTTTGAGATATAAACATTTGAGTCCCGACTCCGAAAAATCTTTTAATGACTTTGAGAAAGTTCTGGATTGGGCTGTGTGTCCGAAAAAAAAGATACAAAAGGTTTGCTAGTACAATAGTTTTACCTCAGAAAGGATGTTTCTATGAGAGTGAAGACACCGATGATGATGAACTACTACTAATTCAAACGGTTGTAAGAGGGTTCTCATTTACAAACAAAATTTGCTATACTCAAAAAAGCAACTTTTATTTTTGTAGAAAGTTCCAAATCAAACCAAGAAACTCAAACCGCTGTAAATAATAATATAATAATATATGCAAATACTTCTACAAATTAAAAATAGTTATGAGAATCATATACTAACTATTAATTTTAGAACTAGTTGCCTGGTGGAATATGCTTCGGCTGGTATCAAATAAAATACCATTTACTAAGTGATATTGTATTATACACCAAATACTTACAAATTCTTATTGGATTTCACAAGTTCTATTCCTTACTTTACAGTTCTCTACGCATTTCATCAACCACATCAACTCTATACTTACTTGTTGATCTGCCATTATTACAGCCCTTATATTGTCAGGTAAAGGGCTAATACCAGCGAGACGTCTTGGGCTAGCACCTTGACTCCCTAGCGAATCCTGGCCTCCAATATCCCCGTCTATCTGCAAGATGCTTTCCTGACTTCCGGTAAACTGTTTAAACGAATCATATAAATATGTAGTACAGAATATGATTCACAAACTGTTAATATATTCAAAGCCAGGTTAACAAAAATAACAATGAAGGTTATTTTTTTAAACAAAAACAAGATATTAGTAAGCAAACAGTTCTTGGTTAATAAGTGAAATGGTAATTTTGTTCATAATAGTGGGTACTGGATCTCTTTTCTTATTTTTTTATATACTTTGTAGTTTTTCCCATAGAGAATCATATGATATCATAAATTCTTCTCGCTCTACATTTTGACACCTTTTATAATCTACTGTACTAATATTTCATAATAGGTAGTTTACAGCAAAACAGCAGTATATGTACAGATTGGACCAGCCAAATACAAACACAGATGTAGTATGTCCAGTTGCCTTTCGTCCGCACTGGCAGGAGCCGATTTGAGATACGACTATTTCCGACACGCGACGAATATCAACTTGTGTTTATGTATTGTACCACACAGCGTTACTACATTTGGTTTCATAGAGTATTTCATTTTAAAGATGCCATGAAAGTGAAAAAACTTGCCAGCTGCTTGTAGCGTTTTATTGCTAACTGCCTTATAGTATTAAGATTGTGTAGTTCATGAGCGAACTAGTTCAAAAAACCGGCTCAGCAAGTGAACTAAAAGGAACTAGTTCCACTCTCCATGAATAACAGTTTCCGGCTCCCGACACGAACAGTACGCCTATATTCGAGTTGTTCGCAGGCTCGCTCCCTCTCTCTTTCACGATCAGATACATGGAGTGGAGACAATCTCAGCGCTCGTCCCTTGAACATTTGAACGAATGGAATTGTAGGGCGAACCGTGTTGGTCCCAATCGGAGAATTGCTTTAAGCCTGAACTAGTGAACTGAATGAAAGAAGTTCAATTATAACATGTGAACTAAAAAGAGCGCTTCCTATTAGGAACTACTATGGAATAAGCTGCATATATCGGAGATCACATGCGAAGCACACCCTAATTATTATTTGTGCATGCTGCATCTTATAAATGATTGTAGTTGAACTACTTCTAATTCTCTTACTTAACGAAGACCTTATGAGAGCTATTGATTGTGGTACTGCTTGCAAATGAGACTTTTAACCTCAATATATCACAATAAAGTAGACTGCTGATCCATTTTAATATTGTTTTATGAGAAAACTTATGCTTGTATATAAAAAAATTACAAAATTAATCTGTGTAATTATATGACCAAAGCATTATATAGAGAGCGTTTAAACTGCTCAGTACAATATTGCTAGTTAACGAGCAGAGTCTGTATCTCAGTGTGTAATTTCACGATTATGTGGGGAGAACTCGGATGGGTTTGTAAGAACGTTTTTAGTTTGTACGAATTTCTTGCGCAAAAATGATACAATCAATGTGATAATGCTAAAACTTGGTAAAATATACACAACACTAGCTATGTTTAGTACATCAACAATATTCATTTATGGTGGAAAAATAATAAAAGTTATAAACATTAGTGTTGTTGTAAATGTTCGAACTTGAAATATTCATGTCTCTTGTAAAAAATCCAAGAATACTCTGAAAACGATCTTTCAACATTCAGTGATCTCATATAGGAGCAAATTTAAAATAGGTATGTATAATGTTTTAAAAATCACTCATGTATGTTGGGTAATGAAAAGTCTATCCAAGTGCCCCACATATCCAAGCCACCAAGCTGTACAAGAACTACCTTCTCGCACCTAACATTAGCTAAATCTAAATGTTTTTTGTCTTTCAAAGTAAAATCAGCAACACTGTGTGTCTGCACACTCTTTTAGTTTAATAAAAATCTGAACAATTTATGTTGTTCCCAAAACACGTTTTTGTAATTACAAACTGTGGTAAGAGCTCTGCTTATCAGTCGGTATACATCACCAGTATACATAAAAAACTTAAAAAGGGATCACAAATAATGCTTGGGTTTAAATAATTTCCCACATAATCGAAGCAAATATTACTGTTTTGGTAAGTATTAGAAAGCTCTAGCAGCTAAGCAATATCGAACTAAAACTAGATTTACACTTTTACACAAACTAAAATTACCAATTACCTCCACCATGTGTTAAAGTGCAAAGTAAGTAAACAATTTATCTACAAAAGAGGGTAGTAATGTGTATGTGCTATCACCTATATCACAGATAGAAAAGTGTTTCTACAGTACTATCCTAGTAGGTATAGTTTGTTGAATAAGGGGCAACACTGACCACAAATCCATAATGCTTCAGAATGTCCATTTTACACATTGGACACGTTCGGTGCTCTAGCAACCAAGGATCAATGCAGCTTTTATGGAACTCATGCCTAAAACAAAACAAAAGTGTGAATCCCATGGGAATGCTGCAAATATAGGGGCGAACTTTTCAACTTCTACACATGTCTTGTATATAGGTAACAGAAGTACCTTGTGCATTTAGTAAAGATAAGTGTTAAAGGTAAGACACAGGGAACAACTTGTGTTTAATGTGGTATAGTTGGAAAAATGTTCATTGAAAAAAAATTTGTTGACTACTTTAGATGGAAAGTGGATTTTATAGATTTTCGGGCAGATCTCTCTATGTTTTATTTTCTCAGTTAACAAATACCAAATCATTTTGAAATTATAATACATTTTTATTCGAAGATAACGCTGAGAGATCTGCCCCTTACGATGACCCCTTTCAAGATCTCTAGTCATATCTAGAGAACACTTGATTGCATACCAAACTACATGCAGTGTGAGAGAGAATCGCTCATGTTTCAATGTATTTTTATGATTTTCATATACAGCGAAGGGTAGTAGCAGGGCTGAATAAAGGGGGGGGCAAAAGGGGGCATTTGCCCCGGGCGGCATATTTGGGGGGCGGCAAATCCGATGTTTGTAAATGAAGAAAAGTACACGTAAAATCTTTAACAAATGATTTACAAATTAATATAGCGGTATAAGAAACCTCAAATCAATATTTTAAAATATATTGCTTTTTCAAGTTCGTCATTACTCATTACTTTTCATAAAAAAAAAACATTCTGGCAACATTGCATATAACTCAGTACATAAGTTATTGTTCTAGCGAGTACTTCTGTAGTTAGTGCTATTTATCTGTGCGTTCGGCAATTAGGTTATATTAACAACCTTCATTTTTATTTAATAGTTTTCCTATTTGGTAAGTAAACAGGTGCATAATATTTTGTTTTCGTTTGCTGTCAAATAAATGTGAATGAATTAAGATTCATGTGAAACAGGTCATTAACGCCAGCTGCTGGATGTTTTTCTCCAGGCATGCGCGATTGCCTTGTAGTTTATCTTCTCGACGCTAGGAGCGATGTTGCCATTTTGACAACAAGGAAATTTGAAAACAGTCTGAATGTGTATATTGGATCAAAACTTTGGAAACTTATAATCTATGTAATCTGAGAGTATCTTTTATTTTCAGGTTAGTTGATAACCATACCATGATTCCTAGAAAACGTTTATCTGGGGCTCAATATCGAAAAAGGGCAGAAATTAAAGTAAAGAAAGCGAAACAAAGTGCAGTAGCAATGTGTAATTGGCTCGAAAAAAATAAACAGTCACCTTCGGAGCTTAACAAATCAGTTGAAGAAGAACTATCCGATTCCGACGAATCTGAAAACATGGAACGAGGACAGTTAATTTTACGACCAGCATTACCATCTAGATGGGACCCAGAGGAATTCAATAGGAGTGAGGTGTCTACTAGTTACGATAATCAAGAAAATTATCAGGATCAAGAGGATGTAACTACAGTTGAAATGTTAACCAAATGTTCAACAAAAGAAAATGAAACCATTGTAGGAGTAAACGATTGCACAACAGACCAGATTGTTCCAGTTGACCCATCTGAACCAGGAACATGGCCAACATATGGAAATATGAGTGACCAAGTGCGCTGTTATTTATGCAGTGAATCTGTCAAGCTAACAAAGATACTTCCTGAATCTATTGATTTCAAATCAACAGAGAGAGATAATCGTCATCTTACGCCTGCGGCGTGGTACAAAGAGTTGTCTAACAGTGAAACAGTAAAAAGAACATGGTTAACTTACTCTAAAAAAGAAAACTCTCTGTTTTGTATTCCATGCAAACTGTTTAAAAGCTATGAATCTTTAAAACCGGGGATGTACTCTTTACAAACAACTGGCTTTACAAATTGGAAAAAAATGTTGGAGAAATTATGTCAACACGAAGGTTCAAAAATGCACATGGAAAACTTAGTTAAATGGAAAACTTTAATATTGACATTGAACAGTGACAAAGGTGTTTGCAGTAGGCTCGAAAAAATTATTGAATGTGAGAAAAATAAATGGAGAGAGATTTTACATATAATAATTGATGCCATACTATACCTCGCTACAAACTGTCTTCCACTGCGTGGCTCAAAGGAAACACAAAGTGAACTGTGCACTTCGTATGCCTCAAAAGAACATGGAAACTTTTTGAATCTGATTATCTTATTATCCAAGCACAATGCGACATTGAAATTGGCCTTAGAAGAACTTAAAAAAGGCCATGTGTCTTATCTATCAAAAACAATGCAGAACGAGATAATTCAAATGATGGGCAATCGAGTCAGGCAAAAAATCCTTAACGATGTACACCAGGCTAAGTATTATACCATAATGTTTGATTGCACACCTGATGTGTCCCATACCGAGCAAATGAGTCAGGTAATAAGATACGTAACTAAAAATGAAACAGGTGATTATGTAATTAAGGAAAGTTTTATTGATTTTTTGGAAGTTTCTGGAAAAACAGGAGATTATCTGACTCGGGCAATCATATGTTAATTAGAGAAAGATGGACTTAATATAAGAGACTGCCGCGGGCAGTCTTATGATAGTGGGTCAAACATGGCAGGTGTTTACAAAGGTGTGCAAGCCAGATTCTTGGAAACCAATCCAAGAGCAGCGTATATTCCATGTATAGCTCACTCTTTAAATCTTGTTGGTGTGCATGCAGCATCAATTTCTGCAGAAACTTCTAATGTGTTTGGGGTAGTTCAAAGGCTCTACACATTTTTTGTATCTTCAACACAACGGTGGGAGATTATGAAAAAACACAGCAAGACAAATTTACAGGGAACAAGTCAAACTAGATGGTCTGCTAAGTCAGAAGCAATAAATGCTCTAAAGAAAAATTTTGCTAAAATAATCGAAGCTCTAAAAGAACTTAAGGAGGGACAATACCAACCTGAAACCAAGTCCGAAGCTGACAGTCTCCTTCACGCAGTGCTTAATTTTCGATTTATTGCATATTTGGTAGCATGGGCCGAACTTTTGAAAGAAATAAATAGAGTAAATAAAGAAATCCAAAAGGATGATATAATTCTCTCAAAGTCATTTGAGATGTTGAATGGACTTACCACTACACTGGGAAGATTGAGAAATAAGCATAATGACTGGCTAAAAACAGCTAAAGAAATGGCTGAAAGCATCGGTGTTGAACCGACTATGGAAACACATAGAATTCCTAAAAAGAAAATCATGCCTGGTGAAAGAATGTTTGATGAAGCAAGACTTTTTTCAGTCGAAGAAAGGTATTGTCACTCTGTAATAGAAATAGTGGACGTGATATTGAGTCAACTAAAAACCAGAATGGAGAGTACAAAACTCATAAACGAAAATTTTTCGTTTTTGTATGGGGACGAGCTGACCAAGTTAAATGATGAAACCCTTCAAAAACGGGTTATCTATTTAGCAAATAATTATTCAGAAGATCTTAGCGTTGAAGAGTTTCCGTCGGAGATTTTAGTCTTTCGAGATCAGGTTAAGAACATCACAGATCTCAAAAAAATGAATGTTCTTGATTTACTTAACTTAATCCATAGCAGAGATTTAATGGATGCCTTTCCAAATATTTGCATAGCGTTAAGGATCTACGCAACCTTACCAACTACATCTGCTGGGTGTGAAAGAAGCTTTAGTAAATTAAAACTAATAAAAAATTATTTAAGGTCAAACATGACCCAAGAGAGGCTTACAAACCTTGCTATACTGTCAATTGAAAGCGAAGAATCTAATTCAGTAAATTATGACGATGTCATAAACGAATTTGCTGAAAAAAAAGCACGCAAAGTGATTTTATAAACATGTAGTTTATGAATAAAATATTTTTATGGTATAACATTACCTAAACAAATGCATTACTTTAGTTGTTTTATTTTTCGGTCCTTTTTACTTGTAGTTTTAAATTAAAACGGGTATTTTCTTATGCTTATTGACCAGAATTCATCAATTTTATTAACCAATTAAAATGTCGGAAATGTGTTCTAAAGGAGAGGGCGGCAAAAGCCAACTTTGCCCCCCCCAAAAATAATTGTAGATCCAACCCTGGGTAGTAGCAAATTTTTATTATATTATTATTGTATTAGAAGGTAAAATTCACAACATATCGGAAAACTAAGTTGCTACTAGCTTTCACTTATAATTGAGCCGTCTTTCTATGGAAAGTGTAGCCCCTCCTTTATTGCCTCTATAGCTTATAGCATATAGTTTGTTTTCAATAACATCAAATTCGAGACATAGTACTATAAAAATAAATTATAAATCACTATTTTTTTTATGGATTCACTATTTATATTTGTCCTAGAACAGTTGCGGAGACGTGTCATGTTTTGTTTGATCCTTTTTACTCTTTTGACTGTAAAAAGGATTCATTTCTATCTAAAATTACCAACAATTTTCTTTCGATGATCACTTTTAGACTTGTCTAAACCACCGCGTACGTGTAAGTACAAAGAATTGCCATTTTTTCCACTAATAGTGGCAACCAACAATCATCTACGCTGGACTGCTAATAAAGAATGAGCTATAAAAGTCTTATAATGAGCCAAAGCTATATATACAGGTTCAAATGCAGCCGTGCTAAATTCAACATTGTGGTTATGGGGACAAATAAGGTTTATGCAAACCTGGCAATGACAAAAGTCGCCAGACTGGCGTAAGTGAAAAGTTAAAATTACTATGGTCATTAAACTCTGTAAGTTAAACTTCGATTTGTTAATAGTAGATAAGCTATGATAGTTTGGGCTCAAAATCCCATGTTATTTCTTATGGAGATTCATTCTAGTCATTTTACCCCACCACTTTTAGGCCCCTTCGAGGAGTAGCTATCAGTCCTCAACCAATATGATGAGCCTAGGCCGCCATGCTGCAATCTGATACGCCATCCGCCTTTAAGCCTAGACCCCTCAGCCAATGGAAAGAGACTAGACCCCTCAACCAATAGACGAATGTGTACGGAACCCCGTGACCAATAGGATCTTGCTCCAACCAATCGGACCTTCTTAAGGGCGGAGCCTAAAACTGGTGGGAGGTAAAATCAGACAAAAACACTAGAATGAACCTCCATAAGAAATACCCCGGGATTTTGAGCCCGAACTGTCATAGCTTATCTACTACTAATAATTTTCATTTTGTTTGATGTGGAAAGATCAGTTTGAAAATTATAACTGATATATATTTTAGTGTTCATATAGGTTTATTGAACGTATTTACTTACCCACAGGGCAATATCCGGAGCGTTTCCGATAGTTTGTAAGGTTCTATGCAAATCGCACAACATTCACAGTCACCTTGCATTTCCTGCAAAGTAATTCTTTTAAATTAATTGTGGAGTTTTGGGTTGTTGACTGGATTTATTATATGAAAAAGGCAATAATTTTTTAAAATTATAGTTCAGTTGGTAAAGTCAGAAATACATCAGAAGCTCGCAAAAAATGTTATCTGTGATTTTCCTTCAGTAACTGTTAGTGGGGGGATTAAACATCACAAAACCAGAAAAATCAGTTTTGGGGGTGCCGCGCAACCCCCCGAAAAAAGGTGGTGAAAAAAGCCTTATTTTACTGATAACTCGTTAACCGTTGAAAATATAAAAAAATTGCTCAACATAAAAAAGAAAGCTTGACTAAATGCCTAAAGAAAAGTCCTCTTGTAATTTTCTTGTATATGCCATGGTTTTCGAGAAAATCGATATTAACAAAAATTGCAAAATTTGTATTTTTAATGCGCGCGAATTTTCGTTCATTTGAAATCGCTTACGCGCGGGGCAATAAAAAATGGAATTGCTCGAAAACCCGGGCACCCCCAACTGATTTTTGTGGTTTTGTGATGTATAATCCCTCCACTAACAATTACTGAAGGGAAATCTCAGATAACATTCTTTGTTATGGAAATCTTTATAATTATTGGACTATACTTTAAAGTTAAAAAAATAATAAGTAATTTTTATCTTTGTGATTTATATGGATGCATATTAAAATTTAAGTTAAAAGAAAACTCACCTTATCCTCAGACTTTAAATTTTTTGTTGGAATTTTGGATAGAGCTTTCTTAGCGGCATTGCCTAACCTCCGCTGAAACAAAGACAATTCGTAATTATGTAAGTTATTTAGCAAAATGTTTATACCAAAAATATAAACATAACGTTCGCGCCGAAGTAGTATCGTTAGAGGCATCAGTATCATCAGAGTACAGTATCTAAATCAGAGATTTTATATGTATGGTTTGTCAAATAAAATTATCAAGAATTGGAATAAGTTTTCTGTACGAAAGGTTTTTCAAATGGGCCCTATATTAAGATCTGTTTTATCGAGAACTAAGCTGGTAAATACTGCTCCAAATTTCAAAAATTGCATTTATAATGTTCCTTGTAAGTCTGGTAAAAATTATATATGAGTGTCATTTAGATCTTTCAACGTAAGGCTTGAAGAACGTACATATGCTAGAAGGGGAATATTCAATATATCAAATATTTGTGACAACAATTGTATGATCCAAAAAGACTGTGTGAAGGTTGTGGAAGAAAGGCAACCGTACTAAAAGGACATTTAAGGAACTTGCTATTATTTTCTTAAGTTGTATTTTTCGATACATAATTAGTTACTTACCGAAATTTTATCCTTTGTGCGTATGTACCTGAACCGCTGGACGTAGTAGAACACCAACCACGTCAGCGATATTATCATTAGCACTATGAATGTTATCGAGACGAATAACACCGACGTCCTGGAAAAGAAGAATATTTATAGTAAAATACAGAAAAATGTAAAGCATTAATTAAAATTAGCCTAAAGCCCGATCGCTATTCAGCAAAGTAATGGTGACACAGGCGTCCGCTGCGCCGGATCTTATATACTATTTATAAGTAATTTGTGGAAAGATATTACACATTCGTGCTTCCAATAAGTCCCAACAGACTGCAATTTCTGTCATGTCTGAGGCTCAAAAATATGAAAAATAAGTCTACCAATAATGATCAGAATAAAAAAATTATTATTAATGCATTTCGACGATATATTGTATGTCTGTATCTCCCTCTAGAGCCCTTCCTGATATACTAAAAAGAAATTTTCAAAAATGTTGCGTGGGGGGCGGGATCAAACGCGTTAATTTTTAGCTAAAACAAATTTCTCAGCGCAGCTCTGAAATTTTATGTAGTTTATAGTTTGTAACTGTAGAAATGTAGTAGAAGTAAATAAATAATTACGATGTAATTTTAGGATAAGAAATATCAGCCAAAAAGTTCAAAACAAATTAAAAAAAATTACACCCGTACAGGATTCGAACCGAGAAATCCGCTGTGAAATGCTACAGAGGTGACTTGAAATTTCAATTAGTCTCGTCGGAAAAAGTAAAACATGTAATGTCGATATCGAAAGATCGAAATTGGCATTTTCATGGCATCGTTAATTGCATTGGGAAATCGAAAATTCGAGCCGACAGAAGTGAACAAAAATAGCATTTTTTAACATTTCGCGAATTTGATTTGTTTTTTGTTCCATTAATGTCACTGGTACGTTAATAACCGGAAAACCCGGAAGAATAGGGAGATTTTAAATATAAAAATAAAATCGCCAGAACTGCACCTTGACCAATGTCAAATTTTAATAATTTGAACAATTTTCTTACAACTTTAGCGACTTCTGGCAATGTTTAATCCCCGACCTAGACTTCTGACAATCATTTTCTGCAATTTTTACAGTTAAAAACTATAACTACACATAATTTCAGAACTGTACTCAAAGGTTTCATTATGATTAAGAATTAACGTCTTTGACCGCCCGCCCACGCTTCCCTCCCCGAGATGGACTTCTGGCTGCAGAGCTATGTACTATTTAGCTAGTAAGCAGGGTTTTTACATAAAAATTTTCACTGCACCTCATCATTTTTAATTTCCGTAGCTCTTAGGTTACTACCTTGGTACTCCGACGAGAGATTTGTAAATGACCTTTCCTTCAATACCATTTTCCATCCGTTTCCAACAGTTTATATTGCATAAAACAAATATATACATATATGTACATTACCTTGGAAAACATTGTACTATGCATTTTTACACGGTGTAATTAGTTTCATGTCATTAACAAAAACTGGTGGTAGGGAACGACAAGACAAACAAAAAAACCTTGGGGTCTAAAGCTCATAGTTTTGGAGAAAAAAAATAAACAAAAATTTCCAAAATGCAAAATACTTAATAACCTAGTTTGAGAACTGCTGGCATATTGGGGTAGGTTTTATTGCCTCGCGTCTTGTCGCACGAGATACTCTGACATTCCTGCAAATAAGTATACCGACAAAGCAGTTAAAAGCGACCGATAGAGGACATCGTCATGTTTTTTGTTTCTTCGCGGCCAATTATTCTATTAGGCGTGCTATCTCTCCCTTGTAATATTCTCAAGTAATAATTTCAGTTTTGTCCTTACTTGGTAAAGAACGCACGCATGACGCGACGTACCCGTTCTTGGTTTTGTCTGTTTTCTTTTTGAATTTTGTGCCACTTATGTTAAGATTTATTTCATTGACTTATCGTTCAAGTCGTTAGTGCTTGGTTACGTAAGACACTATTTCTCGTTCGTGCATTTTGTGTTACTTTTGAATTTTGGACCAAGTTTTTCTTTTTGTTTTCTTTCTTGATAACGTTAATTCACAGTTTAGGGTGGTGTATTATGGGAGATTACACTTATCCAGAGCTCGTGGATATGGACTTGGTAGAAATGCAGCTGGCGCGGAAGAGTTTTAGAACAATTGCAACGACGTATTTTAATGTGCATAGAAACCATAAAAAATTATCCTAATTTACCAAATGTGTTGAACGGAGTAAGTATGTTATTAGTTCGACGTACCGAAATGTGTATACGTGGAGATGGAGGTCGTTTCGAACAATTTTTGTAAAAAATTCAAAAGAATTGTTTAGTTATTGGGTGTTACCTATTGGGCATTAAAGGTATGATTATTATTATTAGTATTCGTTGTCTTGTTTTTATCTGTTTATTATTGTTTACATTGATTTTCATAGAGACCAAAGACTTGATTTTTAGTTTTCGATACCTGATTGGGAAAAATTATGCGCTCAACTTGTTAAAAAAATCAGATTTTTTCCTAACTTAAAATACACAACTAATTTCTGTTATCGTATCTTGGACGTCTAACTGTTCGTTTTCCAATTTCATAAAACAATTACTAATTTTTTAAGCTTTTAACACAATGTTACAAATGTTAATAAACCACTTTTAAATTTTATAAATTCTTATAAACGACAATAAACACCGACTGACGTGAAATTTGGAAAGTAAGTAGGGAATGGCTCAAGGAACAAAATTTATATAGTGCCGATGTGCGCTTTTACCCTGGGGGTGGATGGCACCCCTTCTCGGGGGTGGAAATTAGTACACTCAAAATAACCGCAGAAATTTATAGGGGGATGAATTCTAAGCAGAAAATGGTCTATGAAGTTTTTTCGATAAATTACTATTTTTCGAGTTACTCTCGATTGAAAATGTTGATTTTTCATCTAAAAAATCGGTAAAGGTATTTACACAGAACTTCCCTCGTTATTTGTGCATGGCGGTCACTAAAAAATTATTAAATATGAAATGACATTGAAGAAGAAGAATAATAATGGAAATATAGTTATTGTAATTATGACAAAGAAGTCCTGATAACTTTTGGTCAAAAAAATAATGCTCATCCAACAGCAAAAGTTCAATACTAAATAACAGGTCTACCATGAATAATTTCTTGGGATGACCACCCTGTATATTTTCCAATAAGTATAATAGCATATGCCAATTATTGCCATTAGACACATTTTCAGTTCTACTTTCACTCAGTGAAGTAGTATAGTGGTGGTTAAAAATTTCAATTTTTTTTTGAAATTTTTCAAAACTGTTGGTTAAAAATTTTCAGTCTTTCAAAAATGAAATACGTTTAGAATGCCACGAAACGTGAAAATTTTAAATTTGAAGAAAAAAAAAATGTTTCTTCCTATATTTTAGTGGTAAAAATTTTTTCAAAAATGATTGAAAAAAATTTTCAAAAAATTTTTTTCAATCATTTTTTAAAAAAATTTTTAGAAAAATTTCTAAATTTGTTTTATACGTTTGGAATGCCATGGAAACGTGGAAATTTTAAATTTTCAAAAAAAAAATTCCACCTATTTTAGTGGTAAAAATTTTACTTCCCTCGCATACCGAAGGGAAGTATTTTCAAAAATGTTGGTAAAAAAATTTTCAAAAAAATTTTTTTTTTGAAATACGTTTAGAATGCCACGAAACGTGAAAATTTTAAATTTGAAGAAAAAAAAATTTTTTCTTGCCATATTTTAGTGGTAAAAATTTTTTCAAAAATGATGAAAAAAATTTTCAAAATTTTGTTTTTTCTGAAATAGGTTTAGCGCGTCATGAAACGTGGAAATTTTAAATTAGAGCAAAAAAATTGTTTTTCACTATTTATTCCGTTTAGATGGTCCACCCTGTATATTTTGCAGTGAAATTTCTACCACTTCTGCGCTGACAGTAGCGTCAACTAGCTATCAAATTTGACTGCTCTCCGTCAAGTAGTTTTTTAGTTAATGCACCAACAGACAGACAGACAGACCGACAGACAGACAGACTGACGGAATTGAAAAACGTAATTTTTCGTAATCTCCGTCTCTGAAACGTCAGAATCCGTAAAAATCTCGGAGGGTGATTTTTTCTCGAATACAATACTTCCCTTCGGTATGCGAGGGAAGTAAAAATGCATGCTTAATTAGCAGATTTTTTTTAAATTATTTTATTTTATTCTTCACAATATTACCGTTAATCGTGCAAACACTACAAGATATAATATTTATTCCAGATGAACCTGCTGCTCGAAGGGTTAAAATATTATTATTCACTTTTGAACTAGATGGAACTAGATTTAAACAAGATACAAGATATCGTTCTATGGTTTTAATTTAATCAAATTAAAGCCGTTGTAGAAAAAATATTTTTTGCATCTCGTGTGCGAAATTCTTTGCGAAAATTTTCGTTTTCGATCATTAAACTAGTATTTCGCACCCTAGATACAGAAATAACTATTTCAGATCATTAGAAATAAGAAAGGTATTCTTATTGCATCGATAAACCAAACCGTCCTCGAGTGATTTGTGTCTAAAAATAACGTGCATTTACAACAATTTATTAATGAATTCTTTTACACACTTTTCGAGCTTTTATTAACATCATTGCCGCGGTTATTAAAATTAAGTATAGATGCCTAACTTGTTTTATCGTGGCTCTGTAGTCTAAGGAAATGTAAATGTATATCGTTAATATCATTATTCATTATAATTATTACGTTAAGACATAAACTAGTTTTTTTGCATAAAAATAGCACATTGACATTCGTGTAGTCGGTCACGTACGTTATATTCCTTGTATAAGGAACAAAATACCTGCATGACAAAGAAGTAAAAGTTCATTTAAATAAATAGCCAATAAATAAATCAAAGACCGAAAAATGTTTTAATGGTTTGAATATTTCATCATGTCAAGTGCTAATGCTAAAGAAATAGGAAGATAAAATATACAGGGTGTAATTATTTTCATGTCATTAAAAAAACTGGTGGTAGGGAACGACAAGACAAACAAAAAAACCTTATATAACATGGGGTCTAAAGCTCATAGTTTTGGAGAAAAAAAATAAACAAAATTTTCCAAAATACTTAATAACCTAGTTTGAGAACTGCTGGCATATTGGGGTAGGTTTTATTGCCTCGCGTCTTGTCGCACGAGATACTCTGACATTCCTGCAAATAAGTATGCCGACAAAGCAGTTAAAAGCGACCGACAGAGCACATCGTCATGTTTTTTGCTTCTTCGCGGCCAATTATCCTATTAGGCGTGCTATCTCTCTCTTGTAATATTCTCAAGTAATAATTTCAGTTTGTGTCTTTACTTGGTAAACAACGTACACACGACGCGACCTACCCGTTCCTTGGTTTTGTCTGTTGCTTTTGTTCCTTTTGAATTTTGTGCCACTTATGTTAAGATTTATTTTATTGACTTATCGTCGGTAGTACTTGGTTATGTACTACTTCTCGTTCGTACTTTTTTGTGTTACTTTTTGGATTTTGGACCAAGTTTTTCTTTTTGTTTTCTTTATTGATAACGTTAATTCACAGTTTAGTGTGGCGTTTTAAAACGCAGATTTTGGACATTATGGGAGATTACACTTATCCAGAGCTCGCGGATATGGACTTGGTACATGGAGAAAGTGGTGGAAATGCAGCTGGTGCGGAAGAGCTTTAGAACCATTGCAACGACGTATTTTAATGTGCATAGAAACCATAAAAAATGATCCTAATTTACCAAATGTGTTGAACGGAGTAAGTATGTTATTAGTTCGAAGTACCGAAATGTGTATACGTGGAGATGGAGGTCATTTCGAACAGTTTTTGTAAAAAATTCAAAAGAATTGTTCAGCTATTGGGTGTTACCTATTGGGCATTAAATGTATGATTATTATTATTAGTATTCGTTGTTTTGTTTTTATCTGTTTATTATTGTTTACATTGGTTTTCATAGAGACCAAAGACTTGATTTTTAGTTTTCGATACCTGATTGGAAAAAATTATGCGCTCAATTCGTTAAAAAATCAGATTTTTTCCTAACTTAAAATACACAACTACTTTCTGTTATCGTATCTCGGACGTCTAACTGTTCGTTTTCCAATTTCATAAAACAATTACTAATTTTTTAAGCTTTTAACACAATGTTACAAATGTTAATAAACCACTTTTAAATTTTATAAATTCTTATAAACGACAATAAAAGCTACAATAGCTTTGTTCCAAATTAAAAAACACATGTAAACAAATCTTATTTAAACCCCTGCGGCCATGTTATGCTTGCGTTGTGCCGAAAGAGAAGGAATTATTTACATTTTCATAATTAGTGGTATAAAAAGTTCCATATAAATAATTCCATCAAAGTGCCGCACTTCTACCGACGGTAACACAAGTCGGGTATTACAGTTTTTTATTATTTCCAATATTCGGAACTATAACATCCATTGACCCTGAAAAACAGTGGTTCTCAAATCTTTCCTACCATAACATTAAAAAAGTAAACCCAGGTCAGTTTTTTTCAAAGTGCCCCTGGAGAAAAAGGTCATATAGGTTTTCTGTTTGTCTAGTCGGTCCCTATTACCAGTTTTTTTTAAAGACATGAAACTAATTACACCCTGTATATCTACTGCGACCATATTCGAATAATAGCGGCAACTTAGATTTTTGTCGCTCTTTTAAGTTGTGCGTTTTATTACTCTTAGTGAGTACATAGACAAAAATCCTGGTAAGAGGTACAAAAAACGATTTTCCAGAGAAACAATTATTGTTTCATTGTTCAGAATTACATTCGAAAAAACATTAAAATCCCATTCCAGTCTTTGTCGTGACTGGAATTTGTTTACCCGAAATTAAATTTTGATAATTTTTAAGCGTCAATTCCACAATTGTATCAGTTAGTGACAACGAAATTTGGAATTGCTCGCGGAATTTCTATACTTTAATTGTTAGTATTTAATTCTTATTATAACGGGGTCATTCTCTTGTCACATTAAAAGTGATAATGTTGACGCAAACTTGCAAAAGTTTTAGAATGGTTATATTTTCGAACGAATTAATATTTTAATGGTACGAATTAACGAATTAATGTTAGTTCACAAACTCTGCTTCCTGCACATAAAAGATTTCACAACGATTTGGTAATATCTCATCATCAAAAATATGGGGCAACGTACTCAAATCATTATTTACGAGTTTTTTTAATCTATAGTAACGGCAGATATGTATATATTTATATATGATTCAATTGTTTAAGATTGTTAATAATTTTTATAGTCTAGACAAATTACAAAAGCAAATAATTTATGCACATATAGGTTACCGTTGGTACCTAAATTATTGCATATAATCCAGTGGTACCTGGTGTCGTACAAATTTACATTCCACTCTTTAATCGTTTTTAATTGTATTTATTTATTTATTTAAAACTGATATTTTCATTTAATCAAGTTTTAACACTGATATTCGCCTTAAGCTCTATACATCATCTTTCATCTACTAATAAAAGGAAAAAGTCCTACTAATGAAAATGCTATACAAAAAAAGTTGGTTACTATTTTAAAAAGGAAAATCACTGGCTTTAACGCCGCACAGTGTGGCATTTAAAAGTTTTTTAGGTCAAAATTCGACACCTCTGTAATTCAACAAAATTCAATCTATCTGGGCTCAAAATTTTCGTAATACTGATCACTTTAATGAAGAACTGCGAAAATGGCAACGCAGCTTATTTTTAATACATGACAGCTGTCAAAAGCCTGTAAAAAATGTGAAAATCCTATAAAGGCAGAATTTAGACACTGTTATTTCCTATATTCGAAGTCCATCAATAATGATATTGATGGTGGATTTTATCATAATTTTTGACTTGCAGACTTTGAATTTCAAGGGTCCGAAACCATATACCTAAATAATTTTGTTACACTTGTCCGGGAATGTATTGCTTTTACTACTAGATACACAATATACTATTGCCGATCTCTGATGCTCACTTTCCGGCCTTGGCCGGAAAACGTTAATTTCCGTAAGAAAATTTCTCCAGAAAGGGTGCATTTTCTGGCCCGTCGAAAAAAATGTCACATTTCAGTTGAATTGCCAAATGAAGTTGAAATGTCATACTTTTCATTCCTTTCCTTTTGACATATGTATGATTGTGAATAAAAGATATTAGACATGTAGAATAGGGTTATTTCATGTTAAAGAAAAACTTAAAAATATTTATCAATTTGAATAGTAGAATATACAAGAATAATAATGTATTGGTAAGTACCATTTCTTTATTATTTGTTAATTCTTCATAAATCAATAAAAAATATCGTCAACAATTTCAAATTTTATTAACTTTTGACGTCACGGTTACAACCAAATTTAGGAATATTTGTTTTTGTTAAGATTCCTCACTGGCAATATAAAAGAGGTAGAAGAAGAGTCACACGTATGACAGTTTGCATTGTGTTTATTATTGTAAAAACAAACAGAACACCAGAAAAAACTAACCTAACTGCTACACTGCTGCTTTAGCTGTCAGTTTTTCTTAGTGAAGTTTGAAACTCAGTGCTGCCACACAGATCTACGCTATACTCCGAATGCGAAAACATGCAGGTCACGACTGTTGGCGGGAACTAATATTTTCAAATTACAAACCGAATTTAAAAATACGTAGCCGCAAAAAAATGTTTCCAAATGTATTGAGTGTTTCTGATTGTATATTTAACATAAACATAAATTGTAAAATAACCCCATTCTGTATGTAACAGACTAATTTGGTTCTGGTAGAGGCCAAAGTCATTCTGGGCAAAATTTTACTAATCAAAATCTAACACTTTTTATTTATTTAAAACTGATGTATAGCCATAACGTATCTTCTAAGCTAACCTACTTTCGTAAATTAACACCTTCTAGGGTCAAATTTGCTGCTAGAAACGCTAAAATTACCACTGAATATATGCAATATTCACACTTGCAAAGTAAGTATTTTCATTTCCCTTTAATATTTACCGTTAAGAAGAAAGCCTTGCTGTGGTCTATTAATAAGAATTCGTTCAAGTTTTAATATTAAATTCAGGATTTTTTCTCTTTAAGTAGTTGACATTTACTGTATTTCCGTGGCTTATGTGTTAGTTAGGTCGTCTTCTACAAACTGAATTTTAGGATCAAATGAAAATTCTAATAAATACCTTATCAACATGCACATACATTATACTCTGTTTGGAAAACACCGAGTGTAACTCAGAGAAAGATCTACCATGGGCGTACTACTATTGTTTTTCACATTTATGGACATTATTCCCAGCTCTTAGTTTTGCACTTAGTAATTTGGAAAAGTTGTATAAATTACGTATTAAAAGAAGAGGTGAAAATGTGATCACTATAAACCCTAACATTATTAATGTAGGAGCAGCGATAGTTCGTCAGAATATTCAGAGGAAGAACTTCAAAACACTTTGGTGTATTTTACATATTTATATAACACTACATTGTATATTTTATACAGGGTGTAATCAGTTTCATGTCATTAAAAAAACTGGTAATGGGGACCGACTAGACAAACAAAAAACCTTTATGACTTTTCCCTCTAGGGGCACTTTGAAAAAACTGACCTGGGTTAACATTTTAAATATATTTTTTTAATATTAATGTAGAAAATAATTGAGAACCACTGCTTTTCTTGGTCAAAGGACTTGTAGTTCCCAATTATACAACTTTTAAATTGTCATAAAAAAGTGTAGTCCTCGGCGTCACACGCGGTGTCAAAGCAAAGGCTTTGTTTGGATCATCGACCGCCTTTGATGGACCGCCTCATCCGAACTGAGGCAATTATAAAAAGGTAAATAATTCGTTATCTTTTCCTGCACAACTGCAAGGAAATAATGGCCATAGAAGTTTAAACAGAGCATTTCTTTACATGTGTGTCTTTTAATTTGGAACCAAATATTGGATTAATGTTTATAATTTAGAATATTTAAATGTGATTTATTAACATTTGTAACATAAATGAGTGTACTGGGTTAAAAGCTTACCTAAATAAATCATCTCTGCATCTGCATCAATACACAGTTCGGTACGTCGAATTAAGGACATACGTACTCCGTTCAACACTAAACGATAAACTATCAACTAACGTTGTCAATAAAGAAAAATAAAAGAAAAACTTGGTCCAAAATCCAAAACGGAATACAAAAAGAACGAACAAGTAAGTTGTGTCTGTACATAATCAAGAATTTAACGTCTTGAACGGTAAAGTCAATAAAATAAATCTTAACTATAAATACACAGTGACCCGAAATTCAAAAATAACAAAAACAACGAACGGCGGGGCGAGTTGGACGTGTGTACATAACGAAACACCCATAGTAACTAAAATATTGCACAAGGGAGAGTCAGAGTATAAGGCAAAGACACGCGCGACGATCTACTCCTACCTCAATATTCCAGCAGTTCTCAAAAGATTTTATTGAAAATTTGCGATATTTTTGTTTATTTTTTTTATCCAAAACTATACGCTTTAGACCCCATGTTATATAAGGTTTTTTTTCTTTGTCTTGTCGTTCCCTACCACCAGTTTTTTTAATGACATGAAACTAATTACACCCTGTATATTAGCTCGGGAATCTTATCTCGGTGACGCGAAAGTCAGGGTTGGCTCTGTCAGCGCGAAAAGATTTTATGCAAGCATGACACAATATATCTTACACTGTACTTTTTTGAGGGAATTTTGTAATATCTAAAGTTAATATGGTCAGTTTATTACAAGCACTCACTTGAAGAGGAGGTATTGGAGGATGTAACATTGAACTAATATTATCTAGTTTCGATCATGGTATGTTATATCCCACCATTACTTCTACTAAATCTACGGTTTGCGAAACTGCGTAACTGCGGATGGTCTCCCCTTTCATTTTGTTAAATGTTGACGTAAGTACCAAGAATTGCCACAGTGTGGAAAAAAGGAATTTGTCAAAGTTTCACAATTTCGGCGTGTTCTCTAATTAAAGGAGATAATAAAACCGCATTAGTAAAAAACATATAAAAGTACACTGGAATCTAATTTCCGATAAAAGTAGGTTATACGTATATTAACATTTTAAATGAAATAAAATTCACTTTATCACGTTGTGTGCGTTTGTGATGCACACGGTACTTGACAGTTCTATGCCATTAATCCTTAACTTTGTTATGCACGATTTATATTGTCAAATTTTATTAAGAAAAATGTTTTATGTTACCAGCAGTTAATTGGGTTTTTATATTTAATTATGAAAATAAACAAAATAAACACGCCAAACATATTAAACAGAACAGGAAAGTATGTTAGTGGCGTGTGTGAGTCGGAAAAAACGCGAACATGGTAAATATTTTGAGCCGGAATGAAATTACCTCCTCCCCCCCCCGTTTTCGAGGATGCTGAACACGATGGCGGTGTCAGAATTTCTCTTTGGGGTTGCACAACCCCTCAAACAGGCCAAAAACCACCCCCTAGAGGAGTTGAACGCGATTTAATAGAGGTTTTCCTTCAGAAAATAGTACTTTTCTCCCGTTTTCAAGGATGCTGAGCACGGTGGTGGTGTTCGTAATTGCGTCCGACCTCTACCAACCCCTCCACCGGTCAATACTCGCCCCCAAAAGGGGTGAATTTTTTTTCTCGGATTATCAGCGGCAAATATATATTCCCCCCGTTTTCAAGGATGCTAAGCACGATAGTGGTGTTCCCATCGCGTCCGACCCCTACCAACCCCTCCACCGGCCAATACTCGCCCCCGAAAGAGGTGAATTTTTTTTTCGGATTATCAGCGGCAAATATATATTCCCCCCCGTTTTCAAGGATGCTGAGCACGGTGGTGGTGTTCGTAATCGCGTCCGACCCGTACCGACCCCTCCACCGGCTAATACTCGCCCACGAAAAGGGTGATTTTTTTTTAAAATACTTATAACATATATAGAAAAAGTGTTTACAATATAATATTATGTCTATATGAGAGCCGTTTCTGGCACAGAGATAAAATTCCCGAGCCTTGTTTATGATTCTCTGTCATTTTCAAATAGACTATAGACTAAATTCAAACCCAAGCTGCCCGGAGGAAGGTTACCCTTTTGGAAAAATTCACAGATTCCGCAATCATAAAACTTAAACCTTTTCGTCCGGAAATAGCACGATCCACTACACCGCTGTATTTCCACCTTAAATGAAATCTGGTAACTTGACCTCCTGTGATATATGCAACCCATATTACATTTGCGTATATCAGCCGTTGCATACGATAGTCTCAGTCGACCGCGACACCGCTGTCTTTTGACCTTGAACAAAAACTGGTAACTCTATCCCCATATACGAAAACATAAACATTTCCAGTGTTAAAAACGGAAACACATATTCATTGTCATCCGACATTGCAAGTCGGAGGTGGGGCTCACTACAGCTCACAATAGAGAGTGTAATGAAGCATGCAAGTTACGCAACATACCTAAAATCATTGTCTAAGAAAGAACTGTATCCTAGTAGGAAAACATGTGTTTACCTAGAACGACTTTCTCTATCACCCAGTAAAGTACGGTTTGTTCACTGTGCATCGCTGTGTAGAGAGAGAGATAGATGGAGTAAGTAAAATACATTTTTTCTCTTACAACTCATTTTTCATATTTTATTTATGGCAGGGTGTCGCGTTTATGTTTTTTGTTTAGATTGAGTGATAAATCATCTGCCCACATTATTGACGTATATACCAATAGCAAAAAACCTTAATTTAAGACAAGAGGTTTAATGATACAATGCCAGAAATCATACATAGCAGGCAGGCTGAAGTAGTCGCCAAGACGTCTAGAGATTTCTGAGAACAATTTCATAATTATTCTTTTCCGCAATAAAAGTAGGTCGATGTCGACAATTCTTAAAATTTATCTTATATTTGCCAGATATCTAACGAATAGAACTCTCTTAAACTGATAGCTTTTTAAAATCATTGATTTAATGTCCGTCTACTTCCTTCCGAATTTAAGACCATCACCGACACCAGAAGACAAGCTACCCCCAAACCTGGAAATTTAACCGAACTTCTTCTAGTAAGGCAAGCATCTAATAGACAAAGAACATACTACTTCATATCCCCTGCTTCCAGCGATCCACTACGCAATTCTCGCACAATATTGCGAAGCTTCTGCGTATACGCTAATACAGGGTGTAATTAGTTTCATGTCATTAAAAAAACTGGTAATAGGGACCGACTAGACAAACAAAAAACCTATGACTTTTTTCTCTAGGGGCAATTTGAAAAACTGACCTAGGTTTAAATTTTGAATGTTAAGATAGGAAACATTTGAGAACCATTGTTTTCAGGGTCAATGGATGTTACAGTTCCGAATATTAGAAATAATAAAAAACTGTGACACCCGACTTGTGTTCCTGCCGGAAGTGCGGCACTTTGATGGGATTACTTGTACCGAACTTTTTATACCACTAATTATGAAAATGTAAATAATTCCTTCTCTTTCGGCACAACGCAAGCATAACATGGCCGCGGGGGTTTAAATAGGATTTGTTTACATGTGTTCTTTAATTTGGATCAAAGTTATTGTAGCTTTTATTGTCGTTTATAAGAATTTATAAAATTTAAAAGTGGTTTATTAACATTTGTAACATTGTGTTAAAAGCTTAAGAAATTAGTAATTATTTTATGAAATTGGAAAACGAACAGTTAGACGTCCGAGATAGATACGATAACAGAAAACAGTTGTGTATTTTAAGTCAGGAAAAAAATCTGATTTTTTTAACGAATTGAGCACATAATTTTTCCCAATCAGGTATCGAAAACTAAAAATCGAGTCTTTGGCCTCTATGAAAATCAATGTAAACAATACTAAACAGATCAAAACAAGACAGCGAATACTAATAATAATAATAATAATCATACCTTTAATGCCCAATAAGTAACGCCCAATAACTGAACAATTCTTTTGAATTTAAGTGTAAGTGTAATCTCCCATAATGTCCAAAATCTGCGTTTTAAAACACCACACTAAACTGTGAATTAATGTTTTCAACGAAGAAAACAAAAAGAAAAATTTGGTCCAAAATCCAAAGAGTAACACAAAAAGTACGAACGAGAAGTAGTGTCTTACGTAACTAAGTACTAACGACCTGAACGATAAGCCAATAAAATAAATCTTAACATAAGTGGCACAAAATTCAAAAAGAACAAAAGCAACAGACAACCAAGGAACGGGTAGGTCGCGTCGTGTGTACGTTGTTTACCAAGTAAGGACACAAACTGAAATAATTACTTGAGAACATTGGCCGCGAAGAAGCAAAAAACATGGCGGTGTCCTCTGTCGGTCGCATTTAACTGCTTTGTCGGCATGCTTTTCGATAACCCCCGTCGCGGTCTAATTATCTCTTAGGTTCACCATACTTATTTGCACGAATGTCAGAGTATCATGTGCGACAAGACGCGAGGCAATAAAGGCTACCCCAATATACAACAGTTCTCAAACCATGTTATTAAATATTTTGGAAATTTTTGTTAATTTTTTTTTCTCCAAAACTATGAGCTTTAGACCCCATGTTATATACGGCTTTTTTGTTTGTCTTGTTGTTCCCTACTACCAGTTTTTTTAATGACATGAAACTAATTACACCCTGTATACACGCCGTTAAAAAGTGAAGCATGTTGTTTCCCTGAAGATGACCCTTCCAGGAAATAACTGTAACGGCCGTACATATTTTTTCGTATCGAGTTTGTATTCCTAGTTTTACAAAATACATTTACTAATACAGCAAATGGACCAAACATCGCCAAATTCAATTTATTTAATATACAACTACTCCACAGGTGACGAATCGAATTAGAAGATACAAAATACATACTGAAAACGCGTGCATAAGAGATTATTTGTAAGTAAAATTAGTAAGAATTTTAGTTCAAATGCATTACAGGTTGTTTATTTTTACAAAATATATAAACATACTCGTGAGCACACTGAATGCAAAGATGAACATTTCTAGTACGGGAAGTATAAGTTTTGAAAGAGAATAAATTTGGAAGAAGCTAGATTTTTATACAAGGCTTCAAATGGCCCTTCTAATAAATTCCTGAAAAGACTCTAACCTTGGAGTGCGTTTTGGATTACAACCTCTAAAACTCGTCTTAAAATGTCCTCTCTGTTAAATAAGTTAAACAAGGTGGAATTGTCATTCTCACTCCTTAACATTTTTTGAACGGTTAAAACAGTACGTTGAGTACTATAGTCATAAATCCTTCGAGATATCTGCCACCTTTGGTGTACCCCAAGGCGCTGTCCTGGGTCCACTGTTATTTATTATTTTTATTACCGATATTGTTGACTCAATAGATACACCATGTTTGCTATATTTCTGATGATTTAAAACTCTACTGACGTATACTTTATTGATGATTGTGAGAAACTCCAAAGAAACTTAAATAAGCTTCTGGTGGTGGTGGTGCATAAAAAATACCGTCGCTAAATGCTGCAAGTGCCAAGTGGTCTCCATAGGAAAAAAGTGTTCTTGATTTTGCTTATTATCTGACTGAAACAATTCTAGATCACCCTGAATACTTGTCTGATTTAGGAGTGACATTTGATTATACATTATCATTTTCAAAGCTTACTGAAAACACTGTATCAGCATCCTCGAAGACTTTGTTGAAATTCATATGGCTTTATAAACACCCACGTACTCCTTAATGCACTCTTAAAAGTCTAAATCAGAATATGTAAACTTAGTGCTCAGGATATCTTAAATAAAACGACTTCATTGAACATGTCCAAAGGAAATTTTTAAAATTTCTTTCTTAGAAGGTGGATGGCATACACTCTCCAGTTGGAACATATCACATCAGGTACTACTCAGTAGATTCTTATTTTTTAGTTTAACAGATCACAGATAACTCAACTCCTTCGCAACTAGATCGGTAGAAGGTAGCCATCTACCTTCCGACTCCCCACACCAAATTCACCGTCATGATGACGATAGTAAACAAAACAAAATAAATTTAAACAATTACTTATGAAAACAACACGAATAATGCAGAGAAAATACGTCTTTCATATGTAATGTAACAACAAACTGATCTTTATACGTTGACATTGAGTTTGACATTGACTAACAAGATAAAAACGTGCAAAATAAACAAAAACTGTGTTAAGAAATTCTTGGCTGTCTGGACCTTCAAATGCTAGAAGAAAAAAAAATATGTAGAACAAGTGGCAATGGCATCAACTAAGCCCGGTTAATTAAGTTATAGCCAAATTTGGAGAAACCATGCTGCTTAAGTTGGCTTGATTTTATTTATTAGTTATGGATGGGACAATATTTAGCCTGTTTTTATAATCCAGGAAAAGATTGGTACATTAAAAGTAACAGACAAAGGAAAAGCGAATAACAGCACAGCAAAACCTTGAGAAAAATTATTCCATCAGGACCGGCAGTTAATTTCGGTTTAGCATCTTTAAGTGCTTTTTATACATGTTTCATAAATCTTGGAATATAAAATTTTGGACATTACATTATATTCATGTTTGTGTAAGAACGCTCCATATTAAAATTTGTGGACCTTGAAAAAGATTGAAAACATATGCTAATCCATATCCATATTTTAAAAGCCTATTCACAAATTATTCTCAAATATTTCAGTATAAATATGACATAAATCAAAGCCCCATTCTATTCCGGATGGTACAAATTGGAAGGCACCAGCTTTCGAAAGTTAGATAATTAATTGTTAAGAATTAGAAACGTGTTTTGTTCACCTGGGTAAGTGATAAATACGTGACGCAGATATCAAGAATATTTTGTTTATCATGGATTAGCAACCCAGTAAATTGGTTATTATTGCTAAGAAAGCATATAAAGGTACTAATATGAATTAATCCTGATAATAGTTGAGTTATTAGTGTTATTACTTATGTCATCTATATCAAATTGACGCTGAGCCCGAAATAACTTATATTGTCTAAATTGATAACCTTTTAATAAACGGATATACAAGTGTGAACCAAAAAGTTGTAAAATTCAGGAATAAAATAATTTAATGCAAAAGATGCCGATTATTAAGTACAAATGTGTTGAGGACAATGGTCAAGCTACAAAGTAATAAGTACTGATAAATACAGGCATATTCTTAGTTGCAGTTTTCCAAAATGACACTATGGTTATGCACTAAGTAATTGGTTAACCTGTTGGGTAGTGTATCTAAATAAATAAATAAATAAATACTAGGGCAGTAAGACCCATGATAGGCTACGGATCAGTAGCATGGTGGACTAAGACAGTGCAGTTGGGAGAAAGAAGGCTGTTAAGTGGCATACAAAGGCTTGCTTGACTGTGCGCCACGGGGGGGGCATAAAAACTGCTCCAACAGCTGCATTGGAAGTCCTTCTGGATTTGCTATCACTACACATATTTATCCAAGGAGAAGCTCGTTCAGTGGTGCATAAGCTAGTGCAAGGCTCTCCACCAATAAGGCAGCAGCATGGAACAGAGCACCAGAAGTTACACTTAAAGTTAAAGGCGGATTCTATTTCAGGAATACCCACGGACATTACAGTCCCAAAGTCTAATTTCAATAAGAATTTCAAAATAAAAATACCAGACCGGGAAGACTGGACAAGCGGTCCGCCAATACCGGCACAAACAGTCTGGTATATGGATTTGGACTATTCAGTCCATCTTAAACTTTGAAAGAAGTAGCACTGAAGAGTGTATCTTTGGTGTAGGATACCGAAACACGTGTATGTGAAAGTTTCTAAAGTTTTTTTTGGTAAGTGTATTTGTCTTTAGTTGTTTTTTTTTTGGTTTTGTTGAACAGGATAATTTAAAATTAAAATTAACATTATTGTGACAGTTAACTACCTGTACGTAATGTGCATATTTCTTTCTTTTAATTCAATGTTGTTCTTAGCATATAGTCAGCAAAGTATTTTGTTTAGAAAGATATATGTTTTTGTACTTATCTATGATGTCTTTAGTAAGAGTTTGAAATAATTAAGTACGAGTATATTTTGCTAGTAATATATTCATTTCTTCAATTCTATTTTAGATTACTCTTACATTGTAGGGAATTTGCATTTGCATTTAATTATATTGAAAGTTATGATTGTTGACAATACTACCACACACCCCTAAATGTACACATTGTCGTCGTATCTCGGAGGTTATAAATCATTATCAAAGTTCTGTCTCTTTTTTATTACCTTAATATAAGACCCCTTAACAAAAAAATGTGCCTCCTAAAACAACATATCCGTTAATAAATTTTAAACGTAGAAAAAGTACAGAATCCTGCCTATTTTAACAGAATTAATGCTATTCCGAACTTCCTCCAGAGTTCACATATCACTGTTAAATATTCTATCTCTTTTTTGCAGATCTCTTTGAGATAAAATATGCTTCCCAAAACGAGATGACCGTTAAACAAATTTGTACATACACATAAATGGTGGTTGCAGTTTAAACTTACCAATTTTTATATTTGCACGGCAATATAGAGATGACAAAGGGAGATTAAATGATTGACCAACTTTTTCTTGATTTAGGTTAAATGTTTCCGTAAAATCTTCACGATGGCAGTTACTATTCCTTGTTTTTGCAATGGACAGGCTCGGATGGACAAGGAGGAAAAGGAAATGCAAAAGGAATTTATAAAAAGAATACAACCCGTATACCCGATATTGAGAAAAGAATATGATCTGATGTTAAAAAAATAAAAAAATAGAAATAATAAAATCTTTGCTTAACATAATGTTATGTATTACACCCCCTTTAAACTGGAGATTGATACGCCTATGCCTACTAATAGTGACTGGAAACTTGTAGAAAGAGATAGATTTTTCTAGAGTGTGATGGGAGAAGATTCTTGATTGATCTAGAGGCAATTTCAGAGTATATAAGGCGCGATTACCGGCGCAGAGGAAGAAGTTTTATTAAAGAAGTTATATTATTGAGGAAGTTTTAGGAAAGTGAGGTTAAATATCAAGTAAGCAAAGTGTAAAGGTTATTTTGAAGTATTGTATAGTCAGTAAATTATTAAATAAAGTGTTAGTGGTTTACCCCTTGTTAAAATTATTTAGAACCCACAGATTCATACAGGGTGTTTCCTAAGAGGTGGAAATACGTAACAATAATTACGTAACAATAATTAAACGAGAACGAAAGAAGGTGTATGTATAAAAGTCGACCTGAAATATAGATGGTAAAGAATTTGATCTCTGATTGAAAGTAGATGAAAACATAAGATTTGTTTTGTTTTGATAAAAACATAAATATTGTAATAACTGGTGGCATTAACATATGAAGAATAAGGAACAATTTTGATATTAAAATAATCTATAAAATATACAAAACCACCTCACGTAAGATTTTGTCTGCAAAGATATACAGAACCTTTTTGGTAGGTACTTTTTGATCACCTAGAAACAATGACAAAACCTAAATCCGGTAAATTCAATATGCCAGATTCAGTATGGTGACCTTAACAAAAAGGCACCTTTCAAAAGAGGTAGAAACTTGAATTGAGTTCATATTATAGCAACAGTCTCCAAAAGTCGAAAATTACTAAAATAATACATGGAGGCGAATTAGAAAAGGGTCGTTTGTAGAATTTTGTCTGCTTAAAACTTGAAAATTTTTCACTGTGCGCCGGCGTGATCTCACCCCCAATTTTTAACATATTCTTTAAAACGGCAATATGAAGCGAATAAAACCAGAAAATGGTTATGGCTGGGATTTACTTGTAAGAAGAGCCATATTTATGCCTAAAATAACTAGCCTATATACACATGAAAAGTAGGGGTCCTAAGACTCAGCCTTGACGTACACCACAAAGTAACTATCGCGAAACGACACTAAATAAACAAGTAGATCTAACTTTTATTCTCATATCACCTCGTTTTTGGTTTGTAATTGCTTGATATTGTAATCGGATACCTCATTAAACCGCCTTCGTGACAAAACAACCTAAGAAGTATTTTGCTCGAGAGTGGATAATAATTGTACCTAAAGAGGTGTGCAAACAACTTTGGATTGTTCTCCGTTCTGTTATTCAAAATAATTGTTTGCCACAATTGAAATAGTTACTTTGTTATACAAATAAATGCCTACATAATGTCACTGCATACGTAAGAAGGGGGTAATAAGCATAATGCAAATAAAGTAATCAATGCTAACGAGTAGAGGTATTTTTAATGACGGAAATCTCACGTAACTAATAACGCCCATATATACAGGGTGTTCCAATAAAAACTATTCAGACGAAAATGGCGGAAAGACCATAATAACTGCCAATAGCTTTTATTTTCATTTTTTAGTTTATGACATTGTTTTAGTTTATATATTTTTAGATGTGAGACTTTTTGAAACAGTCAAACATTCAAGAACCAACCTCTGTCTGATCCGTTTAGTGCAGAGGTTTTTTCATTAAAAACATTTTTTAAATATTTTTCAGTGGAAAATACCCAACAAAAAGTAATAAAACCGTAATATTTAATCGACAATATATTGTCAGGTTTGGAACAGTTTAGTTTTATTTTTTGGTGAGCCTTTGAGCACCCTTATGGCTGAGATATGTGCAGAAAATACCAAAATCAGTTTTGATTTATACTGCCACAAACTTTTTCTTAGGTAGGAGATCCTAAAATGGAAAAAGAACAAAGTCTTACTGGAGGAATACACCAGGCCGAGGTCAAGCGAAAAAGTTCATCACTTATTCGACAAAGAATGTCACAAGGCTCCTCGAACTCGAAAAGTTCGACTTAAGCCTGATAACAGACCTCTCGACAGGCCATTGCCCCTTGAGAATATGGGCAAGGCAGACAATGATATGTGCAGATACTGTGACACCGCAATAGAAATTGCGGAGCGTATTCCTTGTGAATGCAAGATGTTAGTCGGCACTAGGCTAAAGTACCTTAGAAAATGTGGAATCACCCGTGAAGCCATAAGGACAGTTGCCCTCAGGAACATCGCGAGCTTTGAAAAAAGCTGGAGAGTCCTTATTTTAGGTATCTTGACTGAATGGTTTAAGAACTAGGATCCGATTTTGAATTAATGGAAAACAAAATTCACAATAAATAAAAATAAAATAAAAAAAAATAAATCTACCAGACTCGGCTCTTTATATATTAGCGTCTCTAATAAACGAATCGTTTGAATCCGGAACATTTCCATCTTTTGTTAAATACTTCGGTAGCTATTCCTCTCTAAGGGCGGAGAGGTAAATACCATCTAACTTCCGACCCATCTCACTAATCCCCACATTAGCAAAAATTCTCGAAAAATTTGTTTAAAAAAGGGTTGTAGAATTTTTGTCCTCCTGCAACCTACTAAGTGATCAACAATTTGGATTTCAAAAGGAAAAAAGTACAAAGGATGCAATGTTCTTATTTTTAAGTCAGATTTATACCGAAATCAATAACGGGGAGGCAGCGGCGGCAATTTTCTGCGACTTATCGAAAGCCTTTGATTATGTCCAGCATGAAATATTGTTACGAAAGCTTGAGCATTATGGTTTTCGAGGCACTACCCTAAAGTGGTTTCAATCATACCTATCAAACCGTAGCCAAATAGTTAGAAATCCAAATTATTCTAATAAACTAAATATAAAGCTTGGGGTACCCCAAGGTTCCGTTCTTGGCCCAATTCTTTTTTTATTATATATCAACGACCTGACAAAAATTAATATTGAAGGAAAATTCACTTTATTTGCTGACGACATCACCATGCTGTGGCAGAATAAAGATGCTATTGTCTTTCAGCAAACGGTGTCGGCCGATATAAATAAGATCAAAGAGTGGTCTGACTCCCAATTTGCTTTCATTCAACATTAACAAAACAAACATATTTACATTTCACTGCAATTTATCGAACGTCTCCCTAGGTAACCATTTTCTTGAAAATAAACCCTGCTCAAAATTTCTTGGACTAAACATTGACTGTAAGTTAAAATTCAACTAACACATTAAAATACTTAGTAACAAACTAGCAATCGGATCCTACGCTATCAGAGTGATAACAAATGAACTGGGCTATGCAGCTGCTAAGACTGCTTATTTTTCACTACTCGAATCACACTTAAGGTACGGCATTGCCTTCTGGGGCGCATGCAGTAAATATCTTTTACAAACAACATTGGTACTTCAAAAACGTGCTATTCACTACCTGCACAAAACTAGAATTCGTGAATCATGTAAGCCACTGTTCTTGACACATGGATTTCTCACTGTGATATCCATTTACATTCTAGAAACAGTTTGTTTAGATCATAAGCATAGAAGTAATATCATAAATACTTCCTCCATTCATGTAACTCGGCAAGTCAATAACGTTGCTCTGTCAATTCCCAGATCCACTCTAGTCACAGACTCAATTATTTACAATGGCTATAAGATGTTCAATCACTTACCAAATAACATTAAAGAAATGAGCTCAAATAAAAATTTCAGAAAGGCGGTTAAAAGCCTGTTAATTGTTAAACCCTATTATACTTTAGACGAGTACTATAATGACACATTTTAATTAGGCATTTACTACCTTATCATATCATCTTTTCTGACTTTTTATATTAACTATTATAATTATTGTATTAAAATTTATATGTAATCTATGTTTTGTATTCATATAATGTAGGTGCACTGTGTAAACTATATATGCTATGGACCTATGCTTATTTACTTTGTTAATGAGAAACTCTTTCTTCTGAACAATAAAGTATATTTTGATTTGATTTGATAAGTTCACCAAAAGAAAAACGAGCATCCGATCCTGACACTACAACTCTTGGTTATCAAAATGTGTTATTTCTACCATTTTTGTTTGAGCAGTTTTTTTGGACACCACAAAGTATTGAATTAGTGATTACAGACAAACGTCTTTATCTGATATACGTTATAGTTTCATAGGTCTTAAGGAATAGTGATTTTTGAAACGTTAATCTAATGAGAGTGTTCATTCCTCATATACTTAGTAAAGTACGTATTGAATTAAGAGACATGTGCGATTCTAAACAAAAGCCATATACAGAGTATTCGGTTTTGCACAAATTCTATTTCAGCTATTAATGAGAAATCTCTCAAGTAATTAAGGACCACAACTCTGAAATTCCATATAAAATGTTGTCTTCAGAAATGTTATTCAACTAGTTTGTTTAATCTAAAAACCTGATAATATTGGGGAATTATAAAATTTGAAAAGAATGTTAAAGAACAGGAAACTACTAATAGAATGCAGCAGATAAAAAAAATTAAAATATGTGAAAACCACTTTGCTGTATTAATTTTCAATTAATTTTTTTCACGTTCAAAAGTACATTTTTACGTCTGTAGCTTCCGAATTATTAGCTTCAGACTCTAAGTGCGACAGGTCATTAAAATCAGCTCTTCGTGGAAAATGAAAAAATGGAAGAATATACATTTCGAAATTCCTGTATTCTCCATTAAAAATATATAACATTTCTTCATTGACAACAGCATTAACTACTTACCAAATATTAGTTTCCTTCAACACATCATTTTACAGGTACAGCTCCCATAGACAGACAGATATGAGACCGACAGGCGGACAGATAGACAAGCAGACTGATGGAATTGAAATACCTTAATTTTCATAATTTATGTAGATTTATGTGAAAATCCAAAGAAATATAGGACAGTAATTTTTTCACAAATACTTTACTTCAGCAAACGAGGGCGGAGATAAAACATAAAATTATAAATAATGTAACTAGTACCATGTAGAACGCATCAGATTTGAAAAAGAGATATTTTATCGAGGATTGTATACGGCACTGATGAGACGTAAAAATTTCAAAACAAAGTTTGGTGTTTTTAAATAGTTATGTAATTAATTTTTATATAAATAAACAGTTAATATCGTATCTTTAGTTAATTAATGACAATAATACTCAACAATAATATTAAAATAACAATTACGAATAAATAATAATTACCAATAAAAACACTACTAATACTTAAAAAAACTAATTAACAATTAAGAAAATAAAAACGTTATTTATTACTTCACATGTTCGAAAGGCCTCCGTTCGCTTCTAAACATATTCAACTGCCCTCTGTTTAGCACGTCTTGGATACATACAAGTTGAAGACCTTCAACATTTAATCAGCGACATTCAACTCGTATTCTACTTTTAAGATCTTCGACGTCATTTAGAGGTGCAAAGTAAACTTTGTCTTTTACATAGAGCCAAAGGAAAATTCCAACGGTGTAAGATCCGGAAATCTGGCAGGTTCGTTACAATTATAGCACTATGTGCTGGTGCCCCATCATGCTGTACTATGAAATTTAACAATTCTTTTCTTAAAAATTGTACATATCTTTCTCCGGTAAGTGTGCCTTCATGAAACTTTGGTCCTATAAAACGTGATTCATCTGACCATATGAAACAATCTAAGAGTCATTTCTTGAGCAACTACCAGCCATGATACAAAATTTGGACGTCTCTCGTAATCTCCAGGAAGCAAGCCCTGATGTAAATGTATTTTATATGGTCTCATTTTATTGTCTTTCTGAATGAATTATTTTAGTCTATTCACAAGTTCAAAAAGGTGTTAATTCTTGAAACAGCTTCTAAAAATATGAGAGATAGCCCATTGGATTCGGAATGACGTCTAGAAAAATGCATTAAAATGTTTTATTAGCACATACAAAATTGCAAAAGTTATAAACAAATTAAGATGAAAAAAAATGGCATTTAGTTTTTCGCTTATAACTCAAAAACTATAAGCGATAACGGAAATCGGAAAAAGGATTCTTAAAGAGGAGGAAATTTCTAATAAAAAACTCCATCTCCATTATTTAGCATTTTAATTTAACGCTGAAAATAGGATTCCGCGCGGCCGCTGCAGGATGCGAGAGCCGCCTCAAAAAAGAGTACATCACATAAAATTATTTTTTTATAGTATTAAATATGAATTAAAGAATTTGAAAAAAATATGGTGTATTCGTAACACTTCAAAAAATAAGGTCCCGTTGGAAAAAAATGTTAAAGTTTATTTTTCAACAAGTGAGGCCATTGTTAGCTAACGAAATTTTATGGGACCTCCGTTATCAATGGAGATAATTTTTTTTTTTAAATAATTGGCCTGTAAAATTTTCGCTTCTTGGAGCCCTTCTTATTGATATAAGTACTTAACAAGATCACACTATAAAAGTTTTTAAAAATTGTTTATTTTGTTTATTATAATTTTTTAAAGTAAACAGAAAATTGAAAACCAAAGTAAAGTTGTAATTTTTCTTTTTTTAATTCGTTATCATGTTACTATTTTTACATTGAAGAAAGGCATTCATTAACGTTGTAACTATTATTAATCAGTTATTTGCATTTGTTTATAGAAATTAAATATGTTTCTATTTATTTTTAAATAAACAATTGCAACTTTCAGATATTTTATCAAATTTTATCAAATTGCCTTGAAGGTCCATTACCGTATCTGCATTATTTGATAAGCTAGAAGTCATAAAAGATTCAAAAACGTCGAAAACACATTTAATTTTTATAAACAAATGCGTATAATACCTGATTAATTAAAGTTACAAACTTGGAAGTCAACTCATTTAAAGATTAACTAATCCTCTATAAAAACGACCTGAATGTCTATTGTGATATCTCTAATAGTTTAAAAGTTATACTAGTGTTTTAGTTGACAAATCAAGTGCCCGTTTCAACTTCTGTATCGTGTAATATTGAAAAACGCTTTAAAAAAATACAAAGAAATTTTTTTCAATATGATGTTGCATATGGCTGTTTTTGTAATTTAGAGATTTAGAAAAAAAAATTAGAATTAACAGAATTTGTTTATAACAAACCGTTAAATTAATAAACAATGAAATAGTTGATTTTTTTTTTCTTTTTATTACTTTATTGAAGATTGCCAAGATTAAGATTTTTAAGAAAAAAATAACTTCTTAACTAATTATTCAAATGATGGATAATTTAAAAAAACGAGTATAAACAAGATACTGTTTTAATGAAAGAAAATTATTTAAAAATCATAATATTCTCAAGACAACAAAATTGAAAAAGAAATGTTTTAAATATAAAACTAGTCAATTTGTTTATAAACAACTTATAAACAAATGGCGTAAAACAATTTTTTTAACGTTAATGAATGCCTTTCTTCAATGTAAAAATAGTAATTTGATAACGAATTTGAAAAAAAAAATTTTTTACAACTTTACTTTGGTTTTCAATTTTCTGTTTACTTTAAAAAATTATAATAAACAAAATAAATAATTTTTTTAAACTTTTATAATGTGATCTTGTTAAGTACATCTATAAGAAGGGCTCCAAGAAGCGAAAATTTTATAGGCCAATTATTAAAAAAAAAAATTGTCTCCAATGATAACAGAGGTCCCATAAAATTTCGTTAGTTAACAATGGCCTTACTTGTTGTAAAATAAACTTTGACATTTTTTTCCAACGAGACCTTATTTTTTGAAGTGTTACGAATACACAATAATTTTTTCAAATTTTTTTATTGATATTTAATAGTATAAAAAAATGATTTTATGTGATGTACTCTCTTTTGAGGCGGCCGGCGTTCGCATCCTGCAGCGGTCGCGCGGAATCCTATTTTCAGCGTTAAATTAAAGTGATAAATAATGGAGTAGAGTTCCGGGAGTTGGAACTCTTTTATTGGAAATTTCCTCCTCTTTAAGAATCTTTTTTCCAATTCCCGTTATCGCTTATAGTTTTTGAGTTCTATGCGAAAAACTAAATGTCATTTTTTTCCTCTTAATTTGTTTATAACTTTTGCAATTTTTTTATGTGCTAATAAAACATTTTAATGCATTTTTCTAGACGTCATTTCGAATCCAATGAGCTATCGCTCATATATTTAGGAGCTATGTCAAGAATTAACACCTTTTTGAACTTGTGAATTTATTTGAATTAAAGATATGAAATATCACTCGCATCAACTTATGTTCTTCATCTCGTGCGGTTCAGGGTTTAAAAACGTTTCTTTTTTTTCTCGAAACTTCCACTTCTGTCCATATTTCTTGCCAATTTCGCAAACATTTTGGCCTATTTCGAAAGCGTTCATGATATACACGTTTGGCTGCTTTACTGTTTTTTCCACACTCTTTATAAACTAATATCATGTCCAATTTTCCTTAATTAGTGTTAATCTATTTATAAGCACAGCATAAAACAAAATCACAAATAACGAATCTAGGAAGAAAAAGCCGCGGAATAAAAATCCTGGAAAAAAAATTCCGAAGGAATAAAAAGCCGCGGATAAAAAAGCTACTTTACATATAACATAAAAACCGATCAACTATTTAAAGGATTTTTTTCCGCGGCTTTTTTTCCGCATGCAATTTGGAGGTCGGGTTTAATTGATGATGATGAGTGTCCGGTTATCTTTTCCCAAAACAACTCATATTGTACAGTATAGTTTCCACAAAAAATTATAGCTGATTTTAAAGTGACGCGCGACTACTAGATGTATTCTGCTTTTGAGCAACAGGCATTTTTATCAGTGATAAAAAACTATGCACCTTTTTTACCGCTGTCAAAGTGACAAACATGTGACTGTTAAACAGACTTTTTTATATGAGTTAATTTATCATATTTTATTAATTTTCTCGAAATTTTTCTCATTGGAAGTGTATACTTTTTCACACAGCTGAATGTAGAAAAAGAATCCCAATCTGAATCACTTGGTATCTTGGTACAGTTTCAAAAAAATGTAGAACATCTTCGTATTTTTACCTGCATAATCAAAAACATCCGTAACATTTTGCTTTGAAATTATGATGATTAACATGCCTCTGGCGATCTCACTTTATCTTGGAAATTATGACTATTGAATACTCAACGTTGTGGATTACAGCTAATTTAAACGAACAATCTCAAATATGCATAGCTGGAGAGATATTATGTTTGTTGGCGCACGTTTGGTAAATGTTAAAGTTGTGTCTTATTACTTCCTGAATTCCTGCCGCGAAAAGACTAGTACGATAGCCTTCAGGGCGATCTTTATTTAGCTATTAAGATGAGTTGCCGCGTTCGTGTATACGAAAATTAGCAGGAAATGTTAATGAACGAGTCCTTGTTACAACATCGATAACGCGTTTCTGGTTGTGTCGCTCTCACATACAGCAAACCGTAGGTTAATAATTTATTTTATAATAATAGACGGTGGATGTTGCAAGCCAATCCATGACATCTTACTGCCACATCCACGTAGTGGAGTGGAAGTAAGAAAAATGTATTTTTCTTGTTGAAATAGATTTGGAATGTCATGAAACGTAGATTTTAAAGCACACCGCACAATTCTTATGATTAATGGCTCCCAAATTTGCTGAAATTGCAGTATATTGTAGATACTATCTTCCTGATTAAAGTTCTCATGGACACAAGGTCGGAAAATGGACAGTTTTCCAGATATCGGGGGTTGCAAGGCCGACTTTGCACCCCCGATATCTCGAAAACTGTGTAATTTCCAATCTACTTTCTGAGAAAAACAGATGTACAGATAGGCAAGACGAAATTATAAGGATTCTACTGAATCCTAAAATCGTTGAAGTGAATCACGGAACGTAGGGGTGGAAAAATAGAGTGGTAGTGCTTATGTTCTGCGTCATCGATGAAAATAAGAAAAAAATATTTTTCTTGTTGAAATAGATTTGGAATGTCATGAAACGTAGATTTTAAAGCACACCGCACAATTCTTATGATTAATGGCTCCCAAATTGGCTGAAATTGCAGTATATTGTAGATAATATCTTCCTGGTTAAAAGTTCTCATGGACACAAGGTCGGAAAATGGACAGTTTTCCAGATATCGGGGGTTGCAAGGTCGACTTTGCACCCCCGATATCTCGAAAACTGTGTAATTTCCAATCTACTTTCTGAGAAAAACAGATGTACAGATAGGCAAGACGAAATTATAAGGATTCTACTGAATCCTAAAATCGTTGAAGTGAATCACGGAACGTAAGGGTGAAAAATAAGGTGGTAGTGTTTATGTTCCGCGTCATCGATGAAAATTCTCCCAAAAATCAGTTTTTCAGATATATTTTTTCAATGGCTAAGTTGACGTTCCCTTTTCTATGTTATAAATGGCAATTTTTAGTAAAAAAGTGGTGAAGAATATTTTAATGGCAAGAAATTTCCAAAGATAATTAAATTGAGTTCTTAACTAGCCAATCACAGAATTTATGATTTTACAATCTATAAAATATTCCACAACCCCCATTCTTATTTACTATTTCGGTTTTCGGTTAGTATGGCATAATTAGATGTTTCTTGTCATAAATTAATGTTTTGATAAAAAAAAAAAAATTAAAAAAAAAGTAAATTTGTAAAAGGTATTCTGAGCTCACAAAAAGAAACATTTTTCTTTAAGAGTATTTTCGAGTTGTTAAATAATTAATTATCCCTATTTTTAAATAATAAAGTTAAAAACATCATGTCCCTATTCAAATACATATTCCAATTAATTCTTACTGTAGGAAACAAAAAAATTAAATACAATTTTATGAGCTACAAAAAGTATTTGTTACATCTTTTTGCAAAAATTAATATTTAAACAGACTAGTTGAGCGCGTGGAATTCAGTGTCAATTATATTTGAGCGCTTTGTATGTCAGTTATAACTTTTCTATTTTTCAGTTTTACAGTTATCAGTTTATCATTCATAGTTTTGTTTTTCAGTTTTTTAATTTTTAGATTTTCAGTAACTATTTTAGTATTTCAATAATTATTTTTTTCAGTTTTCAGTTTTTTGGTTTTTCGGTTTTCGTTTTTCAGTTTTTCATTTTGTGAGTTTTTCAGTTTTTAATTTTTCAGTTTTCAGTTTTTCAATCTTCCAGTTTTCTGTATTTCAGTTTTTTAGTTTTTGGTTTTCAGTTTTATAGTTTTTCAGTTTTCCAATGTTCATTTTTTTAAGTTTTCAGTATTTTGGTTTTCAGTTTTTGAATTTTTTCTGTTTTTCATACTTTCGAGTTTTTCGTTTTTCTGTTTTCAGTTTTTCAGTTTTTAATTTTTCAATTTTCCAGTTTTCTGAATTTCAGTTTTTCAGTTTTCAGCTTTTTAGTTTTTCAATTCTCAGCTCTTTAGTTCTCAGGTTTTCAGTTCTTCAATATCTGTGTTTCAATTTTTCACTTTTTCATTTTCACAATTTTTCAGTTTCCAGTTTTTTAGTTTTATGGTTTTTCCATTTTCCAATTTTCAATTTTTTAAGTTTTTAGGTTTTTAATTTTCAGTATTTTGGTTTTCAGTTTTTGAATTTTTTCAGTTTTTCATATTTTCGAGTTTCGAACACATATTTGTAATCTGTGACCTCGATATGTAAAGAGATTTTATTAATAAGGCCCCAACAACGGAGTGCCACCCCTGCCACCGACAGTTGGGTAAATCACTTCACAATTTTTTTCATAAAATGTTCAATAGCTAAACGGCTGTAAAGTTTTTTAGTCAGTATGAAACATTAAAATAAATTTTCATCATTTAATAGGTAAGTATCTATAATTAATTACTTACAAGTATAAGAAATTGCGCGAACGCGAGCAGGTAGAAATTACACCGTGCTTATTCGTTAATGTAAAGTTAGTAAAGTTGGTAGTTATACATCTAAATCATAAGAAATATTTCACAAATATTTGTCTAAAATCTAATAGAACAGAATTGAAATATAAAGATACCCATGACAAGCCACGAATTCACAACAATAAAATACCTACTGGCACTGGCGATCGTCAATTGTTTTGAGCGCCATGTTTAGTTTTAAAATTCGAAAGCGTTGTGTAGTGTCGTGTTAATAAGATTTTGGAACATTATGTAAGTTTTACCGTGTTTCTTTCTTAATAATATTTACAATCGTAGACATTTTTAAAAATATTGTGTGTGTATCAGTTCCTTAATATTGTGGATCAAATTCTAAAGGTATGTATGTATGTAATGCTGTCGAATGTTACTACGTGCATGTGCAATGCATGTACCTACTTCAGTGAACTTAACATAAAACTCTAGTTTATACTTTCTTAGTTATGAATTATTAAGGTTAAAATTAATCTATTTTAAATCTTAATATTTATAAATGTTCAGCCACCTTATAATACCTAATATATTTACGTTTTTATTATTTTGTTAAGAGGTTATGTGAATCGTGAATAATTTTCAAGGGCTAAATAAAGCAAATTTCCCATTATTGGTCACAACTACAGTGTGATTTAACGATCAAATATAGTTTATATTCTAAAACGACCAAGCATATTTTTAATTTTAATTGGCAGACGTTACTACTGGTGGTACGTTTCCAAGAATAACAGATAATGCGAAAGAGTATGTTTGTAACAATGCCTACATATACTAAGTATAAGGTATAAGAACAATAAAAAAACTGTAATTTTGTTCTCTCTTGCTTTAGGGTGAGTCTGACAAGGTGCTCGAGGTGTTGTGCAAATTGTGATAGAGACGAGCTGCTAAAGGGAAAGGGGTTAAAGGTACATTTATTATTAAATTGGATTTAACATTTCCACTAAAGTTGCTGGTTTTTGTTGCAGGTAGGTTCAGAACGAGATAGGATATGGTGAAAACTTCATATAAGGTAGGATTCTTTTACTACCTAAGTTTTTTTGGACACCCAAATAGAGTAAGCGAACAAAATTCCAGTGTTAGTTATCATATGGATTTCCGGGTGTAGATAATCGATTCCTGAAACATTTTTAACTCAAAGCATACAGGGTGTTATATTTAAAAAAATTGAATTATAAGTAATAGTTTAAAAATATAAAAATTTGAATAATCGTGGAAAACATTCTGTAGAACTAGGTTCAACTTTGTAACCCTGTATGTTTTGACTTATTCTTTCAACGCCTTGCCAATGCAGTTACATTCTCCACGATAACAGATTATTATTTCTGCGCGTGGCACAAAATTTAAGGCCAGGTTCTCGCCCACGCGTACAGTTTTTTTATGTAATGGATGCAAATTTATATTAATTTACTGTCAAAAGCTTACAAATTTCGTTTAATAAATTCTATACCACAGTCCCACGCATTCGAGCAAAGAAAATTTATGGAAAATTTTTAAAGGCGAATTTTTAACGGACAAAACTGCAACAAAATAGACTGTCGATTTCGACAAAACGGCAAACCGAATTTCCACATTCAAAAGCATTTCGGAAACTATTTTCAAACGATCCAGTTCTTAAACTTCATCTTATAGCAAAAATCAAGGTGTTATGTAGTTCATTTTCATTAAGAAAATAATTTATAAAAAATTAAGTCTGACAAACTAAATAACAAAAATTGTCAGATAGACACATTTTTTCAAAAATGGTTCATTATTTATCACCAATTGCCAAAATTTCAAGCAGGTGTTTTGAAAAGTAAATAAAAAATAACAATGAACACATTTTTACTAGTCTGGCGGGAGTAACATGGTTTTTATATGCTTTGCAACCATTTTCACCTTTTTGAGGTATTCGATGAAGTACCTTTTTTGTCATATGAGCTCGGTTTGAAAGGATTCAATGCTTGATTTTATTTCCGTTATAGTACAGGAGCTGGGTGACTTTTTGGGCACACCATAGGTTTATGCTCATCTATCATATATTGCTATCGTTTTATGAATAATAAAGTCTATTTTGAATTGGAAGAAAGTACTAAAAGCTCATTATAAATACAAAATCTATAAAAACATAGTCAGGGTCCGTATTCATGATTTATTTCCATTCTGTATTATATTATATTGATGAACTGTACTTTTAGAGAAAGTTTGTTCGAAACACCCGTACTACAACATTTCTACATGCATCTCTTTCGATCTGTCTTTGTCTCTGTCGTTGCGATCTTCTGTAGGTCGATCTCTCTCGTAACTAGTTATCAATAGCAAATTCAAACATCATAGCCGGATGTAGGTCTTTTTTTTGTATTTTTTTAAATTATTCTTTGTTTTCATATAATTGTAATAAAACGTATGTATTATAGGATTTGGCAAACAGAAAAAAAAGTAATCTATGAAAAAGAAAAATTATCTATACCTACTGTAATAAGAATTGTTTATACTTTCCAATCTTTACATCCTATCGATAAACCGCATTCTGGTTATGATAGCAAATAAAAAATTATAAAATGAATGTATCTTCTTCTTTTTTGACAATTCTCATTGTAACACTACTATCGATATAGCTCCTTACGGCCATGAAAAGTAAGCTTAAAATGAAAACAAAAACCTATCTATTCAATAAAAAATTAAAATCTATTAAATGTCATAATTGAGCCTTGTATTCCTTTGACAATCTACATTGGTTGTGTTAGGGTATAAAACTTCCCTATTGAATTTATTTGCAAACTTTGTCTCAAAAAATTATATTCAAAGGATTACTTACGAAAAGGATTTTTTATCTATCATTCTATCTCTTGGAAATGCCTTGGCCTTTGAAAATTTTTCTGCAGCTCTTCAGAAGACATGAAGCCACTTTTAAAATAAAAGTAAAATTGATTTAACACTTTTCGATGTAAAATTTTATATGCTCTAAGTACCACTTTTATTTGAAACGTTTTTCGATCAAATTTTTCGTATTCGCGATATACTTAGTATTTTTAAGGGTAGTATATTATATTTGTTTTCTACCCTTCTTGAGGCACTAGAGATTTATCCTTTTAGGGAGTGTTTACCCACCCTCAAACATACCACATAGCAAAAATGCGGCTTTCCGCTAATTAGGGCATTTTCAGGACATTGATTAGATAATTTGGTATAAATCCGCCTACCATTTAAGGCCTTAACTCCGAAAGGACTGGAATTGATAGCCGTTATCAGGCGTCAAACATTAACATATCTACTCTTTTGACATCAATAAAACATATCAGTGTCAGAAATTATATGAATAAGTATGGATGCCGGAGCTTACCATTTAAGATTTTCTTTAGAAATGTGTGTTTTGGAGGACTCTTTGTTGTGTACAAGCTCTCTCTTACAGAACCAATCATCATCATCAATATTCAAATTCGTTCGCTGTCGCTTGAGAGTATTACTTTCCACATCTAAGTGGAGTGGAAGTATAGTAATCGCAAAAGAAATTCAATTTTTTTTTGTTGGAATAGGTTTAGAATGTCATGAAACGTCGAGATTTTAAATTTGAGCAAAAAAATGTCTATCGTCTGTAACTTTCTTTGTGCGCACGTTTCCTCTAGATCGGTTTCAAATATTATAGCCAGGGCCTCAGATTTTTTTATAATATTTTATACCCTCGTCCCCACAACCTCCACTCCATTAATAAAGGGGTTGACAAAATAAAATTGAGAGATTCACTTAAAATTTGGTACACGTATGTATTAGAACGACATCTGGTACTAGACCATATTTTGAGATGATTCTGTTGAAGGCTTGGGGGTTAAATATGAGTGGATAAGGAAAAATAAGCAAAGCAAGTTGGTAAAAGTACAGAAACTTGGGATTTGGTATATATATTAGAAACCAAGGCCTCACATTTTTTTATAATATTCTTCAACCCCTCCACCACTCCCACTCCATGATTAAATGGGCTGATACAAATAAAATAGAATTGAGATATTCACTTGAAATTTGGTACACGTATGTATTATAATGACATCTAGAATTAGATTATACTTTGCTAGCGTTCCGTTGAAGGATTGGGTGTTAACTAGGGGTAAATAGGGGAAAATAAGTAAAGCAAGTTGGTAAGAGTACAGAAACTTGGAATTTTGTGTATATACTAGCAGCCAAGGCCTCAGATTTTTTTATAACATTTCTCAACACCTCCACCACACCCACTCGAACATTAAAGGAGGGGCTCATAAAAAATTTTGAGATATTCACTTGAAATTTGGTACACGTATGTATTGTAATGACATCTGATTGTGATTATTTCATTGGAGGGGTGGGGGGTAAATAGGGGAAATAAGTAAAGCAAGCTAATAATAGCCCAGAAACTTTACTTTTGGCGTATATTCTAAAAGCCATTGTCTCAAATTTCTTTATGACATCTACCTCAAATATATGATTAAAATTGTATTGCTAATTATTTCCACATACTAGAGTGCAAGATGTTTTCCTTTAAAGAGACTTGGATGTGAAACCTGGATGAGGAAGTAGTGATTCCTTAGGCTGCGGTTTTCTGTAGTAATATTGTTATCTGGAGTTACTAATATACGATCAAGTTAAGCGTTTGACTTGATTATTAGTTAATAAACAATACATTTACTTATAATAATTAATAAGTCAAATCTGCTACATGTTTGATCAATTTTTTTAAACAGCAAGAGGACTATGAAGCTTTAAATTAAAAGACAAGCAGACGGCCCTCTAAGAGTTAACGAACCTCTTTACAGAGGTCTGCCGGACATTTAGATCATAGTAAGGTGAGGCAGACCATGACAATTTTTATAATCGTGATAAATTTCATCGTGGTATTTTGTGATGCACCTTTTATGCCACCGTATAGCTCCAAATTAATTTAATCAAAGATACCCATGTCACTGTTTTTAAAAGTCGTAAACTTTGAACCGGTGGCCACTGTTTACGACGTATTTTCTACCAAAATGTACAAAATTTATGAAGGTAGGTTCTAGTGTCGCTGCCTCTTGGGCCATAATGAATAACTATTCAAGCTGTGACGCTAATACACGCACATAGTGTTAATAATCGCGTTGTTCACAGCATAATCCAGATGAATTTTTACATAAACTCTGCCCGATTTCCTGTTAAATAAAACATAAAATTCACAAAAGACAAACAGTATAAAGCGATCCGACCTTGCCTTGTGGCGTTTCCTTGGGCGCGCGCTTAAAAAATGCAAATTGTAATGGATTGATGTGAAATGTTCGGTTGATTTTAAACTTGACCTCAGTATTAATTGGCTCTACCCACCATTGTAATCCTGTTTACCGGGTGGGTTGTATAGATTGTCTTTTTAATTATGCCATATAGTACTCATTCTAAAACGTAATAACAGTGACTTGGTCATAGACCAGTGAATACCTGCAAATTGAAACCTACGTATGATATCCCACATCAATGTATGTACAATATAGAAAGTAGGTAACATATCATGTACATACACGGAAATAGGTGCTTTTTATTATATATTGGAATAATGCCTTATCGCCTTACCACCCAGCACAATGGTTATCTGGGTTATGGGTAGCTCTTTAAATTGAAGCTCTATTGTGAAAATATGGAAGCAAATATTAATTTTTCTCAAGAGTCTCAAAAACTGTGGAAGTTATCAAAGAGATTTCGGTGTCTTAATAAACTGACATACATTAGAAAAATGTTTATTGCACCATTTAAGAAAAATGTGATTTTTCGTAGTCGTGAGCAGAAAAAATAGGATAACTATTTTTTTCTAACGTAAATCTGCTTCTATTTGAATATGTAATGAGTAGCCGAAATAAAACAGTTAGCACTTTTATTATATTTTTTATTGTAATGCTGTAGTTATTGCCAGAGCAGAAGATGGATTTTCAATGAGACATATTGCACTGTGTTATAACATTAACATTTGTTTAACATTTAAAAAAAGTACGATTAGTAGAAATCCTGGATCAGGGCAACGATGGATATCCAACTTAATAAGAAACTAACTATTAATATTTTGTTATTGCACCATTTCTATTTATAACTTCTATAAGTCTGTTTGGCATAAAATTAAATAAACATACAATAATCAATAGTAATAATATTTTCACATGCATTATTTACTACTTCCAGTAATTCTTCATTCCGAGCATTCCGTGGTCTTGCATTTCGTTTTTGGATACTTCTTACGAGTAGTCCGCATACGCCTTCCACAGGGTTAAGATCTGGACTATGACTGGGCCAGTTAAGAACATTAATGTTGTCATCCTGAAACCAGTTAGTCACGGTATGAGCAGTATGAACTGAACAATTATCTTATTGAAATATGAATTCATTATTAGGAAATAATTGTGACACAGAAGGGAGCATAATATTGTCTAAAATCCTAATATACGTTTCACTATTAAATCGTTCCTCAATATGCCACAAAACACCACACAGGGCCACGTGCCGATATACAAGTCCACATCTTAACGGAAAATCTACCACTTTTGTCATTGTTAGATATATATCTCTCATCGAATCGAGTATTCGGAGGTCGGTAAAGACGAATACGACCGCTGTGTGTAGACTGGAAAGTTTTTTCATTTGTAAAGATTACATTGTTCCAAAAATTTACATCATGCACTAAAAATTCAAGCGCTAATCCCAGTCCAGCTTCTTTTAGTTCAGCTTTAAGTAGGTACTATTCGATTCAAGAAAATTCGTTTCGTCAGCAGCCTGAATTACTGAGTGAAAGGGATTTTCCACTAATTTATTTACCAAGTTGACATCCTTCATCGCCCTGGTCCAGGATTTCTACTAATCGTAACATTTATTCTCCACTTTTTTAAAACGTTAAACACAGAGTTTTTGTTAATATTGTTATGAATTACACCCCTCTTGAAACTGGAGATTGATACGCCTATGCCTAATAGTGAGTGACTGGAAACTTGCAGAAAGAGATAGAGTTTTCTAGAGTGTGGTGAGAGAAGATTCTTGATTGTTTCTGGATGGATCTAGAGGTAATTTCAGAGTATATAAGGCGCGATTACCGGCGCAGAGGTGGAAGTTTTATAAAAGTGAAGAAGTTGTTGAAAAAGTGACGTTCGGTAACAAAAGTGAGGTTAAATATCAAGTAAACAAAGTGTAAAGGTTATTTTGAAGTATTGTATAGCCAGTAAATTATTAAATAAAGTGTTAGTGTTTACTTATCTCTTGTTAAAATTATTTAGAACCCACGGATTCATACAGGATGTTGCCTAAAAGGTGGAAATACGTAACACTCATGTCAGACGTGGAATTTTAACAAGATTTTTCGGAAGTATTGAGAAGACTGGGACAGTATTCTCGGAGGTAGTGCTAACACAGGAAGGACTAATTTACTGGACATTGTTCGAGGATTATTTTCGAACAGAAAAATAGTGTTAAGTGCATTTTCTTGAACTTTTTTTTTAGAACTTTTCTATTTGGACATTAGTGGTTAAGTAACAAAGATTCTAGATAAGACTTTTTTTCGCGCTGTTTCGAGATTTTTGGACAGTTACATTACCGATAGTGACGTGATTGTCAAATTTTGTTGATTTTATCGTAATTATATGCCGGTAACGACCAGAAGCATGGCATCCGAAAAAACAAATACAGGACTTATTCGCCCAAATGCAAAAGATGATGATGAACCAAGAAAAGAAACGCCAGAAAGAGAAAGAAGACCCAGAAAGAAAACGCCAAGAAGAGAAAGAAGAACAAAAGCTTCAGAAAGAATTAAGGGAAGTTCTTGAGGATCAAGAGAAATGACGTCATGAGGAAAAACAAGAAGAAGAGAAACGACGTCAGGAAGAATTGAGAAAAATCGTGCAAGACTTGGACATTAAACAACAAGAAGAAAGAGACGAACTAGGGAAAATTATAGAAGGCCAAAAGAGTGCCATATTTGCCGTCACTGAAGAACTCAAAAGTAAGGTAGCGGAAGAAGTCAGTAGAGTGAGACAAGAGCTAAGCGAAGTCAAAGAAGAAGTAAATGAAGTCAAAGAGAAAATGCACCAGGTAGAGGGAGAAATAGACCAACTTAAACAACAGTTGAGGGAAAGAGGAAACCAGCAAGCGGTATCATCAGGCCAGCGATTAAAACTTCCCTCCTTTGACGGCCAAAGTTCCTGGATGACCTATAAGACACAGTTTGAGGCAGCAGCGAGTTCAAACAACTGGAATGACGAAGAGAAGCCTAAGGCATTAATCGTGGCTTTAAGAGACCAAGCATTGGAGTTGCTCCAGACAATTCCGGTAGACCAACAACGGAACTTTAGAGTTTTAGAAGCTGCCTTAGATCTACGATATGGCGATCAACACCTTGCTCAAGTATACCAGACCCAGCTGAAATTGCGCGTTCAGAAAGCTGGAGAGAGTCTGCAAGAATTTGTAGCTGCGGTGGAAAGACTGGCACATTTAGCATATCCTAATGCGCCAAGGGAATTTAAAGAGCAACTAACAGTGGGGGCATTCCTAGATGGGATAAAGGAGGATGAGATCAGGCGAGTTCTCAGGTTATCTTGATACCAGAACAGCAGCGAAGCGCTGGTGCGTGCACTTGAGATGGAAGCTGTCTTTCAGGATACCCCGAGTTCAAGGATACAAGCTGTGGTATCGAAATCGCAACCAGAAAAGAAGAACCAGGACCCTAGGTTAATCAAGATGTATAAAATGTGCAAGCAGTTACTAGCTAAATTGGATACTGCAGGAAGACAAGGAAAGCCAAGCGGGGTTATTAAATGCTACAACTGCGATAGAGCAGGACATATCAAACGAGACTGTCAACATCGAAAGTCGAGGAATGTGAATGTTGGAAAGATTGAAGAGACTCAGAATAAGCCAAGTGGACGGCGTATGAAATGTTATAGGTGCGGAGAACTGGAACATATCCAGCTAGAATGTCCACGGAAGAGCTTAGAGAGACTAGAGGCCAACGCTGTGAACCTGAGAGGAAAATCAGAGGAAGCTGGTACCAGAGAGACTGTGACAGATAGGGAACGTGGTACCCCAAGAGTAGTAAAGATTTCCCAGCTTCGAAGCATTCCGAAAAGTCCACTGCTAAAGTGAACTTCATATTTCAAAGTCAAATAAAAAATTCCCGACAAAGGAGACACCCAACGGCGCGAGACACCCAAAAAAAAGCCATAAAATTCGGCCATAAAAGTGCTTGCCCCTTTACAGCATTATGTATGTGTGTAAAAAATTAAGTAAACAGTAGTGAGCGTTAGATCGTAAAATATTTTAGGATTGAGTGGCGTATTATTAGAAATTACAACTGATACTGGCGAGTTTCCCTTAATTTCTTATTTTAATCCATGCCCCGCTCTATTCTAGTGGTAATAGGCGGCAAAGCTTTGAAATTTTTTATCTGACTTGGAAATATGAAGTTTACTTTACCAGGATGTGAAAATAAATCGAAACCTCAGAAAGATGCTGATACTTCACCCGGAAGAAGGTGCAATCAAGATTGCAAGTACTATCACCAGGAGAAAGTGCAGGTCAAGGGAGCAGTCAACACTGTCAAGGTGGAGGTACCGGATGACAGGACAGACGAAGCGCTCAGGCAAGATCAACTGAACGATGCAGAAATTGGACCTATATCGAGAGCCAAAGAAAGGGGACCTCGTCCAAAATGGAAGGATGTTTCAGGCAAAAGAGTGAGACTGAAGGCACTATGGGCGCAGTGGGACTAACTGAAAGTCATGAACGGGCTGTTGCGGAGAGCATGGGAAAGCCCGAATGAAAAACAGGTGGTTATGCGTCTAGTGATTCCCAGGTGTCGAGTAGCGAAAGTGCTTCAGGAAGTGCACAATGGAACATCCGATGGACACTTCGGTGTTAACAAGACCCCGAAGAAAATACGAGAACGATTTTATTGGATAAGAAGTCGTTAGGATGTGGAGGCTTGATGTCGCAAATGCAAGATTTGTGCAGCCAGTAAGGGACCACAGACTAGAAGTAAGGGTGAAGGGTTCAACGCCGGAGCTCCTTTCAAGAGGTTGACTAACAATATAGCGGAGCCATCACCACCCAGTGACCGAATGAAGGCTCGATACGACCAGAAGGGTAGTTCAAAAGGGTTCATCAAGGTGGGAGAGCTGGCTTGGTTGTACAACCCGCAGCGAAGGAAAGGAAAGTCACCAAAATCACCTTGGGATGGACTGTACACCTTTATTACCCGAATTAATGATGTCGTCTATCGGATTCAACGAAGCAAAAAATCCAAGATGAAGATCGTGCATTTAGACAGACTGGCGAAATACATCTATGATTCTGAATTGCCTGATCGGGACGGTCAGGCTTAAGGAGGGGGCAGTGTTATGAATTACGCCCCCTTGAAACTGGAGATTGATACGCCTATGCCTAATAGTGAGTGACTGGAAACTTGTAGAAAGAAATAGAGTTTTCTAGAGTGTGGTGAGAGAAGATTCTTGATTGTTTCTGGATGGAACTAGAGGTAATTTCAGAGTATATAAGGCGCGATTACCGGCGCTGAGGTGGAAGTTTTATAAAAGTGAAGAAGTTGAAAAGTGACGTTCGGTAACAAAAGTGAGGTTAAATATCAAGTAAACAAAGTGTGAAGGTTATTTTGAAGTATTGTATAGTCAGTAAATTATTAAATAAAGTGTTAGTGTTTATCTCTTGTTAAAATTATTTAGAACCCACGGATTCATACACGGTGTTTCCTAACAGGTGGAAATACGTAACAATATTATAACGCAGTGCAATTTGTCTCATTGAACATTCATCTTCTGCTTTAGCAATAACTCCAGCTTTAACTAAATCGCTTATATGGGGCATATTAATTTCGGCACACTTGCTTGCAATGAATTATGACAACTAACTGACAATGTCACAAGAATTAAAGTTAGATATACACAACTAGATTTTAGAAAAAAATACGTTATAAGACTTGTCCTATTTTTTTTTGCTCACGACAGTACAATCAACTCGAAAATGTCGCGGCTTTACACGTTTCCCACAACTAAAGTATAAACGTTTAATGTAAATCTATCACTCTTAGTTACTAATGTGATTAAATTTGTACATTTGTAAATGCCGTTCGATTACAGTTATTCGTAACGTTAACAATTAAATCTGGAAACGAACGTTTAAGAAACGTGTTTTACCAACGTTTCTCTTGGATCTTTGCATGTTACAATTTTAAAGTTAAAGAAAAACGTTTAATAAATGTCCCTTCGTATTCCATCGACGTTATTGAAATTTTGATTACCGTTAATGATATATGTATAGGTTAAAAGGCAATACTTTCAAAATGTTTTATGACCATTCCAAACATTAAAAAAAAATAACGTCACTCTAGTGTTTGAGATACTATACACATTTTTTTTTTAATTTGTAAAATGAAATAGTCCTTATTTAAAAGAATAATCTATCGTCTTGGTATCTAATTTGTAGATTAAGCACTTTCAAAGCAGATCTAATTTCATACAAAATCATCTTTAATTTATCTAAATAATAATAATAATAATCATTAATAATTTTATTAAACTGCAACCCCCCCCCCCCTATATTTGGCTATAAATAGCTTGAATTTGCTGGTAATATAACTAGTTACGAGAGAGATAGGCCGAAAATTAGTGGTGGCAAAGACATGGACAGAAATTGAATCAAGATAAGCAGAAACTACGACATTTCTGGTATTCTGAACACATTTTCTCTAAAAATACAGGTCACCAATATACCAGCTCAGTGGTACAGTGCTAAGGTGTTTGGCTTGCAACCAATGGAGTCCCGGGTTCGAAAATAAATAAATAATATATAAGAAAAAGAGATTACCACTACGTACCAAGATTATGTTTTAATAGGATTTGCATTTATAATGAGTTTTTATTACTCTCTTTATTTACAAATAGACTTTCGTTATTATTTTTAATGAACAAAATGTATCATTCGTTGCTGCTGTAGTGCTTGCGATAATTATTTTTAAGTCGACTCACGAAAACAAATATGTAAGGATTTAGTTTGGTAATTATCTCAAGTAAACCCCCGACATCATGGGTAAATAATTACCATAATGATCAAATGGTGATCCAGTTTACAAAACACAATACTTTACTAGTGTTACAGAGCACAATTTATCAATTTTCAGTATTTTATGCTGGTTTTATTGCCGACATGTTTCGCAACAGTCATTCTTTGTTAAAATTTACGAGCAATACCGTTTCTCGCTAAAAATTGTAACTATAATAATGCACTCCGTGTTGAGTTACCGTTCGTATTTCTAGCAGATTTAGTGGCAATAAAAGCCTAGACAAACGCCAAGACACCCACTACGCTTCAATTATTCATAGAAACACTTAATTTACATACTCTCTTTTGTACTTAATGATCAATATAAAATGCAACACGATATATTAAATATTTAGATCCACTGATTAAAGTGTTAATCATAAAATTGTGACTCTTGGAAAGCTTACGAAAGTATTTTCATAGGACTCAATCGAATTGAGGTTGTGGAAATTTTAGATAATGATAATAATAATAAAATTTCTTTATTGATTGCAATAATATACATTGTAATACAATACAATCAAACGGCGATCGATCTAGGTCCTTCAATCAAGGACATAATAATATCACATTTTGTATAGAAAATATGGAGGGAAACAAAAGGTTGATTACATAGAAAAATTTTAGAAAAATAATAATAATAACGTGAGGCGTAGTAGTTCGGTACCGAGACATCAATAGCATTTGGCCAAAAATTGGTCTTTTCGGGTATGTCAATCTGGGTATATTGTTACTTCAATACTGTGGCTTCTCTGTGCAAATTTTTCATTGAGAAGTTGAGTTTTATCCTCGATAGGAAGTGTTTGCACCAAATCGTACAAAAGTGCATTAGGACAGTTGTCTAAAGGATTGTAGGGGTGCCAAATCTTTGTAATTTTCCCTACTGCGGTTGTTCCAGCAGTCCTTAATTTTTTTTTAGATGGATTTTTACTGTTCATGTATAACGTATGTCCATATTGTAGCGAATTATCCGCCTTTTAGAAAACACCCTGTATGAATCCGTGGGTTCTAAATAATTTTAACAAGAGATTAAACACTACTAACACTTTATTTGATAATTTACTGACTATACAATACTTGAAAATACACTTTGTTTACTTTAACCTCACTTTTCACTTTTCAACTTGTTCACTTTTATAAACTGCTTTCTTAATAAAACTTCTCCCTCTGCGCTGATAATCGCGCCTTATATACTCCGAATTTGACTCTCTAGATCCATCTAGAAACAATCAAGAATCTTCTCCAACAACATTCCAGAAAGTCCATTTCATTCTGACAGCTTCCAGTCACAATTAGTAGGCATAGGCGTATCATCTCCAGTTCCAAGGGGGTGTAATTCATAACAATATTCTAGAATAGGTCTACAAATAGTTTTGTATATTTTGGCAGCTGCTGCGGTTTTTATTCCCTTATTTTAGAACGTTAATGATCTAAAATGTTTCGCTCTGGATATACATTTTTTTTGCCATTTTAGAATGCATGTTGAAGTTTAATTTATTGTCTAAATAAACTCCTAAATATTTGACATTGGTTACTGTATGAATTTGGTGATTACATTTTTCAATAGAGGGAGATTTTAGATAAAAAGTTTATTTAGTTTAATTCCGCAAAAAACACTACAAAGTAAGAATTTGGCCGTGTTTTCTTTCCTATCGTGGCAATGATAACAAAAGAAATGATATCATCAAAAACACTGTCTGTCAATAAGTACTAAGTAGAGCGTAACAACAAATAAACCACTGAATAAACAATTCAGTGATTTAATAATTATGTTTTGTTTACTTAACGAAACATTTTGTTATTTCAACGTTCTAAGTTAGTCGTAGCGGCCGCAACCAATGAGAGTGAGAAGAAAAGAGAGCGTTTTACTGCGTGCTAGACGAGGACAGAGATAGGGCTGGCCAAATTCTGAAATATAGTTCTTCTCATGTATATAGTCGGTTGGAAAAATTGCAAAGAAAGCCGAAATTCCGCCTCTCGCTTTGAATGAGGGGCAAGTGGACTCATTCGCATACGTAATTTGGAATATGAAAATAGCTTAAAATATGCGACGAATTCTATGTTATATTTCTACTGCGAGTCATTTTCAATAGTACTGCGCAGGTCCCCCTATCTCCCGCATCGCATAGTATGATATACGGCCTTATGTACAAACAGGCAAATGCTAGCGCAGTACAGAATCGTTTCATACAATTAAAGGATTTAAATTTTTTAAATCTGTTTCATATGATTAAAATTAAAACTAAACGTCTACAGTATTAAATCAACAATCAAATTAACACTTTTCTATTTGATATAAATAATTAATTATTGAAGTATCAAGTTCAAAGTTAATTGTCAATGTTTAAGAAAAACCAAAGCCAATCCTGTCCTACCTCGACATTTCCCTAACTAGCTGGAACGCCGGTATCTTTAATGTTTTTTGCCACGGTTTTTTAACACGTTAGATAGATGAGAAGCACAATAAATATCAGCACAATCGTTAGGGCAGACGCGTATAAGGGAAAAGGACGGAAGCAACGACCGTCTGCTTTGATACATCTACTAAAAATAGGGATTAACCTGGAATTAATTACAAGACAAATTATTTTCCTTCTAGCGATCGGGAAAGTTCTATATTTCAATACTCAGTTGAGATTAACTTTACTTAAGAAATGCAGAAATAATATTTCTGCGCGCAAACAGTTGTATAACAATGCTATTAGAACAATAGCTATTTATTAACACTGTGGCTACTTTGGGCTGACCAAAAATCGCATTTTCTTTTCATACGCTTCATCGGCATACGTAAAAAGAAAAAAATATGTTTTATTGTATATTTTAAGTTAACTTTTCTATAATTCGAAAGTTGGGTTTTAGGGACCTAAAAAATTATCCTTAATCATACTGCTTCGGCCTGAAAATAATCATGAATAGTCCTTTTAATCGTAATAATAATTTTCCAAACATAATTTATCAAGAAACGTATAGGATATTCTTCGCAAATACAAAACGAAAAGTATATTGCATTCGATCGGCACATTTCTAAAACCGTTACTATCTCTCGCAGAGAAAAAATGTTCAATCACTGTGTTAGCGATCGAATTCTGAAAAACTTTCAAAATGTCCGTCCGTCCGTCACGTTTCTCGTATACACGTTAACTAACGAAAAGTCCGATTGTATTGAAGAGGACTCTGCACAAAATACATGGGAAAATGGATCTCGGTGAAATATTTTGTAACTTTGGGAAAAGGCAGTTCTTGTTATCCTGATCAAACTTTCAATAGGAACTTGGGTCTCAAAAACCGTCATTTCAGAGTTACGGGCTGTCGAAAATGGGCATACATGGGTGAATAGAAAGTCCCGGAACGGTCAAATATCTCGAGAAATATACATCAGATCGAAACAAAAAAAAAATATTGAATATTTCTGAAAAAGCCATTCAATGATGTCAAACTCGCCCCCCTACCCATACCCCCTGGGGATGAGGTAAGGGTAATCTTGAACTCTTAAATGGAAACCTCTATTTTTTAATACAGATTCGGATTCTTAACTACGGAATACGTAGGTTTTGTCCAAAACTTTTTTTTATTCGCTATAGATAGTGTTATAATCGCAAAAATAAGATCTCTCGCAATTCTCGAGAAATACATTTTGAGATGGAGAATGAAAAAACGTGTTCCATATTCTAAAAAAATCGGTAAAGGTATTTACACAGAACTTCCCTCTTTATTTGTGCATGGCGATCACAAATTATTAATTACGAAATGACATTAAGAATAATAATCGGAATATACTTATCACTATTTTTACAAAGAAAACCTGATAACTTTTGGTCAAAAAAAATATACAGAATACTCATCCAACAGCAAAAGTTCAATACTAAATAACAGGTGCCAAATATGGAAGGCCTGCGCAAATACTTTTACAAATGTCTACCATGACTGAATTATTTCTTGGAATGACCATCTTGTACATTTTTCAATAAAAGTATAATAGGTGCATATGCCAAATATTATTGCCATCTGTCACATTTTCAATTCCACATTCACGTAGTGAAGTGGAAGTATTATAGTGGTGGTTAAAAATTTTCATTCTTTTTTACATATTTCAAAAACGTTGGTAAAAAAATTTTCTTTTTCTTCTGAATAGGTTTAGAATGTCATGAAACGTGGAAATTTTAAATTTGAGCAACAAGGAAAGTTTCCTTCTATTCTATAGTAGTGGCAAAACATTTTTTTAAAAATAGGTTTAGAATGCCATGAAACGTGAAAATTTTAAATTTGAGCAGAGAAAAAAATTTTTCCGTCTATTTTAGTGGTAAAAAATTTGTCAAAAATGGTGAAAAAAAATTTCAAAATTTCATTTTCTGAAATAGGTTTAGAATGTCATGGAACGTGAAAATTTTAAATTTGAGCAACAAAAATTTTTTTCCATCTATTCTAGTGGTAAATTCTTTTCCAAAATGATAAAAAAATGTTGCAATTTTTTTTACGAAATAGGTTTGGAATGTCATGAAACATGGAAATTTTAAATTTGAGCAAAAAATAATCTTTCATCTATTCTATAGATATAAATAGATTAAAAATAAATAGATTAAAAAATTTCTTGAATAAGTTTAGAATGCCATGGAAACGTGGAAATTTTAAATCTGAACAAAGAAAAAAAAATCCATCTATTTTAGTGGTAATTTTTATTTTAAAAATGCTAAAAAAAAGTTTCTATATTTTTTTAATAGGTTAGAACGCTATGAAACGTGGACATTTTAAATTTGAACAAAGAAAAAAAAAATTCCATCTATTTTAGTGGTAAAAATTTTTCAAAAATCTTGGTGAAAAAAATTTCCTATATTTTTTTTCTGAAATAGGTTCAGCGTGTCATGAAACGTGGAAATTTTAAATTTGAGGAAAAAAAAATGTTTCATTATTTATTCCCTTTAGACGGTCCACCCTGTATATTTTCCAGTGAAAGTTTAACCATTTCTTCGCTGACAGTAGCGTCAACTACCTACCAAATTTGACTGCTCTCCGTCAAGTAGTTTTTTAGTTAATGCACCAACTGACAGACAGACAGATAGATAGACTGACTGGCGGAATTGAAAAACCTATATTTTCGTAATCTACATGATCTGAAACGTCAAAGTCGGAGGGTGATTTTTTCTCGAATACAATACTTCCCTTCGGTATGAGAGGGAAGTAAAATGCTACCCAATGATACCAAACTTGACCCACTACCACCGCCCCTGGGAGTGGGGTAGGGAGCAACTATGGAATCTTAAATGGAAACCATCATTTTTCATTGCAGAATTGGATTTTACGTGAAAGTTAATTGAAATATTTTTTTTCATTCATGATAGCGTTGAATTTTTTCAAGAAACTACTTTTAGTTTTACCCATGAACAACTATGTGGACGTAGTGGGTTTCTGTTTCCTCGGGGTGCTTGTTTTAGGTGACTCCCCTCACCTCTCACCCTCGGGGTGCTACTTGTTGTTATTGAGAGTAAAAATTTGATTTTTGTCATTATATCGCCATATATCGCGAATTAAGAAAAAAGTTTCAGACAAAACCTACGTAAGTATTCTGTAGTGTAGAATCCGTCACCACGACGCGACAATTAAAATATTTACATTTTTAAACTCAGTTCTTTCAAATTAATCATTCTGTATATTTTCATGAAAAATGTTTTCGCAATTAATTTCCTACACGCAGATATTATGCATATCAGCGATACTACTTTTTTTCGACTTTAATATTTCAAAAAAAAGTTACTCTATGAGCAAGTAGGTAATTGGTCGCTGAAACATTTTAAGTAAAAACATCCAGGGTGTTCCATCTGGAAAAACGGAATTATTGAATAATTAGGTTCAACTTTGAGGGGCTAGAAAATAGTACATAAGCTTGACTAACATTCAGAGTAAAATTAAGGTCTAAGAGCAATGGTAAAAAAAGCTTTTTTGGCCCTTCAAGTGGTAAAGTGTGGAAACCATCTTTTTAAATTTTTGTGTCCTTAATCAAAAACCTTATTAGAAAACTTTTGCTATAAAATTAAGATAAAACGTGGTCTATATAAAACGTCATATTAACTCTTATGGAATCAAGTTATTCAATACACTACCCAATACAATAAAAAGCAAACCTCCATCTAAATTCAGATCGACTATTAAACAATATCTCATCAAATATGCTTTCTTCACACTTGAAGATATTGGTTTTGAAAATTATCCTGTGATATAAAATGCCAGTTTTCTTTTTCAATTGCCCTTTTACAATATTTCTAAAGATTTTAGTATTTGTATTTTTAATATTTTTTTAGTTTACACGTGCCTAGCGATCACCCTACTTGACAGATGTGACCTAATATCAGTGAAGTGTTCTGCCATGCTATATTACATATGCTACAATTTGAAATCAATATTTTAAGTCTAACAGAAGTTGTCGTTGCTGATAAGTGGCTCCCTGTAGGTCTGTGGTAGTATTTACTCACTCATATAAGTTTTTCAAGTATCTTATTCATAGGAAATCTGTACAGCCGGCTCTCTACCTACTAATATTTACCTATATTTGGTTTAGCCAAATAGGTATAACAAGAACAAGGCGTTGTTAACGTGGCCATTCCCTAGAAAGAGACATACGATAGGGAAATATTTATTACTTTTGGCCATAACTTTTTTACCTTACTATGTATTTAAAAAGAACTATAAGAGTACCTAAGCAGAACCATAACAAGACTATTACTATGAATTTTCACTCAATAATTTCAGTGGTTTGCAAAATAGCTAGATTTAAATTTAAAAATTATGTTAATCCTTCTATTTCATGGTTTTAAATCTAGCTATTTTGCAAACTACTGGAATTATTGAGTTTAAATTCATAGTAATAGTCTTGTTAGGGTTCTACTTAAGTACTCTTATAGTCTTTTTAAATATACGTACTAAGAAAAAAAGTTACGGGCAAAAATAATAAATATTTCCCTATCGGATGTCTCTTTCTAGGGAATGGCCACCTTAATATATACTGAGATACTTTTATTTTACACGCATTATATTTTTGGAATAATTCAATTATATTTTTATTTAATTCTCCCATTTGTTCCTAGTAATAGGTAATAAATAAGTATTTAAATACAAGAATAAATATTTGTCTCTCCTAATCGTTTTGATCCATTATCAGGCCGACCTGGCTTAACAGCTAGAAGTTAAATCTCCAAGATAACACGCAGTAACCGTACTGGATAAATCGCAATCAAATATTCAACAATTAAATTTATATCAAACGAGTGCGACCCCATAAAAATTGACAATTAACATTTGTTGAAGGTTGAAGTTAAGTGATATGGTATTTTATTTTGTATCTTTATTAAGTATTCTTGTAGTGTTGTCACCAATCTGTGACATAGCTGTGATTGGCATAATAATATACTCTTTAGGGCAGCCATTTGAAATTTAGACGTATTGTAAAACAAATAATACTAGTACGGGAGCGTACATGTTTTTAACATAGCAGGTTCCCACTTTTCCTGCTATGCTGTAGGATTGTTCTCTTCATACTCAAATTAGTTTCTCTCATGCACAAGTTAGTAAATCTACTTGTTTCCTAAAACTGTACAAACCTTCTCAAATCGAGAGTGCATTTAGTGAAATTGCACACTAAAATTATTTTATTCGTTTATTTCTATTACTAATAGAAATTATAGCAAGATAAAGAAAATAAATAAACTTTATTTTTCAAATACATGCGATAAACGATACAGTTAATAATTAATAATAACAATATATCTAAAATATAGATTTTTATATGATATACAGGGTGTCTCATGAATCATGAGGAACTGTACGTACTTCCAGGGGCGGTAGAAAACTACTTGGTATTTAGGAACGGCCATTGAAATTTTTCTGTTGCTCTTAATTTCTGAGATATAGGGTGATAAACTGATTTTGGTCTAAATTTATTTTGGCCAGAACGCCCTTATTATTGATTGGTTTTGTTTAAATTTTAGACACTTTATGCACTTACCACTGTTGATAGATTGCTATTATATTTTTTTTAAATTCCAGTGCCGGACTTTTTAATTTGATTTTTCCGATTCCTGTGAAAATGATCACCCTGTAATATTTTTTTAACATTCAGGTGCCAATTATAAAAGTCACTAAACATAAACATGTAATTAGATTTTTTGTCGCACCTTTGTTGATTTTTTTATAAGCAATTGAATTTGGCAAAAAGGGGAATTTGAAGAAAACATCTTTATTTGCTTACGTTAATCGTCCATATAATTAAAAATGATCACATTAATTATTTACAAAAATTATTTAAAAATATTGCAAATATTTAGAGCAAATGTTCAAAATGAGAACCTCCAGCTTCCATACATTTTTGTTGGCGTTTATTTAAATTGCCAACAGATTTTCTAATTTGGGCAGGATTGTTTCTAATTTGGTCACTACAGAAGAAAATTCGCTGAAGTAACTGAGCTCTAGTATTTATTGGGACACTGTAGACTTCAGTTTTGACATATCCCCACAGAAACACGGGAAAACACCCGGAAGTACACCAACACTTCATAGATAGATAACTATAAATATTAGTTGAGCATCCCTTTCACTATTCCTAATTATGGTGGAGTAAAAAAGGGACATTGATGTGTATAGTTTTGTAACAGCAATATTATGGTTTCATACCTTCTGGGGTAACACCAGGAGAATACATTTGAGTTCGGAACTTCCAAAGCCTATTGCGTTTTTTCATGAACAAATTTATTTTTGAAAAGTGTTTTTTTTAGGTAAAAAGGTGAATATCTCCGGTTCTAAAGGTCGGATCGGGACAAACTAAAAACCAAAAACCTTCGCAATTAATGTCCCAACAAATCTGCGTTGGTTTGGAGTATTTCAGTACGTCCATAACGTAAAAAAATGGGATAAACTGGCTAAAAAGCGTTTTATTTTTTCATTTTAACGCCCAGGGACGTCAAGAGTTCCAATCGGCTTCAAACATTCAGAAAATTTACCATTTGTTGAAAACAAAACATCCTGAAATTTTGGTGCCCAAGTACCGAACCTTGTGGACACAAATGAATTTGTTATCTGAAATTTGAATTGCCCGCCATTTTGTGCCATTAAGTTCAAAATGGATCATTTTTTTCTTCAAAATGTAATTCTGCACGCCAGCTTTCCGATGACATAAAAAAAATTCTTTCAAAGTCAGTTTGGCCAATTTCTTGGCATTTATTTATAAGACAATAGATTTTCTCGGCCATTTTGAAAACATTTTTGAAAAATGTTTATCAGAAAAGAAAGAGAGTTGCGAGAACTTTTACTTTAAAAAGAAGTGAATTTTCGTCCATCTGAACTCGAGATATTTAACTTTTAGCATCTTGTAAAAAGACAAATAGCAGTAAATACACACACAAAGCAACATAGTTAACTCTGAACAAAACAAATATTTGACATTGGTCAAGAAAAATAAGGTTATAATTTTATAATGAGAAGTTAGCAGAATATCAAATTCCCCTAAATATATACGTTAACTACCAACTTAAGTAAGCCGGAAACAATTGAGTAAGGTGCAACAAAACGAGAGGGGATCTTGATACATAAATTTAAAAATATGCAATTCAGGCTAATTAAGAACAATGAAATGTAAATGTTAAAAATTTTTCTTGGGAATTTCGTATGAAGTAAATTGTTTCAAAATGATACATCAGTTCAAATATTAGCAAAAATAGGCATTTATTAATTAACAATTGGCCAAGATCCTAAAAGTTAAATATCTCGAGTTCAGATGAACAAAAGTTAACTTTCTTGTGTTTTCAATTAAAGTTCTTGCAATTCTCTTTCTTTTCTGATAAAAAAGTTTCAAAAATGTTTTCAAAACGGCCGAGAAAATCTATTTGTTGTTATTTGGTCTATAAATAAATGCCACAAAAGTGGCCGAAACGACATTAAATGAAATTTTGAAACAAAAAAGATCCATTTTGGACTTAATGGTACAAAATGGCGGGCAAATTTCAGATAACAAATTCCTTTATGTCCACAAGGTTCAATATTTGGGCACCAAAATTTCAGGGTGTTTTGTTTTCAATGAAAGGTATATTTTCTGAAAGTGCGAAGCCGATCGGAACTCTTGACGTCCCTGGGCGTTAAAATGAAAAAAACTGCTTTCTAACCATTTTATTCCATTTTGTACGTTATCTACGTACTCAAATGATCCAAGACCAACGCAGATTTGTTGAAATTTTAGTTGCGAAGGTTTTTGGTTTTTTATTTATCCCTATTGGACCGGAGACCTTTTTACCTAAAAAAACGCTGTTCAAAATACAAAATTGTTCATAAATAAAAACGCAATAGGCTTTGGAAGTTTAAAACTCAAATATATACTCCTGGTGATACCCCAGAAGGTATGAAATCCTAATATTGCTGTTGCAAGACTACGCATACCTTATCGTTTATTTGGTCTTTTTTCACTGCACTGTTAATGTAATTAATCAAAATAATATGCTCATTCAAAGGTCCCACTTTTGTTTTGTTCGCTAATTTTCTCCCAGGAAATGAACGGCAATAACGGTGTTTTTGTTCTTATCTCAATTTTATTGTCAGTCCTGACGAATTGTAAACAAAGGCGGCTATAAAATAAATATCAATTTGACGTCAAACAGGATTAACAATATAAAATTGATAGATTGTCGAAATTGTGCGATATCATAAGTACTTAACCTTGTTCTAAAACATACAAAGTGTGTATTTTTGTTTACACTGGCTTTCCTTCTGCATTTGGCAGAGCGAAATGTCACATTCTGCCCTCTAGAGACAATATCGATTCGTCCTTGCATATCTGGGTTAAGGGTGTACTTTATAACTTTTTCGCCGTCAAACAATGTACATACCTACAGTTTAAAATGCAGTATTTTTTAGTGTATGTAAATATTTTTCGATAGCACACAACGGATTGTTATCTTATTACCACATGGGTCGAGCAAACATGTATAGATGTGTGTGAGTGTGTATATAGGACGAGTAATTAAATATTTTACGCTTAACATAATTAACTTGAGTCAACTCTAACCGAATCTAATTTCATTACCGTGCAAAATACGTCATAAAAAGGCAGAATTAACTCTGTTTACACACAATGAGCGCCATGTAGCCATGTAATTGAATTTCAATATTTATATTTATCCGTCAGTATTTGCCGGGTGCAAATAAACTGATCAACACTGGAAACTTTAGCTCCGCATAATTTCGTTCAACTTGGTAACATCCAAATGCCACAAATTACATTTTTTTCCATTCCTGAACAATAGTACAGGCAATGAAGGCAAAATGTTGTAAAAACCTCGCAAAATTTAATAAAAGAATCATCTCTGGGATTTAAGTAGTTAATAACCTGTAGAATGGAATGATGCATTCTTTGCACTTCCAAGTTCCAAAAATTTGGAAAAACTTTTTGATTTTCGGTTAACGGCTAAAATAATGAAAATACACAAAAAAGTTTTCAACAAAATTTGTAGCTCGTCTCTTTCTCTACAAAATAGGCCTTTTAGGAGATAAATCCAGTTTTCCACTTATAGTTTTGAGCCGCTCCGAAATGCGCGGAAAATGAGAATCCTCTGGGAGTTTCGTACGACCGGACATATCGATCGATAATTATTACTTTCAGAGCCGCTAAAAAAAATTAAAACAACTTAAAATATAGAGAAAAGTCTTAGCTTTAATGTGGAACTAATAACAAAATTCATACAAATTTTTATCATAGAGAAAAAAGTGTTAGAAGATGGCTTAGTAACTTTATACAGTTGAATTATTCACATCTTTGAGTTATATGCATCCTGCCTATTTCTCCCGTAACAATGGGTGCTTTTCACTGCATGGATTTGATTACACGCACTTTAATCTATATTTCGTGAAAATTTCATTGAACAATGTTAAGAAACAAATAAGTTGTATATGTTTTACTGTATAATTGTGCATTTTCTGAACGTGTATGAATAATGTAGACAAACTCAAAAAGTACTGCACGCATTTAAAAAACTCTAAAGTCATTCGAAAGAATATGTTTTATTGTACTTATAATCCAAAAATTAAGACTGTGCTATTATTATTAATTAAGATATAGCGAATTAAACTCCAAAATTTGGAGGTGATTGATCGATGAGAAATATACCCGCTACTTTGATCGCAAGGCATATTTTTTCAAGAAAAGTAATTGCAATAAAATGTTAATTGGATTAATATATCATTATATAAGAATATACAAGCAAAATGAATTATCATTCTAACGACTCCCGGCAAAGATATGAATAAATATGTGGATCAACTGTACAAAGTTCACTAAGCTTTTTATGAATTTTGTGATTAGTTCCACATTAAAGCTGAGACTTTTCTCTACATTTCATGTTATTTTCATTTTTTTTAGGGGCTCTGAATAGTAAGAATTATCGATCGATGAGCCCGTTCGTACGAAACTCCTGGAGAATTCTCATTTTTCGCGCATTTCGATGCGGCTTAAAACTATAAGTGGAAAACTCGATTTATCTTCTAAACGGCTTAAGTAAGACAAACATTTGTAAAGGCCTTTTTTGTCGAGAAAAAGACGAGCTACAACTACTGTTGCGAACTTCTTTCTCTGTATTCATTATTTTGGCCGCTAGAGCAAAAAAACGAAAATCAAAAAAAATTTACAAATTTTTTTTAATTTTCCCGTAACTTGGAAGTGCAAAGAATACATCATATTATTCTCCAGGTTATTACCTACTTAAATTCCAGAGATAATCCATTTATTAATTTTTGTTACCCTAAATTGTTAATTTGCCTGTACTAAAGGTGAAAATGAAACAGTGCGATATTGCAAGAATTTAAAAAAATGCATTTTTTTTCGTTTCTGATGACCACATTATTAAATCATTTAAATAAAAACGGTTCTATGATCTATGAATTTTCAATACTGCGCAAGCTTATGAAAACTAAAAATGAGACTATATTTATGAAATAAATAGTCCAGACACTGAAGCATTTTACCTCGAATTCCGGTTAGGAAAGATCGATTTTCATGAAATAAACGGCATTCGATTCGTAATTAATAGTATTGCCAAGTCTACATGGTCCGAAAGTGTGCTTTTCCCTTGTTGATTTTTTATCTAACGTTTTATCAAAAATATCATCAGCAGAAGAAATGAAGCACATCAAATAACAAATTGACTGTTTTATTTAGCTTACTTTGTTTGTCTTGTGTGAGTCAAACTTAGTAATTGAAATTTTATCCCCTTCCTGTTGATCGATTGATCTGAAATTAGGTACACACCTTCAGTTCTGATGTCAATACAATTATGTATATTCATTATCATTGCAAATCCAAGATGGCTGCCGCCACAAAATGGCGGATTACATTTTTTTCAACTCCCTCAATATGGGTATCAAATGAAAGGGATTAACTAGTAGAACACAGTACACCATGAAAAAATTCAAAATCCAAGATGGCCGCCACCACAAAATGGCGGATTACTTTTTTCTCATTCCCCTCAATATGGGTATCAAATGAAAGGGCTTGACAAGAAGAACACAGTGAACTTTAAGAGTAACTAAAATAAAAAACTAAAAAACTAAAAACTTGAAAATAAAATAAGTAACAAACATTTTTTAGGTTAAACGGTTTTATTGTAAAGAAACATAATAATGATGCAGATAATGTACTAAAAGTTACAAATAATTAGGTATGTAAAAGGTACCAGTCATCACACCACTCTCCTCATCAATCTAGAGCATTGATCAGACTAAAATAAAATCGTGGGGCGTAGCGTAACCTGAGTAAACATGTAAATGATCATTCTGCGATGTCTCACAATGATAGTGACGGATTTACTTTTACACGCATTTTGCATAAGTTGTCTATTGAGAAGATGCATCCAAAGCATACCTATGATATGAGCGGATGACTGTAGATAATAGAAATTCGACTCACCCCACGATTTTATTTTAGTCTGATCAATGCTCTAGATTGATGAGGAGAGTGGTGTGATGAGTGGTACCTACCTAATTATTTTTTAGCTACGAAACGACGAATTCTTGGAGAAAAATAAACGTTGAAAAGTACGTTTATTATAACTATTTACAAACGATAAAATTACATGTAAAGATCCAAGAGAAACGCTGGAAAACGCGTTTCTTAAACCTTTCTAGATTTAATTTACGTTAACTAGAAACCTTAATAAAACGTATCATATTTACCAATATTAAGCGTGTATACTTTTGATATGTGAAACCGACATTTTTAAGTCGGACGTAAAAAAGACACGTATTTTTAAAATGGTGTTTGGGCATTATACAGGTCTATCCAACATCCAACGTATATGCGTCTATTGGGTATGTCATCGTGAACATACAATAGTATCTATAATATTTTGTCGATTAGCACCTAATACAAATATGGTGGCTGCTCGAGTACGATAACAATAATTGTGTGAACTTCTATGACCTGTTGTCGTTTGGTGGTAAATTGTTTAGCATACCCACACATATTTCATTTGCAATGTTTGCTTTTTTAATGCTCACAATGAGTACGATTAATAACAAGAATGTGAGAAAAATTCTTACCTATTAATGCTTGCTTGTCTCGATGCGGTGTGACCAGCTATTGTGATATGAACGTATACTTTTGAGTCATTTTCTAACTTATTCGCTAACTCCTCCCCTTTCCACTTATAAATAAAAACTGCACTAATATTACCTGAAAAAGAAAGAAGGCAATAAGTTGGTGAAAACAGATGCTAACTAGAGTAAACATACTCTGATGATTTATTGAATTTTATGGTCAATTCTTCGCAGTTTTTTGTAAATAATGGTAGATTTATTTTACATTCAACCTGAGTTTAAAATCCGGGTCCCTTGGACTTTGAATCTAGCCACTAGACCTCCTAATTAAACGCATTAATGCTTAAATGCCGTGTGTGTAGCAGCAGGCTAGGTATGTACATTCATGTAGTACGAGAGATATGACAACCCAGCAACAGCAGACTCGCTCGACGTAGTTATTTATTCATTGCGACTGGAACACGCGATTTTACAATTCTTTCTCCCTATACATAGCCCTTCACTACACGCACGGTATAAGTAAGACTCCACAGATGATTAAGCGGTGTTGTTAATAAATCTGATATTAGCTTGGTCAACATGGGCGTTCAGGGGAGTGTACTGGGACCATTGCTTTTTTAAGAACGACATTGTTGATCATTTTGATGATTCATTTGTGTCTTTATTTGTTGATGACACATCTACTGTCGTCTCTGCACCAAGTATAGGGGAACTCAGCATATATGCAAATGCTGCTGTAAATAACATGGTAACATTTTGTTCTAACAATGGCTTAGCATTAAAAAATTCAAAAATCGAATTATTGTTCTTTTCTGCTAAAGAAATCAACCATAGTCTTCTCATAAAAGTTGATAAAATGAGCATTCAACAAAATAACTCGGTCAAGTTTTGGGATTACATCTTGATATTTGATTGTTTTTTATTGAAAAAATTAGCTATAAATTGCTTCATATTATGGCAAATGAGAAGTAAAGTAAACTCAGACATTTTAAAGTTATATTATTTTGCACATAATCATTCGTCTATTAAGGTGGCCATTCCCTAGAAAGAGACATCCGATAGAGAAATATTCACTATTTTTGGCCATAACTTTTTTTCTTAATACGTATATTAAAAAAAACTATAAGACTACCTAAGTAGAACCTCAACAAGAATATTACTATGAATTTTCACTCAATAATTTCAGCGGTTTGCAAAATAGTTAGATTTAAATTTTAAAAATTATGCTTATCTTCCTAGTTCGTAGTTTTAAATTAAACTATTTTACAAACCACTGAAATTATTGATTGAAAATTCACAGTAATAGTCTTATTATGGTTCTACTTAGGTAGTCTTATAGTTTTTTAAATACACGTAATAAAAAAAAAGTTATGGCCAAAAATAATAAATATTTCCCTATCGGATGTCTCTTTCTAGGGAATGGCCACCTTAACTACGGTATTATATGCTGGGAAAATTGCTCCAGAGTTAATGATTTCTTGATAATCCAGAAAAAAATTATTCGCACGATACTGTTTAAACCTAACATTACCTCCTGTAGAAAACTATTTAATCAGTTAAATATATTGACCGTACCTTCGTTTTATATATTTAATTCAGTAGTTTTGGTGAAATCAAATCCAGACAATTTCATACAAGCTCGAGATGGAAGTTATGGGCTTAGGCTGAATTTTAATATAAATATCCCGCATCACCGCTTGTCTCTGATTGCTAATAGTCCCACTGTTATGGGTATAAAACTTTTTAATAAACTCCCTCCAAATATTAAAAATCTTGGAAGATTAAGTGAATTTAAAGCCGCTGTAAGGAATTTATTAATAAGGTCTAGTTTCTACTAAATTACAGAATACTTTACAGTCGATTTTAGCTATTCGTTTTTAACATGACAACTATTGACAATATTCAATACTTGTGTAAGCGAGTCTCATGAAAATAAATATTATTATTATTATTATAAAAGTAAATAAATATCAGTTAACCTACGGCTACGCTACCGGATTTGTTCCAAATAAATTCTGATATCACGGTAGTTATCAACTAGAAAATACCGAACAGGGAAAACTGAGCGAATCTGGATATAACTATTTACGTAAGTCTATTCATATGAACGGTAAGCGCCGACAAGAAACGTTCGATATAGATGAAACACTTCAATTTTAACCGTTACCGAGAAGTATAAGTAGGAGATTGCAGACTTATTTTTACATTCCGTGTCCTTCGCTAGATAAGTTCAGTATTACTCAACCACGTCAAACCGTATCATTTTTTATTTAAATAAAAATAATAACTTTAACATATTTATCTATTTTTTTGGTACTTCCTTCTTCGTACAAGAATTGATTTATCAAACAGACGATGACGATCGAATTATAAAACAATCAGGATAGGCCTTGGGAAACGTACCGGAATCGAAGTATAAATTGATTAGGATAAGAAATGTTTATTAAAATTGTGTGTCACATTGTGATAAACTTGTAAATTATTTATATTATGGTCCAAGTCACGTCGCAAGACGATATTTGGTATTGTTAGATATTATTTCCTTAGTGTCCTAAGTTTTGATTGTGTGAATTATAAATTATGTAGAAAAAAACCGCTGCCTAAGGAATCACTACTTCCACATCCAGATTATTCGTCCAAGTCACTTTAAAGGAAACATCTTTACTATATTTGCACTCTAGTATGTGGAAATTATGGGTCATAGAATTTTAATAATATTTGGGGTAGATGTCATAGAAAAGTTTGAGGAGTTGGTTTCTACCATATACGTTAAAAATGAAGTTTCTAGTTTACCGTACTTATTTTCCACTATTTACAACCTACCACCTCAATGGAGTCATCTCAATCAGATGTCACTACAATACATACGTGTACTAACTTTCAAGTGAATATCTCAATTTGATGTTATCAATCCCATTAATAATGAAGCGGAGGTGGTAGAGTTTGAAAAATATTAGAAAGAAATCTGAGGCCTTGGTTTCTAGTATATACACCGAATCCCAAATTTCTGTAGTCTTACCAGCTTGCTTTACTTATTTTCCCCTATTTGCCCCTATTTAACCCCCAACCCTTCAACGGCATCATCTCAAATTATGATCTAGTTTCAGACGTCGTTATAATACATACGTGTACCAAATTTCAAATGAATATCTCAATTTTATTTTTATAAGAAAATCTGACGCTGTGGCTTCTAGTACATACACCGAATTTCAAGTTTCTGTAGTCTTACCAACGTTTTACTTATATTCCTCTATTTACCCCAAATTAACCCCCAACCCTTCAACGGAATCATCTCAAAATATAAACTAATTCCAGACGTCGTTATAATACATACGTGTACGAAATTTCAAATGAATATCTCAACTTTATTTTCTCAACCCCATTAATGGGGTAGGGGTGGTAGGGGGTTGAAAAATATTATAAAAAAAATCTGAGGCCTTAACTTCTTGTACATACACCGAATTTCAAGTTTCTGTACTCATACCAGCTTGCTTTACTTATTTTCCCCTATTGACCCCTAAATAACCCCCAACCCTTCAACGGAATCATCTCAAAGTATAATCTAGTTCCAGATGTCGTTATAATTCATACGTGTACCAAATTTCAGATGAATATCTCGATTTTATTTTATCAACCCTTTTAATAATGAAGTAGGGGTGGTGGGGGTTGAAAAATATTATAAATAATCTGAGACCTTGGCTTCTAGTACATACACCGAATTTCAAGTTTCTGTAGTCTTACCAGCTTGCTTTATTTATTTTCCCCTATTTACCCCTATTTAACCCCCAACCCTTCAACGGAATTATCTCAAAATATAATCTAGTTCCAGATGTCGTTATAATACATACGTGTAGAAAATTTCAAATGAATATCTCAATTTTATTTTATCAACCCTTTTCAAATTGGAGTAGGGGTGGTGGGGGTTGAAAAATATTATTAAAAAATCTGACGCTTTGCCTTCTAGTACATACACCGAATTTCAAGTTTCTGTACTCTTACCAACTTGTTTTACTTATATTCCTCTATTTACCCCAAATTAACCCCCAACCCTTCAACGGAATCATCCCAAAATATAATCTAATTCTAGACATCGTTATAATACATACGTGTACGAAATTTCAAATGAATATCTCAACTTTATTTTATCAACCCCTTTAATGGGGTAGGGGTGGTGGGGGGTTGAAAAATATTATAAAAAAATCTGAGGCCTTAACTTCTAGTACATACACCGAATTTCAAGTTTCTGTACTCTTACAAGCTTGCTTTACTTATTTCCCCCTATTTACCCCTATTTAACCCCCAACCCTTCACCGGATTTCCTCAAAAAACAATCCAGTTCCAGATCTCGTTATAATATATACGTGTACAAAATTTCAGGTCAATATCTTAAACCGTTCCGGAGAAAGCGTGCGCACAAAAAAAAAGTTACAGACAGACAGACCGACAGACAGAAAATTTTTTTTCGCTCAAATTTAAAATCTCGACGTTTCATGACATTCTAAACCTATTTTACGCATAAAAATTTTTGAAATTTTTTTTGCGATTACTATACTTCCAATCCACTACGTGGATGTGGAAGTAATTAATTTATCCGTTACTGAATCAACAATTTTTTTCGATGATATTTAATCAAATCTTGCAACTCAATTTCTTCCACTTCCAGGTGTACTGACCTGAAGCTTTGTATGCTATAAGAGTTCTAGCTCAAAATCTCACGTATTTTCTTACAGAGGTATGGAGGTTCACTCTGGCTTTTTGAGCGATGATGCCTACTTGATGGGCTGAACCGTAATGTCCTTAGTAATGTTATTATTGATAAGGTTTATTTTATGTATATTAGATTGAATGTTTCTGTTATATCGGTTAAACAAAACAATGCCTACACAAAAGAATATACAAACATAAATATAACATAAAGACAATTTGACACCACTTATAGAACATGCTTTGGAATATAGTAACAGCTTTAACTTTGACAGTATTAGAATTTTAAAAAAGGAACCCAACTATCACCGATACATGAAATACTACAAATTAAAAGATAATAATATAACAAATCAACAAACAACCACACTGGTACGGATAATTTAAGCGAACAAATTTCCGTTTATTAAATTACCTATAAAACGGTAATATAACTTAAACATTTTTACATCTTTCCACTAAGTCCGCAAAATAAGGTGTTTAAACTGTAATATTTCACACCATAGTTCATTAACAGCATTAGCTTATTTAGCGTATGGTATAAGTTAATAAAACCTGATGAAATTGTCTCCCGAACAGCTGAAGGAAGTAATTATTCTTTCACAGTTTTTAATGTCTTAACCTACACTATACGGTAACACTAACCTAAATAAACATTAGTGCATAGTAAATATGAAAATAAACATATGGATTACTAACGATACTACACAACTTAAGTGCATGTTATAGTTTTAAAATAATCGAACTGATGGCGCCCATATTACTACTTTGATAATGGAAGTTCAGTAATCATCTTAGAGATGGCACTTTACTTTATTTACTTTATTAGCTCCCCCGCCTTGCGGCTTTGAGCACTTGAGATGGCACTATAGGCAAGACTCTAGAATGAAGACAAACTATTCCGGAAAACTCAGCTGTGTGTATATGAAGGCGAGAGGATTGGCCACGAGGAGTTCAGATTGGAATTTAGAGTGATAACTGGACAAAAACGATTAGGGGTTTTGGTTGGAGTTTTAGGAAACCATTAGGCGGATAAGAACCATATGTTACGTTGATGAGAAACGCTTGCGCTATGATTCCTCTTGTGTTTCAGCCTCTACGGTTCAGTTGTCATGTATTATTTTAGTAATTTTCGACTTTGGGGGCTGTTGCAAAATTTTTGAAAGTTTGCAAGGAATCAAAAAGTGAGAAGTAAAGCTTCCTTCTCCTTGAATGAGATCCACTATATTGAATTTTCCGGATTTGGGATTTTTCTTGTCAACCTTAGGTGCCAAGGAATGCTTGTAGCGAATTTCCGGTTTCTAGGTGATCAGGAAGTACTAGAAAAAAATCCGGACATTTTTTACTACCAACATCTGATATCTTCATGAGAAAATGGGCAAGTTATTTATTTAATCTTATAATAATGTTTAATGTAGGTAAGGCAGGTAACGGATAATTTTGTAGTTGTTTCCTACTTTATATTAGTGTTGTCATAGAAAATGTACAATATGCAACTCGCACAAAATGGCAATTTTGCACTTATGAATTGCAGCACTCGTACGAACTTTCATACTCGTGCAAATGAGCATTTTGTACCTGTTGCATAATATACCATCAATCTAATATTAATACTAGGAATTAGAAATACTGCCTCGAATTGGATTAGATCTTATACGGAAGACAGGTTATTAATAGTGAACTACAATCATGTGAGTTCTAGGGCTTCCAAAGTTACACTTGGAGTTCCCCAGGGGTCTGTCCTAGGGCCCTTATTATTTATGTTATTTGTAAAAGGCCTTCTTAATTACATAAAAAATACAGAACATATTACTATGTTTGCTGATGATACTACTATTACAACAACGGCAACAGTGTAAACGAAATTCAGTTACAGGCGGAAAATATTATTAAAACTTTAAGCACGGGGTGTGATAGTAACAAATTAATATTAAATATCAAAAAAATGATTGTAATTAATTTTCATATTAGATCTTTAAGAGTTAATTTTAAAATTATGGACATCGAATTGGATGATGAAACAAAACATTTTGATAACATACTGGACTCGAAGTTATCATGGGATAATCATATTGATAGGTTATGAAAAAAATTAAATAAAGCATATTTTGGCATCCGACAAATGAAAAACACTAGATGAGAATGGAATACTTAATATTTATTATGCTTTGACGTACTCACACATTTCATTAAATATTATGAGTTGGGGTTGTGGCAGAGGTACAACTATATTAGTTTGTATAATGCATTGCCCAACATTGTGCGAGAAATCAGCAGTACTAAACTGTTTAAAAATAAAGTTGTGTTCGGGTTATTGTAGCTGCCACATTTCTCAAAGAAATACTCATTTTTATTATTTATTGTATAATTTTATTTGACGTTTATACTACATATGTTTACTGTACATGCTTTCACATATAAACTCTATATATAAATATGTATATGCCTTTTTTATATGTATGTGTACTTATTATTAATGTTTATATTTATATTTTAGTATTGATTAAATGTTAAACCCTTACCACATATCGTCCCATATATGGCACATTGAAGTATTTTCAGTATATATGATGCCATCTAGTAAATTTCATTAGAATATCCTGTCCAGATTAGTAAATCAGGCTATTAGCATCATCTGTTACTAGGAACTAAATATATTCTATGAACCGATATGACCAATTTTGTTCAATGACTGCTTCAGTAATAGCTGATCCTTTGTAACCGACAATAATTTGTAGCCAATTTGAAAGTGTTTTTATTAAATATTTTTGAACAAATTAAAATATTGTGGGGAAGTTTGACGATTATCAAGTGGTGTACAAGTGAAGTAAAACATGTATGTTTTTTTAGATATTATTATTTATAGGAAATTATGTATGTGTCATATATGGCACAGCAAGCAGTAAATAAATCAGATAAAAATATTGAATTTTATTTTTATTCGAATATCGTTTAAGAAATATTGGAAATAAGAAAAGTTTATGGACTTGTCGTAGATATACCGAATGGAAATATTAGTGAAGATGATGATCTGTCTGATGATGATAAAACGATCCAGATAGTGAAGATGATATTCCTCTAAGTTATTTTGTAAACACGTCCAAACGAGCCAAAACAAAACCAGAACCTCCGATTTGGATACAATCAGATCGTATAGGATCAAGACAGATATAAAATCCCTTGGACAAGAGAAGCTGCCTCGAGAAATTGAAGACCTTTTATCACCTTACCAAGTCCTCAATTTTTTTTTCACTCATGAAATACTCAGTTGCAAGTGTCCCAATTGTCCTGGGAAATCTTTTGTGTTCTGTAGAAAGTGCCAAATCTATTATTTATGTTTATATAAAGACCGAAATTGTTTTTTCTTGTGTCACACAGAATGAATATTTTATAATGTCCTTGTTGCACGGTGTGACATATATGGAACAAACCATTTTTTTGTAACAAATGTGTCAAATTTTAATGTTGATTTTTAAAAAAAAAATTCCCGTAAATAGTGTGTCTAAATATATCGAATTTAAATTTTTCACCAATATTCCAAAAATAATGCAGTAAGGGGTTTAAATAATATAAAAGCGTGTAAATATTTCCTGACGTATTTAGGGCCACGTCAATAAATATTTATAAAACCAAAAGTATAGACAACCGACGACTGCGATTTACTATATTTGTGTTTATTGAATGTTTATACGATTTTCATCTAACCGGCACGGCGGGAAGGCTGTTGATTTATTACAATGCTTAAACGATCACGCGTCTATAAATATTTTAAATACTGTAAATTTTAGCTACTTAAAATTACAAAGTTCGTACCAGGCAATTCACTTTTCCAGTCATTTCACCGCCTTCCGTGGGTTCTGAGATGTGGGGGTGTCAAAGTACCTTTCTTAAATCAGGTAATTCATATTGTCAAAATTAAGAATTAACGTCCCTCTGTCGCTCTGTAAAGCCCGTGAGCTAGAAAAAACACGTTTTACATTTTTAGAATAATTCGAAAAGCAAGCCTTCGCTGCTGCAGAATATACACGAGCCACTCTCCCCTACCGATCGAATTTTCGGGAACGGCGAACGTCTAGAGCGACTAGAACGTCTCGAGTCTTCGATTTTCGAACACTTCCAGAAGCTTTGATTTATCTTATATATACCGAGACGCGCTCAACGCATTCAGTCGGGCAAGTCGAGTACAGTCGGGCAAGTCGAGTACAGTCGGGCAAGTCAAGTAGAGTCGAGTCGAGCCAGTAAGTCAGTAAGTTCGGGATCCAGCCACGCGACAAAACAACAACAACCAAAGGCAAATTTCTACTCTAAAGTGTTAATATTCAACATAATTAATTACATCAAACCTATTTAGTGATAAACAAATGTATTGTTAGAACGTGAATAGTAATATATCGTTATTTTGACTCCAGAAAATTTGACTTTTAATCATTCGTGTAAAATCGATACAGGGTGTTACTTTTTCGCCGAGCCAAGTAAAATAAATTCATTCAAAATTAAATTGTGCAGTGTTCTTGTGCGCGAATCTGACTAAAACGAAAGTCACGTTCGTGTTCATGGCGCCCGTACAACGTGGGGCTTAGAGAAGTGGCCGAGAAGAAAAGAACAAAGAAAGAAGAGGAGAGTAGTGTGACTTACTCGAGGGGCTCTGAACTGAGTAGGGGTTTCAAAGGTAAGGCAAAAACGCTACGAGAAGATCTATCGAAGGGCCAGAACTTCTCAAGTCCATTTTTTTAAACAATAAGAAGAACATGGAATCTTACGAAAACGTTATGAAAACGCTAGGAGAGGCAGCGGCACGACAGGGAATAGAACTGCCACACCTAGAAGGACAACCATCTTCCTTAGGGAGGGAAGAGGACCCCATACGACATATATACCAGAATACTGCACAACCAGGTGAGTCGATTTTACATACATCAACCCCACAACGAGAGGAGCAAACAAATGTAAATATCGCGCTAAACCAAATTTTCGTGGGCATGGCGGAAACAATCAAGCAGGCTATTCTAAATGCTACTACAAGTCATGAAGGGGGCAAAATGGAAAAGGTTATGCAAACTATAAGAAACTCCCCCATGCACACTTTCCAAGGGCTGGATCACGAAAGTGCAAATATGTTTATATTTAATATGGAAGAACATTTTCGAAAACATAATATTACTGACCAAACAGAAAAATTAATAATGATTACGTCACAATTAAAAAGTCATGCAAAGGAATGGTATGAGCCATATAAAAATTTAATATACGATTACGAAACGTTCAAATTGAGGCTGAGGCAGAACTTCGACAGCATGGCAAAAAGGGCTCAGGCAGAGCACATTTTACATACCAAAATGCAAGGATATAACGAATCAGTTACATTATTCATTTCCAAGAAAATAGGCTTATTTAACAGAGTAAACCCAACCAGACCGCCTAAAGAGAAGGCGCACTGCATCTATAGACAACTACGCCCCGAGATAAGGGCACAAATTCGATTCAGTGATTTCGATACCCCCGAGGAGTTACTAACTGTAGCAGCAGAGGTAGAAGAGTATCATCTCCCGAGAAATACCAATAACGACAATTGGAGAAGTCGTCCAAACAACAATAATAATAATAATAGTAACCGTGACGAGGCACCGAGACAGGCAACCAATACGACGACCAGAAATACGAACCAGACAGCATCATCAGGGGAAAATACTCAAGAAAACCGACCACCGACGACATGCCGATTTTGCGGAGAATGGCACTGGCAAAGAAATTGCCCACAGAATCCTTATACTACAGGGCAAAACCAACAAGCCAATAGGCATCAGGAAAACTCCCAAGGGGCCGGCGCCCGTCCCAGATCCAACAACTAAATAACGATTCCTCGGCGTCCGGCCCAAATAATATAACCAACCCGGCGACTCCACCAAATTTCGACAATATCTTAAATATCTCTGCAATTTTTCAAGAAAAATCAATAAATAACATGGCTACTCAGACTGATTCTGAGAACATTACGAACATTTCCACTATCCTAGAAAAAACAACGCTAAAAGACGTGGCGACGCAGACCGAAACTGCCCCGTTATTATCAATGCAAGATTTACGAAAATCGAGGCAACTACCACATATTAAGATCCTCGCAAATGGACGGGAAATAAACGCTGTTATTGACACAGGTGCGGAAAGCAACATAGTCAGGGCAGGACTCGTCGACACCGAGCCTCAAATCAAAGACAGAAAATTGTTTGCAATGGCATGCGGAGGCCAAACAACAGAATCCTTGGGAAATATCGTCCTAGATCTAGACATACAAGGTAACAAAACTCAGGGCGAGTTTGAGGTAATTAAAAATTTAAATAAGGAACTTATTCTTGGTACGCCATTCCTGGAGGACGAGGGTGTCCATCTAGACTATGAAAGGAAGTGCATGTATATGGGAAAAACGTCAAGGAAAACTGTATACTGGAACCAAGAAACAAGGTATACCCCCGAATTTCGACAACTCCACGAAAAAATTCGTATTCCACTGGAGGCTGAACAATTAATTAAACCCGTATTTATGGAATTCTCCGACATATTCAGCGAACGACCTACTAAAGGAATTACAACCACGACTACGAAACACGTCATTACTCTATCCACCCCAACCATAATAAATCAGCGATGTTATCCAATGACACCTCATAAAAAGAAGATTTTCTACGAACAAATAGATGAGATGCTAAAAGCTGGTGTAATAGAACCCAGCAACTCACCTTACAGTTCACCTCCAGTCATAATCGAAGCATCTGGTAAAAAACCTCGTTTCTGCGTGGATTATCGGAAGCTTAATGCGATAACCAAGGACCAATCATCCACCCTACCGAAAATACATGAAACTATCAAAACCCTAGGGAAAGCCAAGGTATTCACGTTGCTAGACTTAACATCGGGATATTGGCAAATTCCCATGGACCCGGAATCAAAGAAATACACAGCTTTTACTACCCCAGACGGAGCATCCTATCAATTTACAGTTATGCCGTTCGGCTTAAAGACAGCCCCAGCCACATTTCAGAACTTCATGGTTCGTGATGTACTCGCAGGATACATACATGACTTCGTACAAGTCTACCTCGATGACATCATTATATACAGTAACAGCCTAGAAGAACATCAGAGACATTTACATTTAGTCTTCGAAAGGATCCGCCTACACAATGTAAAAGTTTCACCGGAAAAATGTAATATCGCAACCAACGAATTGAACTATCTCGGACATCGAATATCCCAGGACAAGACACTACCCCAACAAAAACATGTCCTGGCAATACGAAATTTTCAACCACCAAAAAATAAAAAACAACTCCAAAGCTTCCTGGGAACATTTAATTGGATTCGAGAATACATAGAAAATGCCGCTTCGCTTATTCAGCCACTTACCGAACTTCTCAGTAAAAACAAGAAATTTCACTGGACCAACGAACACGAGAGAGCTTTTGAAAAAATAAAGGACGAAGCTTCCAAGCCGCTCGAGCTACATCGCCCTGATTTTACGAAGAAATTTATCCTCCAAACAGACGGCTCCCTCACCGGCATATCGGGAGTTCTATATCAGCCAGGCGAAAACGGTTCGAAACAAATCATTTCTTTTTCTAGCGCATGTCTCACCCCAGCTGAAAAGAAATACCATATCAACGAAATTGAATGCCTAGCCGTCGTCACATATATCAAAAAATACAAGATGTACCTAGAAAATGTAAGATTCACACTTAGAACCGATAACCGTGCCCTGGTCTGGTTAAATAAATATCAAGACGCCAAGACAAAATTAACACGATGGTCTCTTCTATTGCAAGAATACGACTTCGATATTGAACACTGTGCAGGAAAGGACAACGAATTACCCGATTTCCTGAGTAGAAATCCAGATATCCAAGAACCTCGGATGGAAATCGACGAGAGAAGAATGCTACCCCCTGCCTTAACTCCGGAAGGACTGGACATATTCACAAGGGCTGACTTATATGAAGAAGTGAAGCATACACAACTCCGTTCCAGACGTATTCAAAATGACATACGAAAATGGGAAAGAATCCAAGCTGACGGTCCTCGAAATTATAGGGAACAGAAATTTTTTGACAACTTCACAGTCCACGACATGCAACTATGGCGCAACTACCAAGGAAAGAGAAAGTTAGTAGTACCCAGAAGCATGATACCCCATGTATTGGCTAGTTTTCATGATGAAGACATCGCCGCTCATCCAGGGAGAGATGAGACTATACGAAATCTAACAAGGACATACTTTTGGACTAACATGCACAAAGCCGTAGCAAAATATATACAAAACTGTCGGATCTGCAGAGAGGTGAAAGCCCGCCAACTACAACCCAAAGCACCGCTTCAACCCCACAAACCACGTTACGCATTTGAAGCCATAAGTATTGACGTCATGGGTCCCTACAAAGAGACTCCTCGCAATAATCGCTACATTTTCATAGTAGAAGACATGTTTACAAAATGGGTGGAAGCCAAGGCATTCTCCGAACTAAACGCCCGCATTATAATCAATTACCTGGAAGAAGAAATTATTACGAGGTATGGAACACCGAAGATAATCGTTTCGGATAACGGCGGACACTTTGGCAGCACCCTGTATAAACAATGGTGCGCCCGTAATGAAATCCAACGGAAGTTTACACCGATCTACCACCAGCGCTCCAACCCTATAGAGAGAAGGGTGCAGGAATTCAAGAAAGTCCTGAAGACGTTAACCTACAGGCGAACACAAAACAGCTGGGATAGATATATACCAAAGGTCTTACGCACCCTCCGAACACGATACAATGCCGCCACTCAAATGACACCAAGCAGGGCTTTGCTCGGATACGAATTACCCCAGCAGGGCGAACTAAACATACCAGCATATCAAGAGGAACGGGACGAGCAAGAACAAACCCCGGAAGAAAGAACAGAAGAAATTAGGGCAAACCAAGCAGAATATCAAGAGAGGTATTCTTCGCCAAATGATAGACCCGAGGTTACCTTCGAAGAAGGACAGGAAGTAATGGTAAAAGCCCTTCGAAAGAAACCGAATGTATTCTTACCCTCTTGGACAGGCCCACATCTAATAACCAAAAAAGTATCCGACGAAGTATACGAGGTCCGACGCGGGAACAACACTCATCTGGTACACGTAGACGATATCAGGCCCCCAGTCGCCGGAAAAGAACCTCCTGAGCAGCTAGATACCGATGAAGAATCGGACCCCGATGATGACGACTTTAATGACGAAAATCCTGAAGATGATTTCCCAGACCGCCACGAAGGCCCTGAAGAACATCCCCCTGATGATGACCATAGAGACGATGAAATCCTACTATTTGCCTCAGCGCATCTACCTGCCTCAGCGCATCTACCTGCCTCAGCGCATCTACCTGCCTTAGCGCATCTACCTGCCTCAGCGCATCTACCTGCCTCAGCGCATCTATCTGCCTCAACGCATCTACCTGCCTCAGCTCATCTACCTGCCTCAGCGCATCTATCTGCCTCAGCGTATCTACCTGCCTCAGCGCATTTGCCTCCCCCAGCGCACTATGAAAATTTGCCTGCCTTAGCTCACGAAGAAAGCTTGCCAGCCCCAGCAAATAAAGAGAAAGTAACCGTATCCACTCCGACACCCGATGAACCAACCACCTCCACGAGGCCAACGCAAACACACGGAGAGACGAACAGACTATATAAACCAAAGCGACGACGAGCAAGACTGGTCATCATGGACCCCTAGAAGCCGTATCCTTCTTTTTAGAATTACGTTTATTTTCATTATTGTACATATCTTAAGTTTTAGCATTGTGTACATTTTAGTTCTTATTACTCATAAAACACGTTGTAAATATCTTAAGTTAGATAGAATTGTATACTTTAGGTTTTCAAACACTCAATCGTAGAAATTTGCCTTAGCAAACGGGGGGAATGTCAAAGTACCTTTCTTAAATCAGGTAATTCATATTGTCAAAATTAAGAATTAACGTCCCTCTGTCGCTCTGTAAAGCCCGTGAGCTAGAAAAAACACGTTTTACATTTTTAGAATAATTCGAAAAGCAAGCCTTCGCTGCTGCAGAATATACACGAGCCACTCTCCCCTACCGATCGAATTTTCGGGAACGGCGAACGTCTAGAGCGACTAGAACGTCTCGAGTCTTCGATTTTCGAACACTTCCAGAAGCTTTGATTTATCTTATATATACCGAGACGCGCTCAACGCATTCAGTCGGGCAAGTCGAGTACAGTCGGGCAAGTCGAGTACAGTCGGGCAAGTCAAGTAGAGTCGAGTCGAGCCAGTAAGTCAGTAAGTTCGGGATCCAGCCACGCGACAAAACAACAACAACCAAAGGCAAATTTCTACTCTAAAGTGTTAATATTCAACATAATTAATTACATCAAACCTATTTAGTGATAAACAAATGTATTGTTAGAACGTGAATAGTAATATATCGTTATTTTGACTCCAGAAAATTTGACTTTTAATCATTCGTGTAAAATCGATACAGGGTGTTACTTTTTCGCCGAGCCAAGTAAAATAAATTCATTCAAAATTAAATTGTGCAGTGTTCTTGTGCGCGAATCTGACTAAAACGAAAGTCACGTTCGTGTTCAGGGGAACCCTGTATGTCGACTAGAGTGGTAACTAATTTGCGATAATCAAATAAAGCTTTTACTTCCTACTCAACTACAACCTTCGAGTAAATTTCGGTAGTTCACGCTAATTGCCGTTCAATAATGTAACGATGCCGGTAGCTTAAATAACACGACAGGAACTAGGAAGCATTATTAGATTTGTTCTAAGCGAATTTGTATTTCAGAGCAGTTAAGCTGGATTTTAATAGCGTGGGCAATTCTGTTCTTTGTAGCGGGATCGATTTATTTATACGGGTTCAGTGCACCACAATGAAAGAATAGATTCATTGTATATATTACGAATTAAGGTGCAGAGCGACACACCTATTTGAAATTTTGCAATACGTTACTACATACGGGGTATCCCATAATCTTCTTTCAAGGGAGTGATAATACGAAAAACTAAGTCGATATTTTAAAATAAATACTTGCCCTACATAATAATAATAATATATACTTATATATTTTTTGGTTTATCCGTTGCCGGACAGGGCTTCCGTGCTTTCCGACCGATACCACACGGTAGCCGCGCCGGCCATAATTACAGCCACTCCCCACAATCTGTGGGGTTAGTGACTATAAATACCAGAATCGTGTGCTCTAGGTAGGCGAAGGGACCCCAAGACAAGATAACCGCCTTCTGCATTTGGCCTGTCAGCCATTCGGCTGATTTCTGGCAGACCGGTATGATCTTTAGTTCCGAGAGTAGCGTAGGCTTCATACCACCGAGTGCACCGATTATTTTTTTTTTTCGCGTTAGCGATGCTGGACAGTTCTCTCGTGTCTCCGATATTCTCACAGGGGAAGCGCCAGCGAATTATCTACAACCACTCCCCACATCCCGCAGGGTTAGTGGTTGTAGATTCCAGAATCGTGTGCCCTAAGTAGACGCAGGGACCCTAAGACGACTGCCTTCTGCATTTGGCCTGCCAACCATTTGGCTGATTTTTGGCAGGCCGGTATGGTCTTCAATGCTGAGAGCAGCGTAGGCCTCATCCCACCGAGAACGCCGATTATCAGGACGACCGATTATTATTATTATTATTATTATTATTATTATTATTACTGACCATTTTAGATACAAAATGTATATATGGTAAGTCATTTGTAAACGTAAAAATAAAAAACGTGCTTATTTACGTACACGTATGTATTATAACGACGTCTGGAATTAGATTATATTTTGAGATGATTCCGTTGAAGGGTTGGGGGTTAATTTAGGGTAAATAGGGGAATATAAGTAAAACAAGTTGGTTAGAGTACAGAAACTTTAAATTCGGTGTAAGTACTAGAAGCCAAAGCGTCAGATTTTTTAAATAATATTTTTCGACCCCCACTCCAATATGAAAAGGGTTGATAAAATAAAATTGAGATATTCATTTGAAATTTGGGACACGTATGTATTATAACGACATCCCTAAGTAGATTATATTTTGAGATGATTCCGTTGAAGGGTTGGGGGTTAAATAGGGGTAAATAGGGGAAAATACAGTAAAGCAAGCTGGTAAGACTACAGAAACTTGAAATTCGGTGTATGTACCAGAAGCTAAGGTCTCAAATTATTTATAATATTTTTCAACCCCCACCCCCCCCCCCCCCCTACTTCATTATTAAAAGGGTAGATAAAATAAAATTGAGATATTCATTTGATTTGATTCCGTTGAAGGCTTGGGGGTTATTTAGGGGTAGATAGGGGGAAATAAGTAAAGCAAGCTGGTATGAGTACAGAAACTTGAAATTTGGTGTATGTACTAGAAGCCAAGGCCTCAGATTTTTTAATAATATATTTCAGCCCCCCACCTCCCTACACCATTATTCAAGGGGTTGATAAAATAAAATTGAGATATTCACATGAAATTTAGTACGCATATGTATTATAACGACATCTGGAACTAGATTATATTTTGAGATGATTCCGTTGAAGGGTTGGGGGTTAAATAGGGGTATATAAGGGAAAATAAGTAAAGCAAGCTGGTAAAAGTACAGAAATTTGGAATTCGGTGTATATACTTGAAGCGAAGGTCTCAGGTTTTTTATTAATATTTTCCAAACTTTTCTATGACATCTGCCCCAAATATTAAAATTCTATGACCAATAATTTCCACATACTAGAGTGCAAATATAGTCAAGATGTTTCCTTTAAAGTGACTTGGATGAAGAATCTGGATGTGGAATTAGTGATTCCTTAGGCAGCGGTTTTTTATTTTGTTATCCCCCTAAATAATGGAGTGAGGGTGGTAATAGTGGTATTAAATGTTTTGTTGTGTTAAGAAACGTATCGAAACCTTGGCTTCTTGTAGTAGATACATCGAATCTCAACTTTTTGCACTCTTAGTAGCTTGCTTTACTTATTTACCCCAACCTTTCCTCGGAATAAGCTCAAATATAATTCAGTTCCAGATCTCGTTATAATACATACTTGTATCAACTTTCGAATCAATAACCTAAACCGTTCTAGTGTAATCGTGCGTAAAAAGAAGTTACAGACCGACAGACATGTGTTGCCCTCAAATTTTAAATCTCCACGTTTCATGACACTACGTGGATGTGGAAATAATAAATCTGTTTAAAAATATATTGTTACCCTTACAGCACCATCAAGGCTTGTAGTGTGCGTGATCTCTGAGACACTGGCAGTAATGCGTTTTCTAGAAATTTATAGAAGAGGATCGAGATTTCTACATGGTTCTGGATTGCCGTGGGAGAAGGTTCCGGACTTTGCTGGATGGTTCTAGAGGCAATTTGTAGAGTATGCAAGGCAAGATTCACGGCGAGAAAGGGACTTTTTAATGAAAAATAAGGTTAGAAATCCGAAGTGAATACAAAGTGTAAATAAACACTGTTAAAGGGTATTTTAATCAGTAAAAGCGTATTTTAGTTAATAAAAGATTGGTGAAGTTTTCATTAAGCTATTCAATAAATAGTGTTAGTGTTTATCTCTTGTTATAATTTTTGAACCAACGGTTTTAAAGGGTAGTTTTCTAGGAGTGGGTACACTCGACAGTATCATAGTTCTACCTTTCCCTATAAAGAAAAGTTTGATTCTGTTGCGCTTTAATGTCTTCTTGCAATTTCTACAGTTTAGTACCAGTAAGTAGCAGGCAAGTTGTTTTACAGGTAAAAGTTGAACATTAAAACTACCAATGACTTTTAAATTGTCAAGTTCACTAGTTTTTAGTTCAACTATATACGAGTAGTATATTCAAGATGTGATAATATAATTTTCCACCACTATTTAACTATTGAGCGGCTTTACAGAAGTAACCATGGTTATACTTACATAGAATAGAAACAATTTGGTTTGATGTTCACTTGTCTGTGAAATTGTTTTAATATAAACATTAATTTAGTAAAGTGCTCTTACCGAGTAGGTGTTCACACTGAAAAATAACAATGTAACATAATTGAATGGATTAATTTTACTCATATCTTATTCATTTCTTCTGTTTCACTTGGTATAAATTATTACGAAATTATTGTACCCCGACCCCGACATGTCTTCCTGTTTCATTTGCGTTTTTTTTAAACATATTTTATAAGTCTCTGTATCAGTCAAATCACAATATGATCGTTAAAAACTGAAGGTTTTCTATTTTTATTAGATTATATCAATTTTGATTTTAAAAGATATGAACGATGAGAGTTTGTTGCCGATAAAACTATTTTTAGTAAAGAAGTGCTCACGTGCCATCTGTATCAATAGTAGATTGTTGGAAAAATCTCTAAATGATACACAAGGACTACATTTAAAAATAAATAAAAAAATTGAAATACCTTGAAAAGAAAGTAAAGAAATATGAAATAAAATTTCATTGTTAGACTCTGTTACCTTATAATGATGTTGAAGTCGATTAAAAATACGTTTGATTTCGTTGTTTGTTCATTTCTACATCGATCTGAATATCGATATTAGGTAATAAGGTTCAATTGACCGGATGGTGATTATTATTTCATAATAATTTTCTTAAAGGTGGTTTATTTTTTTTGAATTTCAACTCAAATCAGTCGATGCGCGTTAAGAGTGGTGTTGTAAAATGTTTGTATGATAGGGCCAAAATCATTTCTTCTAATGATGAAATACTAAACAATGAGAAGCGGTTTATAAAGGAAGTTCTTATAAATAACCAATACACTGGGGGTTTTGTCGATAAAACCTTCATAAATATTGAAAATAACAATCAGGTACGACAAAAACCTGAAAAACGTTACACAGCGTTAATTCCTCATGTATGCGGATTATCCGAAAAGTTGCGCCGCATCGGTGATAGATTTGATATTAGGACGGTATTTCAAACAAACAACACTTTAAAATCTATTCTGACAAAGATGAAACCGAGGAACCACGAGCAAAATTCAAAAAACTGCATTTATAGTATTAAAGTGCAACAAACAATACGTAGGTGAGTCATCCAGACCTTTTAGTGTAAGATTGGGCGAACATCAAAATTATATCAGAAAAAATGAAATTCAGAGGTCCAAGATCTGCAAACACACTTGGGAGAATAGACATAGAATAAACTGGGACTCGGTAAAAATTTTAACAAAAGTGGCAGATAGCAAAAAAAGAAAAATTAAAGAATCCGCGATAATATTATTGAATCAGGATAGATGCTTGTCGAATTGTTCCGTAGATGTCTGTACAACTTGGTTGCCAATGTTAAAAGAAGAACTTCACAAACTTAACATTGTATAAAAAAATAAAAAAACTGTTAACTATATCAACTGTTCTATGTAAATAGTAAGTCTATATGCATATTGAATATAACAAATATTCTTAGAGCTGTGTATTTACCATACACAGTAAAAAATATTTTTCAAAAAATGCCTTGAAAAAGGAAACAGATTAAATTTCCAAAACGTCGGCGAAATATTTCATTTCAAGTTTTTATACTTGTGTTGTTTATAAAAAAAAAATAAACCTCTAACTGATCCTTTGACGTAAAAGTCACAGGCGTAGAGGTTATTTAGCAGTAACATACTGATTCATTGTGATATTTTGTAGATTCCCCGAGCACCGCTTAAAAAGAAAGCATACATGTGGCATGAGTTCCAAAGAATTGAAGAAGGAAAAAAAAAGATAATGCCACAAATAACATTCCCAACTAGCAAGCAAGAAAAATAGACCAACCGGATAGGCAGAATAATTATACGAGGTCAAGAATTACTTAATTTCGTTTTAATCACTTACTATAAAGTAATAATAGCCTGAAATTCGTTGCTTAGGTTGTAAAGCACTTGTTTTTTACTCAGAAAATGTGTTCATGACCCACTGATCTTGTAAGTAACTCTGCCGAGTTAGAAATTACCCAAAATCTACCTCAAAAATACTCTCAAAGTTCATAGACACATTAAGTTATTTTGAAAGTCAAATTAACATAAATTTTACCTAAAAACTGTCTTCAGAGTCCATAGATCTATCTAAAGACATTCAGCAAGGTAAGAATTTACCACAAATTGATTTCAAAAATTACCTCTTAGTCATACACATAATAAGCCATTTAATAGGTTGCAAATGCAGGTTCTAACCATTCAAAATTCAAAAAAAGGCGAAGTAATATTTTAGAAAACATCTGTCAAAATAATTACCATTCAGTACCCATAGAGTCAAAATTACCATGGGTATTGACCTGTTAGAAATAACGACAATAGACAAAGTCGAAATTATCAATAAAAATATACCAAAAAGCATTTTGGCCTTGTTTAGACTTCAAAGGCGAGCTAAACCACAATCTTCATCAGTTAGGCACTAGGTATCGGTTGTTGTAGAGTGAAGCCATGTTATATTGTACAGTAAACATTAAAAACAAAATATGGAGAATAAAAATAGATTCAAGCCTTACCGATATTCCACAAATTATTATTACAGGGTTATAAAGAAAATAGGAGGAAATAATAATGACAAGACACTCAAGAAAATGAAATTTTGCAATTTTGCGGAAATGGGGTGGATTTTTAGGAGTGAAAAATGTTTTTTGCGATTTCTGGCTAAACTACGCTTCCTATCGAAAAAAGTTTAATGTAAAAGTTGTAGGTAATAAAAAGATGCACAATTTATGTGGGGAGCATTTTTATCCTAACCTCAATTTTTTTCGAGAAATATGCAAAAACCCGTTCTTTCGGTTTTTTATTTTTTTCTTCTACAAAAATAATTTGACTTGGCTCAAACTTGGTGAAAGTCAAAAATAAAAGTGATCTGTAATAGAGACGCGGAATTAACCTAAAGAAATTATTTCTCTTAGACTATTTTCGTGATATACAAAAAATTGGTGGGTGATGGAGCCAAATGGACATCGGACTCGTATTCAACATGTCGAAATACATAGGGATTACTATGTCGGGTCCCGGCTGCAGATCACTCTTTTTTGAGGGCCTGTGTATACAGTCTCGCACACAAAAAAAACATTAGGTTTTCCACATTTATAGCCAGTTTCACAATCGTTGGTAAACTAATGGTTAGAATTTGACCAACGACTAACTATAAAAATCTATTTCACAATGACTGGTTAACTTGTAGTTAAGAAACCAGTAGATGAGGTATTGGTAAACCAACAATTTGTGGTTAACTAAAAGTAAACAACTGGCAACTACAGTTATATTTTTATTTCGTGAAGTGCTTTAGTTTTTTTGCCATTTTACTAGTAATGGATTTAAATTATAGAGGTTAAGTTAGAAGGCCTAGAATATTTAGATATAGACTTAATTATTTTGAAGAATATGATTGAAATTATTTATTTAATCGATTTCTACTAAGTCCAAGAACCGCTGAAAATTATTAGAGGAAATAGGAGAAATTAATGACTACTCATATACTGTAGGAAATACACTTCTCGTATTGGACAAACAGAACTTACTTCTTATAAATTACAAGTAATGCGATCACAGAAAACTACCATGTAATAACATTGATATTATGGCATGTTCCTCCTCCTTTTCTAACATCAATTTTTGGACATATGTTTACATCCTAATAAAGCTTGTACTGTCGCAGGTCGTGAGCAAAAAAAAATAGGACAAGTCTTATAACGTATTTGTACTAAAATCTAGTTGTGTACATCTAACTTTAATTTTTGTGCCATTGTAAGTTAGTAAAATTCATTGAAAGTGTGCCAAAACTAATATGCCCCGTATAAGCGATTTAGAAAATTCAAGGCCAAATCCTAGTCGAGCTTCTTTATGTTCAGCTTTAAGTAGGTATTTCTGTGCTGCTGGATGATAGCGTAGCTCCGATTTTCTTACTCGCCGGCGACCAGTACTACTCGATCCAGGAAAATCCGTTTCTTCAGCAGCCTGAACTACTGAGTGAAATGAATTTTCTACTAATTTATTTACCAATTGCAAGTCTTGCTGTTGAGTTGATATCCTTCGTCGCCCTGATCCAGGATTTCTACTAATTGTACTGTTTATTCTCCACTTTTTTAAAATTTTAAAAACAAAATTTTTGTTCATGTTATAACGCAGTGCAATGTCTCATTGACAATCCATCTTCTGCTTCAGCAATAACTACAGCATTGCAATAAAAAATATAATAAAATTGCTGTTTATTTCGGCAACTCACTACGTATTCAAATAGAGACAGATTTGCATTAGAAAAAAATAGTTGTCCCATTTTTTTTTTGCTCACGACAGTACCAACTATTCAAAATTTAAACTTAACTGTTGGTTAGATTACTGAACACAAAATAAACGTTGTGAAACGCTTATATGAATTTACCGATAGTTAAGTTTCAGGTTCGGATTATTCAACCAAAAAGATAACCAACGATTGTGAAACCGGCGGTAAAAATGTATATGCTGTCAGTTATATTATTAGAGAGACATTTCAACAATTAATATAATAGCAATAAATTACTGTTTTTAAATGACCATATTACCTAACACTGCACTTTTATTAAAACCCATCATTTTTAGGTTTTGCTGGAATGTACCGGTAGTCATACCAACCGAGTTCAGATTAATTAGCTGAGCTGTTAATACATGGGGATATTTCAGTTGTTCTGCTCAAATTGACCATAACTCGGCTTTTAATTATGAAGTGCTTTGTTCCAGTTTTTTCCTTTGAACTAGTTCAATAAAATCTTTATTATTCACTATATGTATATTATACAGCAGACACTAACTACAGGCACATAAACATTTTTTTGTTCTAATCATTTGACCGGCCCACTCTACCCTTATGTATCTTGAGCCGCTGAATTAAAACCTGGCTTCAGAATCGTGCCTACATTTATCGGTTTTTTATGGTTTAAATATAGTCCAAAGATGGGTCAAAAGGCAAGTTTCTAAGAATTTGACAAAGTACAGAAAAAAAATTGCCCATAAACCGGGTAACTGTAAGCAAGCTATTTTTTATACTCAATACCCACATTATAGTAAAACAACCCCAGACAGGTTATAAAACCCTGCTAAATTATAGAATCCTATGTATCACGTTAAAAAATTTGAAATAATTTTTTCTTGAGTAGTTTTGTTTTTAATTTATAGTATGATCACAATTTACCCCCGCTGGTGCTGTAAAACTACCCCCAGAAAAAAGTAAGTAATATTTATAAGCGAAAATACATTCCTGCGATATTCAGCTCATCCTGTATATTTATTTATTTATTTATTGCATACACTGTTCAACAGGTAAGATACTCAATTACAGAACAGGAATAAAGGCATATAAAGCATTAAGTAAAATACAAGATATACAACAACATAAAAAGAAAGCGAATTGAACAAAAAATTGACTTATATGTACGAACTACGAATAACTAATGATACGAAGAGAGAAAAAAATGACATCGAAAATGTTTAAATATAACAACTATATACATATACATATATACACATATGCGAGTAAAAGTAAATTAAGAAAAACAAAAATAATCACTAGGTATTTAATCTGGAACATTTTGTTTCATGTATGGTCAAAAGATTATAATTTTTTTTATATTATTTCGCCCACAATAAAGTAGCCACTACTTTTGGCGCACACCTTGTTTGCCTTACTCATTTTGTCTATATTTTTTTGTGCAATTATCTTTGGGTATATTATACCTGTTCCTGCCGTAGTCGTGCTATGCCCATGGTTTTCGGAACACTAGGTATTAGTTGCATATACCATTATCGTTTCATTTCGAACCCGCAATACAGCAAAAGCCTTCCCCGTGCAAGGTCAATTGCTCGATAAACGAATGACTAATATTATTACAGTGAAATTATTTCATAATATGATACTAATTTAGATTTTTTTTAGCGATTATAAGTGAGAACTTAGACGGTGGGGGCTTTTTCAGAAAGGAACAATACACCATTTGCAATTGCCTTGGTTCAATTTCATAGGAACTTTCACTACATCTGATGAATATATTAAACGGTTACCTTTTTATTTTTCGACCTAGGCGGTATGACTTTAAGAAAGGTTAACTCACTTAACCTTGGGCGGGGAGATACAGAGTGGCCAGAAATAAACCGGAACTGAAACTTTGTAAGGTTTTTATGAAGACAATATGAAAATAGTTTGGTGGATAATATAACGTTTTCAGGTAAAATCCAATTAGAATCAGAATCTTTATTTAACCAAGAATACAAAAGTTTTTGTCAAGTCATAAAACAGTCATGTATACTCTGTTTGGAGAAAGAGTATTCAAGATGGTAGAAAAATTCGGAAAATTAGATTGTCTAATGAATTTGAAACTACATTTCTGCTTCTCATATAGACTATTTTTCCGAAAATTTAAGTGATTGTAGTGAAGAACATGGTGAATGTTTTCACCAAGATCAAAGTCGATGGGATGTTAATATGATGGTAGACTACTGTAGGACACCAAAAAGGGATGTGGAAACGAAAGGAATAAAACGAAAAATAAAATTATCATGTAGATCTTTTGAAGAGAACAGAGTACGTTTGTACAGAAAACAATAAATCAGAATAAATAAGAAGTCATGACTGATTGGTGGAAACTGACATTAGGATTTTGTTCAGCAGTCAAAAATACATCGAAAAGATTGTCTACTTATTAAAAACCTTTAATTTATATTTTAAATCCTATTCTGGCCTGTTTTAGCCTATCTTTTGTGGTTAACAGGAACTCCTGACCTAATAGTAAAATTGACATCGGGATCATGTTCAGCGGTCACAAATACATGGGAGTACATATGTGAAACCTCAGAAAATTGGCATTCTTTGTGTGTGCCTGGATAATTAATAGTTTTATTGACTACGAAGAACCCCCTAAACCCGGTAACTGGTTACGAGAGAGATCGATCGACTGACCATAGTGATAGAGACAAGGACAGATCGCCAGAGAAGCTGGTAGAAATGCTGTAGCATGGGTATTTCAAACTTTTTCCAAATGGTACATTTTCGTTGTTTACCATGTTCTAAGACAAAGGATTAATGACAGTCTAAGATCTGAATTTACATCCTTAGGTTGTAGAGTATGTTCGATGTGAATGGTTGCCTGGGATGTGTGGTTGCGTTTCAGATATATGGCGCCCAAAAGACGGTTGCAAAAAATGAACGATGAGTAGAATGGCAGAATTCATAACTATAGGTTTGAGATTGCTTCGCCGATGTGAATGTTATGGGTCTAAATGGACTAGATGGTTGCATTTCACAAATATCGCACCTAAATACATAAAATGAACAAGTAGGACGGCTGAAAATGGTATAGTAACAACGTATTAGAATGGCAGGACAATTATGTGGTATTAAGGTACCAAGTCACACTAGCCTAGTAGTACCAAAACAGAACAAATTTTTGGTTGCATCTTATAGTTACTGCTGGTGAAAGATGCATCATACTTTAATAATTGTAAGTAGGTGATCAAAATATTTAGTACTTTTTTTCACTTGGTATTTATTATCAATTGTAGGCGCCAACTAAATTTTACACTTCATATATTATAAGATTTCGTTTCAACAATGGCTAATAAAGTATTAAAATTGCTGTAGGACAATACAAATACGATTCTTTACCATTCCCAATGATTCACAATGGTTTATTATTTATTAATTATAGCAATCTGCAAAGATCAAAACTATCCTATTTGGCACCTTTTATATATTATTGATGACGATTCCCACTAATTTTGAAATAGGGGATTTTTTGAGTCTCTGTGAATCATTTAGCCTTTTAAAATTACATTTACATCATTAATGGTCATCAACAGTAATACGTAATGAAAATTAAAGAAATCATATAGAGATGAAATAAACAATAAGGGCCCCATTTTAGAGCCCTGAGGCACTAATGCAAGCCATGACGAGCAGTGTACGTGGGATTAAAGTTATATCGATGGTTTCTTAGTAAGAATATATGTTAAAGACCACCTCGAAGGTACTTAGTAGTACGGTACAGTTTGTGTAGTGTTGTTATCGATATAATATAAGCTGAAACTAATTCCAATGTACACTGCCTACTTGTTTTGGGTAGCTTTTCGATTTGATATTCTTCGTTGTTACAACCTCCCAGAGTCTCCAAGAGACCTCCAAGGGCTGTACCGACTCCAATGACCTTCATACTATTTCTTTATGAAGTTCGGTCTTATTTTGATCGCCCAATATAATCCATTTCGTATACTAAGGTTAAATCGGTCCGTGACCTTAACCTTTTTCAGTTCCGGTCTATATTTGGTAATATTACGCCGGTACGGTATCCTTAATTTGTTGTTTTGTTTATAAACATTATTTTTTATGAATTATTTATTTAGTAGACTGAGGATTTACACAATCTCGTTTCAATATGTAAAATTCAGCCATTGCGAGATAAATTGGTAGATGTATGATCTAATCTCAATTTATAAATTTTAATTAACCTCGGTTAAAATGTCAACTGCTCTCATTGACATTAAAATGCAGGAAATAAAAATTAAGTACTTCCTCTTAAGGAGCCTTAAAACTTGGTACAGTAGAGGCAAACAATAAAAAAAATCGGTAAAAAGTTTCGGTAGTAAGATGACGCCATAAATATTGTGCAAAACCTTGTAATGAAAATTATTAAGATGCAATACGATAATAAGCATTAAGGTTTATAGTTGTCAGATGAACAAGTAGTAAATAATTTGAGTTGTACCACAATGTATCTAATTTAGTCACTTAAACACGCTTATTAATTATTACAATTATTATACACTGGAATTATTTAGGTCTTCACTTGATGGCTAGCGTTAGGGTTCAAAAATACGAAAAAAAAAGTTTTTCGAATATATTGTTCTAGAAAAAAATATGGAAAATCGATTTTTCTCAGTGTGCGCGCGATCGAGGAGACGAACAAAAAACGTTTCGGATAAAAAAGAAAGATCTCCCCGAGGCACGTAAACTGATTTTTGGTTTTTTTAAATCGGCCAATTGGGGCCGGAGATATGGCCGTTTGAAAGGATTGAGTTTCAGGGTAGGAAAAGGGATCGGACAGGAGGTATGAGGGGTGTTTAAGAGATAAGGCATGGGGTTAGGATGGTAGTTTTTTTCCTGTTGTGGATGGTTATAGAAAGACGTTGTGGCCGCGGGGGGAGCTTTATAGGGCAATTAGGGAAGAAGGAGGGGGGAACGTGTAAAACGGGAAAACGGCCATATCTTCGGTTCTAATAGGGCGATTTAAAAAAATCAAAATGTGATTTTTTCCTTTCTTGATCAGCTATAATCTTGGATAGGTAGGAAATAATTTTCGCCGAAAATGTAAAAATGGGAGGCAAAAGAAAAAATGCATCAAAACGATTTTTTTTATTAAGGGAAAATATCAGACTTTCTGACCTTCGATTTCCCTTTGCGTGTGTGTAAGTGGGAGCGGCGAGAGAGTAGAGAGGGTAGAGGCCACGCCTACTGTCGCGCCGCTGCAGCTGTTGATTGAAAAGAAATAAATTTATAAGTGTAACTCGCGCCCGTAGCGCGTAGAGAAATTTGCTCTCTTTAAAATGAGCCCTGGCAGAAGGGCGTAGGACTTTCCTTTGCCCTTCTGCAGGGCTCAAACTTCAATTTGTCGCCCTGTCTGTCGTAATGAAGGAATTTGAAAAATTCTTTTTTCATTTGAAAGGGGATGAAAATCCCCGTCTCTTAGGAGCGGTTTATCCCCACCACTCACCCCCTTCATAAAAAAATCGTTTTGAAAAAAAAATACAATTTTTCTTTTGAAACACCCCTCATACCTCCTGTCCGATCCCTTTCCCTACCCTGAAACTCAGTCCCTTCAAACGGCCTTATCTCCGGCCCTAACTGGCCGATTTTAAAACACCAAAAAATAGTTTACGCGCCTCGGGGAGACCTTTCTTTTTTATCTGAAACATTTTTTGTCCGTCTCCCCGATCGCGCGCAAACTGAGAAAAACCGATTTTCCATACGTTTAACAGCTCCCCCCCCCCCCCCCCGCACCACCTAGATCTCGGATGTGAAAGTGTCAGGGAAGTGGGGGAAATCGTCCTCTATAAGATCGGAAAAAGTTTTTTTGAAAAAAGACACTAGTTTTTCACCCCCTTTTTTCGGCCAGATCTACTCCACTACTATGATACCTGTAAAAAGGGAAGCATTTGTGTTGTCTGAACATGATTTTCACCCTCCCGAAGTTCTAAAAAATGGTGGTTTTTGAGAAAAATATACATATATATGAAGTTTAGCGCTTTCTCGACTTTTTCTCTATTTTGAGGAAAAACTATGGTGACAAATGACAGGAGAGCAAAGTTAAAGAGCATAAAATGTCCATCATTTTGTCTCTAATTTTTGTCCGAATTCCGCATATATTTCTTTTGCACCCTCTAGCGGCGAAACGTAGAGACTAAATGAATAGGAAATTTTATGCTCTACAATTTTGCTTCCCTGATATTTTTCACCAAAATGCATAACTTTGGCTGATAATCTAAAAAAGGCGCAAAAGTCTACATATGTATATATTTCGGCCGCTAGCGGCGAAACTATGCCGAATTCAGCCAATACGTAGAGACAAAATGTGTAGGAAATTTTATGCTGTACAACTTTGCTTTCTTGGTATTTTTGACCAAAATGCAAAGTTTTTCCTCGAAACAGAAAAAAAAATGAAAAAGCGCTATAATTATATAATATATATGTATATGTTTCTCAAAAATCACCCTCTTTTAGAACTGCGGGGGGTGAAAATCATGTTTAGACAAACCAAATGCTTCACTTTTTACAGGTCTCATAGCTTTTGCAAAAATGTCTTTAATTTTTTCTAATTAGAAGGGACTATAGTCGGGATAAACGGAGAGATTAGTTTTGTCTCCGAAGGTAATTACTTCCACAACGTAGGAAAGTACTTAAACTTAAAAAATGTAGTTGAAATTGATCTAACGTCATGATAAGTGGAGATTTTTTTGAGCGAAACAACATTTCCGTCTCTAACGATTACTAGATCGGTTTGAGATGTCGAATTTGATACACGTATGTTTTCTAACGAGATCTGAAACTAGATTATATTTTGAGCTTATTCCGTTAAAGAGTTGGAGGTAAAAAGGGTAAATAGGGGTAAATAAGTAAAACCACATACCAAGAGTCCATAAACTTGGTTTATGACTGTATGTACTAGAAGCCAAGGCCTAAATAATTTTATGACATCTGTCACCAGTTACTTTTGTTTCTTTTTGTTTTACTGAACACATTTTACCTCGCTTCGCGGACTTTCTTCGGCTATTTTACGAATCTGGATATCAACATGGTTGATATTGCCTTACCCTGAACTGAATTACGATGTTAAAGAGTAAAAAATCGGAAAGGTATTTACACAGAACTTCCCTCGTTATTTGTGCATGGCGGTCACTCTAAAAAATTAATAATTACGAAATGACATTGAGAATAATAATCGGAATAGAGTTATTGCTATTATTACAAAGAAAACTTGATAAGTTTTGGTCAAAAAAATATACAGATTGCTCATCCAACAGCAAAAGTTCAATACTAAATAGCAGGTGCCACATACGGCAGGCTTGCGCAAATACCTTTACAAATGTCCACCATGACTGAATTATTTCTTGGGATGACCACCCTACCCTGCACATTTTACAATAAAAGTATAATAGGTGCATATGCCAGATATTATTGCCATCTGTCACATTTTCAATCCAACATTCACGTAATGGAGTGGAAGTATAGTGGTGGTTAAAAAAATGATTTTTTTTTAAATTTTTCAAAAGATGTTGGTAAAATAATTTTCAAATTTTTTTCTTCTGAAATAGGTTTAAAATGTCAAACGTAGAAATTTTAAATTTGAGCAAAAAGGAAAGTTTCCTTATATTCTATAGTAATGCTAAAAAAAGTTTAAATATTAAAAATTATATATTTTTTAAAATAGGTTTAGAATGCTATGAAACGTGAAAATTTTAAATTTGAGCAAATAAAAAAAAATTCGATCTATTTTAGTGGTAAAAACCTTTTGAAAAATGTTGGTGGAAAAAATTTTCAAAATTTTTTTTCTGAAATACCTAGGTTTAGAATGTCATTTAAATTTGAGCATTCTAGTGTTAAATTTTTTTCCAAACTGGTAACGAAATGATGCAATTTTTTTTTCCGAAATTGGTTTGGAATATCATGAAACGTGGAAATTTTAAATTTGAGCAAAAACATTTTTTCGTCTGTTCTATAGTAGTAGTAGTGATACATAAATGGATTAAAAATGTTTTCAAATTTTTTAAAAAATTCTTCAAAAACATTTTTAAATTTGTTTGAATAATTTTAGAATGTCATGGAAACGTGGATAGTTAAAATCTGAACAAAAAAAAAACAAATCTATCTTAGTGGTAAAATTTTTTAAAACTAGTAAGAAAAATTTCTAATTTATCTTTTAAATAGATTTAGAACGCTATGCAACATGGAAATTTGAAATTTGAAGAAACAAAAAAAATTCCATCTATTTTAGTAAATAAATTTTCAAAAATGGTAAAAAAAAATTTCAAATTTTTTTTTTTGCATCGGGCTTAGAATGCCATGAAACGTGGAAATTTTAAATTTGAAGAAAGAAAAAAAAAAATTATTTCATTTTAGTAGTAAAAATTTCTTCAAAAATATTGGTGAATACATTTTTTTTTCCTGAAATAGGTTAAGCGTGTCATGAAACGTAGAAATTTTAAATTTGAGCAAAAAAAAATTTTTTCATCTTGGTAAAAATTTTTTCAAAAATGTTTGAAAAAAATTTTCAATTTTTTTTTTTTTCTGAAATTGGTTAAGCGTGTCATGAAACGTAGAAATTTTAAATTTGAGTAAAAAAAATTTTTTTTCATCTTGGTAAAAATTTTTTCAAAAATGTGAAAAAAATTTTCAAAATTTTTTTTTTCTGAAATTGGTTAAGCGTGTCATGAAACGCAGAAATTTTAAATTTGAGTAAAAAAATTTTGTTTTCATCTTGGTAAAAATTTTTTCAAAAATGTTTGAAAAAAATTTTCAAAAATTTTTTTTTTCTGAAATAGGTTTAGCGCGTCATGAAACGTGGAAATTTTAAATTTGAGCAAAAAAAAATTTTTTTCACTATTTATTCCGTTTAGACGGTCCACCCTGTATATTTTTCAGTGAAAATTCTACCAGTTCTTCGCTGACAGTAGCGTCAACTACCTACCAAATTTGACTGCTCTCCGTCAAGTAGTTTTTTATTAAATGCACCAACAGACAGACAGACAGACAGACAGACAGACAGACAGACCGACAGACAGACAGACAGACTGACGGAATTGAAAAACCTATATTTTCGGAATCTACGTGTTCTGAAACGTCAGAATCCGAAAAAATCTCGGAGGGTGATTTTTTCTCGAATACAATACTTCCCTTCGGTATGCGAGGGAAGTAAAAATGTGCAAGAAAATAATGTATCGCGTAGTTTAGGAGAAAAGCTAAAATCAAAATATTTGTCAATTTTAAAGAGAAACTTAAATTAAAGGATAAAAATAATGTAGACATTATTTTTGTCAGATTAATAGATATTTTATAGTTTACATATTTTTTATGCTATCACCTTAGTACGGACCTGGACCAAATTTCCAATCACTGATTATAATACATTTGATTTAGGCCAGAAGCACACAATTCGAATAGACTGCCAAATCGAAATTTTATTTAAATGAGTTAAATACAGAACAGATCATTGCAATTTCTTTTCTAAGTGGCTATTACTCAAATAATCATAGGACGTCGTCGGTTGTCGACCTTATTCTCACATCAGAGTATTTATCGTTATTACAGCCGTCCGGGCTCTGTATATTGTAGCCAAATTCTTATTAAAAGTGTTTTTATTTCAAGTGTTGAGTACATATTCAACTTGTTACGTACGGGGTGTTTTAAAATGTGTGTCATCTGACTTTAAATAGTTGTTTTTTCTATATTTCATTAAAGTTCTGCAAAACGTCAAATCTGTTTCGATATTCATGTTTTATATATCTACTTGTTTGACCTATATAATCAATTTCAGAATTTTAAATTAAACGTGCATTCTGAATTTTTTCAAGTAACATACCAAAGTATAGTACACTTTTACAGTACCTATTTGGTATCAAGTAATGATAATTACAACAAAATTAACCTCCATGTAAACAAATCTTGCAACTCGATTTTTACTCACTTCCAGATGTTGTATAGACTTGAAAGTTTGCATTGTATATGGTTCACATCACAGCACAAATTAACATTTTTTATAAAAAAATTCAAGATGGCGTTTCCAAGATGGCAGACAGTTCATTATCATTTAATATCCGATTTTATTAAAAATTATTATCTGGGGATTTTTGAAGTCTGAGATTATAAATATGTGATTGAAACTCAAAAAGTCAAAATTGCGACGTCAATATAATGGATAAGTTTTATCATTTATCATCTGATTCGATTGACAACGATGTCTGAGGGTTACTCGATATTCAAATTCAAAATGCACCCCGCGCTTTTACGTTTATTAACAATAATAAATCTTATTAACATTATTTTCCTTTTTTTTGTGTGCCCGGAATAGCAGTCACCGACTAATTAATAACATAAATGACTAATACGAACATTTTGTAAAAGTATGTTGCATATTGCATGTTTTATATAACTTGTTCACAAGGTACCCATAATAAATTTAACAAATATTCATAAACAGATTAGGATATTGAAATACAAACTAAACTGCTAGCGATGAGAAACTTAGTGCAAATAAACTTGCAGTTGACAAACATACGAAAATATTTTTTAATTATCGTCTATGTGTGGAATTGCATGCGGTATCGATTTGAATGGGTTCATAATTATGCGAAATATTTCAACAGTTTTAGGTCTGACAGATCACCTCAGGTATTTCAAGTATTTAAAGGTACTTCAGTAAGTTGTATGGGTAAGTGTACCAACTGTTAAAATGCTGCATAGTATGTGCACAGTAATACAATAGACTAGAGAATGTGACTAGACACTTTTTATCGGAGTCTAGGTTCGAATTCCAACTTCGGCAGATGATAATACTGGAAGGAATGATTATTGCCCACGTATTTCAGTAAAGTCTTTCGTTTGAGATAGTTTTGGTTTTAGAATTGGAAATTGTGTAATTCAGGTGGTTTGTTTAAATCAGTGCCGCTATTTATTAATCGCTTCTAGACCCTGAGTTCCAAAGCAAAGCCATTTGACACTTTTTATAATTTGACATGAGGTAGTTTCAAAAATACTTATCAATCTCATTTTTCAGACAATATGCAATTTTCTGATCTTTTGTTTTTCTCCGTAACTAAGTTCTGTTTTAATAGCAACCACTCATTTGATTAAAACAATAATTAATCAATACTTCAATATAATAAACAAAATCGGTAAAGGTATTTATGCAGAACTTCCCTCTTTATTTATGCATGGCGGTCACTCTAAAACATTATATAATTACGAAACCACACATGAGAATAATAATCGGAAGGTATTATTACAAAGAAAACCTGATGACTCTTGGTCAAAAAAATATACAGAGTGGTCATCCGATAGCAAGAAATTCAGTGTTAAATAAAAAGTGCCAAATATGTAAGGCTTGCGTAAATACCTTTACAAATTTACAACATGGTTGAATTATTTTTTAGGATGACCACCCTGTATACTTTTCAATAAAACTATAATAGATGTCTTCTTTGCCAAGTGCGTCAAATATATGTAAAATATTATTGCCATCTGTCATTTTTTCAGTTCGATATCCACGCAGTGGAATGGACGTATAGTTGTTTAAATTTTTTTTAAATTTTTCTTTTTTTTTTAAATAGTCTTAGAATGTCATGAAACGTGGAAATTTGAAATTTGAGCGAAAAATATTTTCTTTCCATCTACCTATTCTATAGCGGTGGTCAAAATTTTTTTTAAATTTTTGTTTTTGAAATTTTTTTTATGAAATAGGTTTAGAATGTCATGAAACGTGAAAATTTTAAATTTGAGCAAAAAAAAAAATGTTTCCACCTTTTATTCTAGGTAGTAAGAAAAAATTTTAAAAAATATTTCCATTTGAATTTTTTTTTCTGAAATAGGTTTAGAATGTGATGAAACGTGGAAATTTTAAATTTGAGCAAAAAAAAATGCATCATTTTAGAAACATTTTTCTGACAAAAATTTCAAAATTTTCTTTTTGAATTTTTTTTTTTATGAAATGGAATGTAATGGAAATTTTAAATTTGAGTAAAAAAAAAATTGTCAGCTTTCTACCAATACAAAAATTTTCAGTTTTGAAATTTTTTTTTCCTGAAATATGTTTAGAATGTCATGAAAAGTAGAAATTTTAAATTTGAGCAAAACAAAATTTTTTACACCTTTTATTCTAGGTATTAGTAATAAGAAAAAATGTTTCCTTTTGAAATTTCTTTTCTGAAATAGGTTTAGAATGTGATGAAACCCGGAAATTTTAAATTTGAGCAGAAAAATAATTTCCATCTATATTCTATGGTAAAAACATTTTAGAAAATCTTTGACTAATTTTTCAAACGATTTTTCTTATTGGAATTTTTTTTATGAAATGAATTTAGAATGTCATGGAACGTGAAAATTTTAAATTTCAGCAAAACAAATTTTTCCACCTTTTATTCTAGGTAGTGAGAAAAAATTTCAAAAAATCTTGTCCATTTGTATTTTTTTTCTGAAATAGGTTTAGAATGTGATGACACGTGGAAATTTAAAATTTGAGCAAACAAAATTTTCCATTAGTAAAAAAATTTTAGAAAAATGTTTCTAAAATTTTCAAATTATTCTTTTCGAATTTTTTTTTATGAAATGGATTTAGAATGTCATGAAAAGTAGAAATTTTAAATTTGAGCAAAAAAATATTTTTACACACCTTTTATTCTAGGTATTAGTAACAAGAAAACATTTTCCTTTTGAAATTTCTTTTCTGAAATAGGTTTAGAATGTGATGAATCCCGGAAATTTAAAATTTGAGCAGAAAAAAAATTTTCATCATATATTCTATGGTAAAAACATTTTAGAAAATCTTTGACAAATTTTTCAAACGATTTTTCTTATTGGAATTTTTTTTATGAAATGAATTTAGAATGTCATGGAACGTGAAAATTTTAAATTTCAGCAAAACAAATTTTTCCACCTTTTATTCTAGGTAGTGAGAAAAAAATTCAAGAAATTTTGTCCATTTGAATTTTTTTTCTGAAATAGGTTTAGAATGTGATGACACGTGGAAATTTAAAATTTGAGCAAACAAAATTTTCCATTAGTAAAAAAATTTTAGAAAAATGTTTCTAAAATTTTCAAATTTTTTTGCGAGATGGATTTAGAATGGCATGAAAGGTAGAAATTTTAAATTTGAGCAAAAAAATATTTTTACACCTTTTATTCCAGGTATTAGTAACAAGAAAAAATTTTCCTTTTGAAATTTCTTTTCTGAAATAGGTTTAGAATGTGATGAATCCCGGAAATTTAAAATTTGAGCAGAAAAAAAAATGTCAATCATATATTCTATGGTAAAAACATTTTAGAAAATCTTTGACAAATTTTTCAAACTATTTTTCTTATTGAAATTTTTTTTATGAAATGGATTTAGAATGTCATGGAACGTAAAAATTTTAAATTTCAGCAAAACAAATTTTTCCACCTTTTATTCTAGGTAGTGAGAAAAAATTTCAAAGAATTTTGTCCATTTGAATTTTTTACTGAAATAGGTTTAGAATGTGATGATGTCACGTGGAAATTTTAAATTTGAGCAAAAAAAATTTCTCATCTTTCTACTGATAAACAAATTTTCAAAAAGTTTTGATTTTTTTTTCTGAAATAGGTTTAGAATGTCATGAAACGTAGAAATTTTATATTTGAGTGAAAAAAAATTTTTCTTCATTATTTATTCGATTTAGACGGTCCACCCTGCATATTTTCCAGTGAAAGTCTAACCATTTCTTCGCTGGTAGTAGTGTCAGCTACCTACCAAATTTGACTATTATCCGTCAAGTCGTTTTTTAGATAATGCACCGACAGACAGACAGACAGACAGACTGACGGAATTGAAAAACCTATATTTTCGTAATCTACATAATCTGAAACGTGAAAATATGAAAAAATCTAGGAGGGTGATTTTTCCTCGAATACAATACTTCCCTTCGGTATGCGAGGGAAGTAAAAATGTATATATCAAAATCCGCGTCTCAACGATTAATAGTGCTAAATTAAGAAAAGAAAACGTACAATCCCGCTTGTGAACTACCCTTGAACATTATTGGAGATTATTCGGCCAAATTAGAAGAAAACCAGCATCAGTTAAGCTCTGCAGATCCACAAAAGGTAGTTAAGTTCTTATTTTCTTTTTACCGCTTAATCAATCTATTTTTTGTTAGTGCATTAAGCTGATTGGTCCTTTGCCAGTATTTTTAATCCGTGTTCATAAACATGTTTGGTCCTTCGAGCCGGATATTAAAATACTTAGTTACTGAGAAAAATAAAAAATCACAAAGTTGTGTTGTCTGAACACTCATCATAATTCAGAGTCATGTCATAATTGACTGTTTGGTGTTTGTACGACTTCACCGAAGCTCTTTATAATTCACTTTTATTTATAAAGCAAATTCATTAAGGTCTCAGTAACAGACAAAAAGCTGTAAGCGAAAGTTCAGCGATACAACTTTTTAGGTTCACCCTGTATATAGATTATCCCATACGAGTGGGCAAATACTTTTATCGTCCACAATTTGGTGAGATAATCCATATAATTTAGAAGACTTTATTTCTCTAGATACGTCCAAGATTACTAGATAACAACCAACTATTGTTTCTATTTATATTCCGCATAATAATTTGACGTGATATCGTATTTTAAGACAAATTCCGATTTGCTTTTCTTTAGGGAAATTTGCGTTCTTTAATTGAAAAGAATAACAAACCTAGAAGAGATATTAATTAAGATAAGAACGTTTACAATTACTCTAATAATATTATTCCATCGTCAAAATTCAACGAACTCTTTACAAAACAATGTTTTTTTAAATAAAAGGATTATATTTTATTGTTTCACTCACAACAGATTTTAATGAAGAAAATTTTTACATGCAACTGCGCTGAATCCTAAACAATAATTTCAAAGATCACGTGGGCTTAGAGGCATCAATACATTTAATTAAATTTTGCAATTAACAAGTAGTAATTAATCCTACAGAGATAAAATGTTTATCTTGGTAATTAGATATAAAGATATAAATGAAATCGCGATAAAGAAACTGTCCTAATGATGTAGAGAATATACTTTTATACAGTGAAGTCCATCCTAAAACACGTCCATTTTTAATTTTTTAAATTTTTTGAGCATGCCCATATTTTAAATTTGGAAATTATGCAAAAAAGATTTCTAAAAATTATTCTAGGTAACAAATCGACTTACCCAACTCAACAATTATTTAAAGAAATAAAAGTTTGAACTAAAACAGTTGTTTTTTCTAAAAGTAAATATACACCAGAACCTAAATAACAAATTGCAATTAGTTAATCATCCATACAATACACGACAACAACAAAATTCTTATATAACGCCCAAAGCCAGCAAAACCATGGGCCAAAGATGCTACAGGTATTTAGGCCCAAGGCTGTATAATAGTCTCCCGCTGTCATCAAAAATGTTTCAAAGAAAACTAAAAAACTGTAAATTACGAACTCCTAGATCTGCCATACACCGAGCAATTGATATAAAAAACATTTAAAAATTGTACAAAACTGTTATTGTATATTTAATCTAATATTTGTTTTTAACACATATATTGTAGGTTATAATATTCATGCACATGGTTGAAGCTTAATATAATAATAGTAATAATAATAATAATTTATTTTCCATAAAGACAACAAGTCAAGTATAACATATACCTTAAAAACTAGGTAAAAAATCGCATACAGTGTAAAAACATTTAGACACCAAAAACAATTTTAACTTAGTTTTAAAATTCAGTAAGTCTCTAGCTACTTTACATTCAGAGGGCAAAATATTAAACAATTTTGGTGCCATGTAATTTGGAGAATTATAGGTTAAATTAAGTTTTTCATATGGTATTCGAAACTGTTCCTTGCTACGCGTATTTGCATTATGAATATTTTTATTTGCAGTAAACATATTCTTGTTTCGATAAGCATAAACACACATTTCGAAAATGTATAAGCACGGTAAAGTTAATATATTATATTCTCTAAAGATCTCTTTGCAAGAGTGGGCACTAGAAACACGAGCTATACAACGCATTATCCTTTTTGAGCAATGAAAACATTCTGTGATAGAGTGGAGTTCCCCCAGAAACAGACACCATATCTTAATCTAGACTCCACTTGGGCATAGATAAATGAACTAATTGCTCCCTGGTAAGCACGGTTTTAATATTATTAAATAAAAATGAAATTGATGCTAGCTTGGAAATCAGATGTTCACAATGCGATTTCCAAGTCAGGCACTCATCGATATGAAAACCCAAAAATTTTATACTCTCATGGGTACTCATTATAATCGACTTATTGACCCGAAAAGAAATAGACTCGCATTTCTTCTGTCTATTATGAAACAGAGCTAACTGAGTTTTATCTGCATTGAAGTACAACTGATGTTGATTGAAAAACGTAGATACCTTTTCTACATTATTACATTTACTTTCTAACACATCATGCATAGGATCCGAAATAATCATAGAAAGTTCATCAGCATACATTAAAAAGAAATTATTATATAAAACCCAATCGAGCTCATTAATATATAATATGAATAACACTGGGCCCAATATTGATCCCTGTGGAACTCCCATACTTAATAACGAACATTCAGAATTGGCTCTATATTTTCACTAACATGTTGTATACTCACATACTGTCGGCGATTGGTTAAAAATGAATTAATCCAGTTTAGTAGTTGTCCTCTAATCCTATAGTCATATAGTACAGTTAACAATTTTGCTTGATTGACACAATCAAATGCCCTGCTGAAATTAAAAAATATTGCAACAGGGCATTCCCCTGCCTCAATATATTGAATTATATGGTTATAAAATGTAGATATAGCTATCATATTGTTTCTCGGACAAAAGTTTAAATTCATTAACAAACGGTCAAGATAACAATATTCAAGTAATTTAGAGAAACTAAATGGGATTGTTACTGGCCTATAATTTTGTAAAGAATGAGGATCTTTTTTCTTAAAAATTGGTACTACTTTACCTACTTTTAAGGATTCTGGAAACGTTCCCGTTTTAAAAGATATATTTACCAGATATGTAAATGGTGTCAGCAGTAATTTTAAGACTTTCTTGGTTATGGTTATGTTATAAATTGATTCAAATATGTTCTTTCTATTTTATCTATTATTAGTTATTTAAATGTATTATTATTGTATACTCATGCGCAAATACCTTAAACGGCATCTCAATGAGTTATTTGTTTATTTTAGTACAGGAAACGAAGACCGAAAAATCTCCCAATTCGGAAGTTAGCCAAATTATATTTTGTAAAAGTTTGAATAATTACTAGTATTTTCTGGTAATATATTTTCATTTGTTTCTATTGTTATAGAGCTTTTACAGTTCCAGGAAGTTGCATTTGCATACAATTATATTGATAATTATCCCTTTACGGGGAATTTCCTATAATCTTATTTTAATTTTTAATATCCTGTTCTGGTAATCCTTTGATAGTTATAACACGAGTATTTGCTTACATATTTCAGTTGATTGTGAACTTTAGAAAAAGCCGCACCGAAGAGGCATAGATGCCGAAACACGTGTCTGTGGATGTTCTAAAGTTTTGTGTTACTGCTATATTGGTAAGTGCTTTTGTTTTGATTATCTTTGGGTTTCATTGAGCAGGATGATTTAAATTAAAAATAACATTATGATAACAGTTGTACTGTTCATAATGGGCATATTCTTTGTTATAATTGATATAAGAAAGATATATGTTTTAAACTTAGTTGTGATAAGTATTTTGTAAAAGTTTGAATAATTACTAGTATTTTCTGGTAATATATTTTCATTTGTTTCTATTGTTATAGAGCTTTTACAGTTCCAGGAAGTTGCATTTGCATACAATTATATCAATTTTTTATTGTTTCCTAAAAATAAAAAAAGATTCAAACATCTTGAAAATTCAGCTCAAAATTTTTTTTTTGAGTTTATATATCATATAACTATTGTTTCCAATCATTTAATAGTTAAAAAATTGTATTAAAAAAATATCATCAAAAAATTGATAATGCAGCCGTTTTGGATTTTTGTTTGGCTAACTTTAACATGCTGCTAAATTTGTAAATGTGAATATATTTATTCCTAACTTTTTCTGTATTGAAGTACTACCTTGAACTAAAAGATAATGTATTTATAACTTACATTATAGTCAGTTATTTTTTATGGGCCTGTGAATAGTTAGATGCACAAAAAATCAAGAGATAACTATATTTTATTGTTATTTTTATATACTAATAAATATCAATAGCCCTCAAAAATGGCTACACGAGAGTATTTTATATTCCCTTTAAAACCCATTTTGATTTTTCTTCCTAGCTTGTTTGGTTTTAGAGCAATTCAATTTTTTCTATAGGCCGCGCGCAAACAATTTGAAATAATCGAAAATTCTCGCGCATTAAAAATCCACATTTTGCAATTTTTGTCAATATCGATTTTCTCGAGAACCATGACATATACAAGAAAATTACAAGAGGACTCTTTTTTCGGCAATAAGTCAAGCTTTCTTTTTTATGATGAGCATTTTTTTTTATATCTTCAACGGATAACGAGTTATCAGTAGAATAAGGATTTTTTCACGGAAGGGGTGGTTTTCTTGGGGGGGTTGCGCGGCACCCCCAGAACTGATTTTTATGGTTTTGTGATGTTCAATCCTCGCACTAACAGTTCCCGAAGGAAAATCTCAGATAACATTTTTTGCGAGCTTCTGGTGTATTTTTTACTTTACCGACTGGACTATATGTGGTTTAACTTTTTGCAGCACTCGCATTTGGGTTTATAGGGTTATCGTTTCAGAATTACATGATTCGCTTTGCTTCCATCTATTGGGTTATCTGTGAAGAATCTCTGCCTTCCCAATAAAAATGCTGAAATTACGCCGGGAGCCTGGCCTAATAATATAATTATTATTTCCATAAATCATCTCCTCGATGAGCCTGCTCATAATCTCGCGACCAAAAATAATATTTCACCGCACATGTACATTTTTTTATTATCAAACATATGCGGGTACCACGCTTGTATATTGCTTTATGTTTTAATTAACAAAGTCAACAAACATCCAATAAAACTGCCCGTTGGCCCCCATATCGAGATAAAAAACCCTTTAAGCACGAGTTGACATTGTAGATTAAAACTTTTTAGTAACAGATGCATTTAAATTAGGTGGCGACATGTGAGCTAGATTGACGAGTTGGCCCCGATGCCGATGCCGTAAAGAATTAAAAATAATTCAGCAATATCAAAGCAAGGGGACATGCTAGAACACTTGAAATATATTTCAATTTTAGTTGGATTTACGAAAACTATTTTTAAGATAATGACTTTTTATTGTAACAATAACATGAGTATGAAGCAAAGTTCAAAACAGCTCAATTGCTTCATAAAACTGACATTTTTTTCGGCAGTAACAATGTTTTCCTATGTACAATTTTACTTTTTTTAACGCAATTGTTTAAATAAATACAAGAGTTATAAATTTTTTAATTAAGAATGTATTATAAACACGCTTATTTGTAAATAATAAATGAAAAAATAAAAAACACACTTTCTCACCTATGGGGAACTTTTCTATAAACTTCGTCCGAAACTTCAAAAAAGAAATGATCAAAATTGGTTTTAAGTAAACGGATTAGAACTTTGGCGAATTTTCAGCGTTTGAAAATGGACTAATACAAAACAAATTGACTGCAATAAGCCCCAGCAAAAAATTATCACGTGGCGAATATTATACCATCTGTTCACTGCAGTTTCCGGATTGTTGGCCTTCGCCAGTACGGACAAGGTAAGTACGTCAAACAGGTTAATATTTTTTCTCGCACAAGTTGAGTGAATATTTACATAAGTTGCATTCCTATTTGAATAAAAGATTGCCTTATAAATATAATTAATATACTCCTCGTTTCTGCGAAAAGTATAAAATTAATACCAGGGATGCCGAATTGTGGAGTCTACGCTATCGCATAACGATTTATATCGACGCGGCTTCTGCTTTGATACTATGATTAGAATATAAGATACGGAAAAATTATCTCGTAAACTTACATCAAAGTTAAATTTATACACTGACGATTTTGACTTAAGTTTATGGGTTTATGGTCGGAAATATTTGAGAGATTGTTGAACTGAATTTATTACGGTTGTAATTCTTGTACCGTATATTTCCGTAAACGAAGAACACAAATATATACATAGTTCTAAAATATTATGTGTGTAAAGTTTTAAAATGATAATATCGTTGATAAAACAAAAAATAAATAATTTTTTTTAAACAATGTTTTTTTTAAAACTGAATTGCACTAAAAGGTAGAAAATAATATTTATTCAGTGATTAAATTAGAAAATGACGATGAAAATGAAAACCATTGGACGTTCATAAAATATAATATATTACCTTTAATATCAACAATCAGCATTGTGATAAAACGTTATGAATAGTATGTTGTAATATAATAGCAACAGCAGCAATACTTTATGAGCGCTCAATGGTTTTTAATCACTGAACAAAAATTATTGTCTACTTCTTAGTGCAATTCAGTTTTAAAAGAAAACCATTGTTTTTAAAAAGATTTTATTTAATTATTTATTTCTTACTTTTAGTTTCCCGTCTGCCTCATTTTTTTTATTCAAACGCCATCTTACGCTTACTCTTGTCAAAACTCTTTCATTTTTATACCCATATCAAGAGGGTTATATAGAAATAGGTAATCCGCCATTTTGTGTCAACCGCCATATTGGATTTAGGTTAACATCACATAGCTTATTGTATTCTACTTGTCATACCTTTTCATTTGATACCCATGCAGGGGGGATTTTAGCATGATTGGATATCAAGAAGTGGTAAAAAAATCGATCTCCAAATTTGAACATACACACACACACAACATTTAGAGCTAAAGAAAACCATTGAAAAATGCACATTTCTTTTATTCAATTAGTGCTATGCGTATAGCATTAATACATTGGTCAAATTTTTCCATATTATACGATTTTATCGAAAACTACCAACCCTATAAAAAAAGTTTCAAATGATGAAAATACTTCAATTAATTATTTATTAAACCATATCTAGCATTTAGAGTGATCACCATAGGCATGTAAATTGTCATGTTTTATACAAACTATGTTTTATTATAATTTTGAAGCAAAATATTATTTGGGCTTTTTTATCAAGCATATAAAAATACACATGTGTACAAGATTTCAATATATACAGTAAATTTCTATTCTACGTAGATTAGCTGCTATATTTATTTATTTGAAATACAGTGGCTCAAGTTATCCGGAAGTATGTTGGACGATTGATAGAAATATCAGCCAATGTATAATCGAAAGTTGTTTTTCTAGTGTACCTAAGTCGTAATATTACATTTGTTCATATTCAAAGGGAGTTTAGACCTGAGACATCAATCAATTATTTCCAATAGGCAATTATTTAAACGAATTTGATATGGATTGCATTTGCAAGTAGATCTTCATGTCATCCACATACATTAAGTGTCCCATATCTAACTCTTAAACAAACATTGATAAAAATATGAAATAACTGGTCTAAACTAGAACCCTGAGGCACACCTGATAACGCATGTATATTTTAGGTTTGTGACCTTTACATTGCACACATTGAATGCGATTTTCTAAATATGATTTCACAAGCCTAGGGAAACTTGGTACTACAGAGAAATTGTATATACGGTCCAATAGTATAGAATAATTCAATTTCTCGAAGACTTTGGAGAAATCCCTGTGGATGACATCGACTTGATTATCAGAGCTTTAGATTTAAACTGACTTATACATGTAAAATTAGTACAGGTAGATCTTCTCTTTATAAACCATGTTGACTGTTATCGATATTATTCTTTATATGGTTGTACAGACTACCGGTATTGTCAGGACTCACAGACATTTTTGGTTTGTCTTTTGTCATTTTCTTACAGATACTCATTAGGGGACTATCCTTTATAGAAGTCCAGATGGCGACGGGACGCGATAATTTTCTGGGGTACCTTAGAGGTTTCGCCTGGAAGATGTGGACGGCTAATGCGAATGTGGAAGAGGAGAGGAAAATAGTGAGAATGTGATGTTTGTATGAGAATTGATAGAGAGGAAGGAAGAAGGTTTGTGAAAAATAAATGGGGTCATCTGGAAGTACGATTGAGGGAAAATAAGATGGTACAAGAGAAACAAGTCAGGAAATGGAACGAGTGGGCAGAGAGGGTGATGATGACTGAAGAATTGCATGTGTGAGGATTGCCCTCCAGGTATTATCGATATTGTAACATATACAATATACACCATTTTTTATATGATAACATAAAATAAATTGAGGTCGTTTTTTGTTACAAAGGGAGGAAGTGTTGCTGAAAGCCGCAAGGCGGGGGAGTGAATAATGTAAAGTTACTCACTGGCATAAAGAATTACAGGGAACTTATTGCTTGATTATTTTAATAGACATTGATTAATCACTGCCGCCATTTGTTTGCAGCATAGTTTCCGGAATTCTTGCAAAACAAACTGTGAGTCCTTTGGCGTACGTGTGTTAATTGGCGTATCAATTAAAAAAATATTACTTAGTGCATATCTTTTCATCGTACCAAGAAATTGCTGGTAAGGATATTACATTGTAAACGCCATGCTAATGTATGTTATTACTATAAATACATGCACGTTTGTACGGTTTGTATTGATAATCAGCTGCACCTACATAAACACAACTATAACTAGGTCATTTTGCTTGTCGCGGAAGCTCGTAGTGAAACCGTGTCTATTTATAGCAACACAACCGAACCGGTGTAAAAAGAAGTGCCATTCTAAGATAAAATCGTATTATTAAGAAGATCTTAGATAAGGGCTTCGTGGGTAGGTGAAAAATGACTCGATACTGCTTACTTTGCATTTGACTGTGTAAAGGTGAGAACAGACATTCCGAGGTTGCCTCGCGAGGCAGCCTCGATCGAGGCTCGAGTTTTGAAATGAAAGGGGAATTAATATCTCAATTTGTTAAAACAGATCGCCTCGCGAGTTGCGACGCAGCCTCGGAAAGTCTGTAGGCACGTTACGAATTAATTTTGATGGATTAAAATTCGTGCATTGCTTTGTCATTTGCCTTGGCCCATTACCAAATGAAATAGAGGAAAAGTAAACACTTGGGATTTGTGAGTTATTGTGTTATTTTTATGGCCTTGTCGTTATTATACATTATACTCTTCGCAAATACAAAAACAAAGAGTATATTTCATTTGATTCGTACATTTGATCCTTTTAACCACACCTGTCCATCGAACAGAGCAATTTAAATGTTCTCTTAGGTAACAGATTTGCAAAGTATACAACTCTCTGCCCGAAAACTTAAAAGAAATGAATATAAACTTTCACGAAATATTTAAAAATATTAATTTATAATTAACATAAGTACTCAATATCATTAGCCCCTTATTGAAACATATTCCTTATAGGATTTCGCAAACAGCAGAAAAAATAACTATCTGCACCTAAAAGAAAAACTATGTGTAAAAATATTAGGTAGGTAGATCAGGCGAATGAAAGAGGTTCTTGATAAAGTAAACAAAAAGGGACTTGCCTGTCTGAGCACTTAGATTTTTCAACTTTAATCGTGCTAGTCTGGCGAACACAGTCATCAGATTTTAATTATTTTTACAAGTTATTTTTATTTTATTACTTCACAGAGTTTGAAAAATTAAACAATCAAACGAACTTATCTTAGTGATGTTCGATTGTAATTATATGAAGGCCTCGTTCGAGATAATTATACATGTAGTACTGCTACTCTCCGCCAGGGTGACCACAATTTAGAGTAGAAACAAAACTTCCTTACCGGCATTATCACTGGAGTGTGTATTAGTACCTGTTTTCTTCATTTGTTTAGAGATTTGATAAATTGCACTGAGTACAGGAGGTTAGGGTACAAAATTTGGGTGGGTATTAATTATCTCGAACGAGGCCTTCATATAATTACAATCGAACATCACTAAGATAAGTTCGTTTGATTGTTTAATTATATTGCAGGCCTCGTTCTCAATAATTATACATGTAGATGTTTAGAGTTGTGCAATTTTATTTTTAGTTTATTTTTCAGTATCATCCATAAGAACAGCGGACTTTTTATCGCTTAATAAAACAAAAGCTGCAACTATAACAACTATTTAATGAATGTAAGGGAAAAAACATAACATACAATCGAGAATACAACTAAAAAGTCTTTTCGAATAAGTTGTAACGCTATATATATCTAACTGACAACTGTTGATATGAACTTATATAAATAGAATCACAAAAGTAAATAGACACATGGTTTGTTAAGTCTTTGTAAATCCCAACATAAGCTTATGTATCTGGTTCATATTTTTATTTTATTGACTGCAATGTAGAATGGTCGTTGCAAATTCTGAATCGTGTAGCACAACCGGTCGGTTGTAAAATCTACCAAACACCTGCGAATTCTTTGACCAACCTGCTGTTTTGCGGATTATTTCAATATTGATTCCTTTGGCGTATGCCTTAGACGTGGTAGCATGTCTGGTACTATGAGTGGAGAAAACACTTATATCTATACCGCTTTTTTGTAAAACTAACTTGATCCATCTACTAATAGTTGATGCTGTAATTGCCTTATGTGGGGATCTCAAAGATATAAAAAGCTTATCTGTATTTCTGATATTTTTAGTAATGTTTAAATAATGTTGCAATGCTCTTGCCGGACAAATTTCTGGTCTGTCATTAAAAAATGGTATATTCAGTACAGGTTGATATCTATCTGGACCTGACGTTTTTATAAAATCTGGTATCTTTATTACAAAACCATTTGTATTTTCTGTAATATTATTAATATTAATAAGAGATAGTGTTTGTGCCCTATGTGCTGACACCAGTGCTAACAACATTACTACTTTTTCAGTTAAACATTTAAAATCGAGAGAATCCAATTTCGACATATTAGCTAAGTAGTTTAAGACTATATCAACATTCCAAGTTTGAGCATACTTTGGTGTAGTAGGTTTAAGTCGGAAAATTCCTTTTAAAAATCTTTTAATTAATTTGCTATCGGAGTAGTTCTGTTTTGAAATTAATAAAATCGCTGACTTACAAGAATTAATTGTGCCAAAAGATGCCCCTTTATGAAAGAGATTCGTTAAAAATTTTAGTAAACAATTTTCAGAGAATTCGAATGGGCTGCAATTGAGCGTTTGACAATGTTCGCGCCAAGATTTCAGCGCCGCATTATACTGTTTTAAGGTGGACTCCGCCAACGAGCTTACAAGTATGTTTGCCACTGGTTCTTCTATACCTTTTTGTTGGAACGCCCTCCGTATAAAACTCCTGCTACTAGCGACAGTGTCCGATACTGAGGGTGTGTTATATTCCTGTAAGGAGATAACAACAAGTGAGATGAAGGAGTAAAATATATTATTTTACTAGTTAGTAAGGAGGAAAATACAGGATACCATGGCTGAGTAGGCCAATACGGTACCACCAAAATACCTCTAGCTTCGTCCTGAATAATTTTTCGTAACACTCTTAAAATTAATGCAAACGGTGGGAATGCATAAAAAAAATATTGACCCCAATCTGCAGTAAACGCATCAACTGACAAGCACGCTGGATCCGGATACCATGAATAAAATAAATCACATTTAGCGTTTATTCTACTCGCAAATAAGTCTATTTGCGGTGAACCAAATTTATTACTCAATCTTTGAAATGCTGTTTCAGATAATTCCCATTCTGTATCTACATTAGAAATTCTAGATTCACCATCAGCAATGACATTGTCTGCTGAAGAAATGTAGGAGGCAAACAACCATATATTCTTACGCTCAGCCCACTGCCAGATATTTCTTGCCAAGTTATTTAATTGTGGGTATTTTACACCACCCATTCTATTTATGTAAGAGACAGCGGTAGTGTTGTCTATTCTTAGTAAAATTTCACAATTATTAACATGTCTTGCAAAACATTTTAATGTCAAAAAAGCAGCTAATAATTCTAATTTATTTATATGCCAGTTTTGTTCCGTGTGATGCCAAAACCCATGTGTTCTTTGACCATTACAGGAACCACCCCATGCTATCAAGCTTGCATCAGAAAAAATCTCTAATTTAAATTTAAAGGATTTTATCCCATTAAAAGCTGTAGGTAATATTTTTAACCACCACGAAAGATCAGAGATTATGTATGTGGGGATAATCATGTTACTGTAATAGTTATTATCATTGATGAGTAGAGCTAAGTATTTGGCCCTCTCTAAGTTTTTGCAATACATCCATCCATAAGAGACAGCAGGACAAACAGAAATAAGAGTCCCCAATAATTGACAAAATTCCTTTATCTGACAGACATTCTTTTTCTGGAATTTAGTTATTTGATCTATTAAATATTTAATTTTTTCTGCCGGTAACTCTAGGCCAAATTTTTCAGAATCTATAATGAATCCTAAGTATTTTACTCTGACAGCTGGAATCAAGGAACTTTTGTCATAATTAATTAAAAACCCCAGTGATTCTAGGAATTTAATAGAATTCTCTGTGTTACAAAGACATTCTTCGTATGTATTTGCCAGACAGAGGAAATCGTCCAAATAGACGGATGATAAAAAACCTCTGTATCTTAATTCCCGAATCACAGGCTTCATAACTTTTGTAAAAATATATGGCGCAAGCGATAATCCAAAAGGTAAGCATGTAAATTGATAAATATTTTTCTTATAAACAAAACGCAAATATTTTCTGCTGGATCTTCTAATAGGAATAAGCAAATATGCATCTTGCAAATCAATCGTACATAAATGCATCCCCGGTGACAATAAATTCAGAGCCGACCTCATATCTTCCATCTTAAAATGTTTTGGCGACAGAAATTTGTTGAAATTTTTTAGATTCAAAATAAATCTGACAGTTCCGTTTGGTTTAGGTACTAAAAAATAACTAGAGATAAATTGACCACTACTATTGGTACAAGGTTCTATCGCCCCTTTCCTTAAAAGGTCAAGAAAGACAGTTTTTAACATGTTTTCTTCTTGGATTGAACGTAAAGGTTCAACTGGAATGTTTGTTTGAGTAACTTGGTCATGACAAGATATTTCGTATCCAGAGATACAGCTTAATATAAATTGGTCTTTTGTGATTGCCTCCCATTTTTTCCAAAAATATTTTAATCTCCCTGCCACAGTACTAACCTGGCTTACTGTTTCCTCCTGTAATAATCCATGTGTGTGGGAGCTCTCGTCGGCCTTATTCGACCTTGTAATCTTGAGTGGGGTACAATTCTTCGGAATGTTTGGTACTTTTCCCTGTTGCCCCCCTGAGGTCGAGGGTTTCGAACAGGAGGGCGTTTCCAGTTTAAAGTACCGGATTTAGGTGGGTTTTGTTTAATGGGTGCCTTTAAGTCCTTCCCCGCACGTTCTAATGATTTGGCTTCCCGAATACGTTCTTGTAAGTTTGTACCAAAAAGGAACTTGTCCATTTGGGAGTTTTCTAAGATTTCCTGGAGGTCCTTATTTAGTCCTGGCATTATAATAATAATAATAATAATAATCTTTATTAACCATTTGTTGATACAAATTTTGTATATATGGCAAGTCAGAAATATAGATAAAATAACTAATACAACAGTAACACTGAAATAAATAAATAACAAATGAATGAAACCAACATATCATCAGAGAACACATTGACGATAATTTTACATACATCAGAAGTATAAACATACCTATATATACATATATATATATATATATATATACATACATATACCCACACAGACACATACATAAATACACATATAAGTACACAGCAGATAATCAACTCTCAAGAGATAGGTTATAACAAAAAAATTAATCAGAAGAGAAATAGTACATACAATTGTGTAATATGTCTAACAAATAAATAAATACAATTATATAGTATTTTACGTAATGTCGTCGCTTAGGAATGCATCTATTGTGTAGTATCCTTTTTGTATAAGGATTTTTTTAATGGTAATTTTGAATTTGCCTATGCTCATGTTTTGGATATTATTTGGCAATCTGTTATATAATACAATAGAGTTATATTGAGGTGACTCTTTGAAAGTCGATGTCCTATGTAAGGGAATTGTTAGAATATTATTATTTCGGGTATTATATAAATGATGCTCAGACAGAGTCACAAAAGCGTCAATATTATTTTTTACGTTTATTAGACATTTATAAATATAGATACATGGCATCGTCAGGATTTGTTTGTTTATAAATGTAGCTTTGCAGCTTTCTCTGTAGTTTAAGTTAAACAGGAATCTCAATATTCTCTTTTGTATAATAAAAACTCGCCTAGCATGGGATGATCGACCCCAGATACAAATATTTAGCGACATGTGTGAATATGCTAACGCATAGTAAACACTAGTGAGTCCCACTTCGTTTAACATATCTTTAAGTTGCAATAATGCAAAGTAGGCTTGATTAAGCTTTTTACATACGTGATTAATATGCTGTTCCGAAGATAAGTTGCTATTTACCAAGGTGCCAAGAAATTTCGAGTAATCACTTAAAATTATGCCAGGTAAAGTAACCATACGCCGTAAGTTAAAATTCAGAAATATTGTTTTATTCTCGTTCAGCATTAGTCTGTTTCGATCACACCAGGTACTCATCTCACTCAATACAATATGAATTTTATTGGATAGTTCTTCCGGGTTTGTAGCAGTTACGGTTATGGTGGTGTCATCCGCATACATAATGGTGAAGCCATTTTTGATAAAATTTGGAAGATCATTTACATAAATCAAAAACAACAATGGGCCTAATATAGATCCCTGAGGAACTCCCAAGAGAATATCAAAAATGTTCGATTGCACTTCATTGCAGTTTACACGCAGAGTTCTGTTTTGCATGAATGAAATCAGGCACTCTTGTAACTTACCTCTAATACCAACACTCAGTAACTTATCAGCTAATATATCTTTATCAACAGAGTCGAAAGCATTTGAGAGGTCAAATAGAATTGTCACAATATACTTACCACTGTCCAATTCCTTATAAACAAAATCAAACAATTTAGATGACGCACTCTCAACTGATCTACTCTTTCTAAAACCATGTTGGGAATTTGATAATATATTATATTTTTCTAAAAATATTATTACCCTATTGCTGATGATGCGCTCGAAAATTTTTGATATTACACTTAGTAATGATATTTGACGGTAATTTTCCAGATCAAGCTCACAGCCTTTTTTTAATATCGGAATAACGGACGAGATTTTTAGTGCATCAGGGAAGTGGCCATTTGAAATAGATTTATTAATTAGGTGTAACAACGGGTCAATTATGTTTGATGATATACTTTTAATTATTTGTACAGTTAAACCGTCTAAGCCTGATGACTTTTTGTTTTTTAGTTCATTAATGGCTTCAGTCAATTCAGATTTGGTAACATCATGAAAAAGCATAGAGTTTACGGTATTTTCAGATACTGTAGGAGGTAATGATAAATTATAACCAAAATGTCGTTTTGCATTCATTGGGGCTATGGTTACAAAGTGTGATGCAAAACAGTTTGCAATTCTATTACTATCAGATACTATCTCGTTGTCTATATTTATTTCAATGAGTTTCCTTAAACCTTTCGTTTTGCCAAGTCTTTGATTCACAATATCCCAAGTTATTCTCGATCTATTTTCGGCATTATTTATTTTGTTATTATAATAAATTTGTTTAGCATTTCTAATGTTTATTTTATGCCGCCTTTTCCTGTCATTATATATTACAAGGCTGTTGTGATTTTGGGTACCTTTAAAGTTATTGTATAGGTTTTTAAGTGCTAGCCCTTCTTGAATTATTTCATTACTTATCCAACCATTGTCATTTTTATTATTTCTTTTAGATTTTTTGTATTTGAGAGGGCATGATACATCGAAACACCATTGTATATCTCTTAAGAAAGTGTTAAAAGCTTCACTTGGCTCTAAAGTTGAGATATAATCCCAGTTTATGTTGGACAGCCTTACATTGAATTCATGAAGATTTTCTTCTGTAACAACTCTTATTAACTTAGATATCTTGCTATCATTATTGTTATTTGTTGCAGTTCTAATGCTAAAGGAGAATAAATGCGCAGAGTGATCTGCTAGTTGTGCGTTGTATACCTGTACCTTATAACTTGAGATCGGCATATTAGTCACTAAGTAATCTATGGCTGTGGAGCTCATGTGACCATTTACATTTTGAAATATGCGTGTTGGTTCCTTTGTGGTAATATCTAATTGAAATGATTCAAACATGTCACATAATAGTTTAGTTGATAGGCATTTGTCAAACAGGTTAATATTTAGATCACCACACAAAACAATGAAGTCATATTTCTTTTTCGTAACAAAATTTAAAGCTAATGTCAATTTATTAAAGAAAATATTGACATCTCCATTAGGAGGTCTGTACACACAGCATATTACAGCCTTAATATTTTGCTCCAAAATTACCATTATACCACACATTTCGATGTGACATTCTTCGGCTAGTTCCTTAAATATACAAATTTCATTGAACACTATGTTAGAGCTAGACCTAACGTATGTTAGAGCTAGACCTAACGTATATTAGAGAGCCACCGTGAATATGATTACTACGTGAAAAATGTGAAGCAAGTTTAAAATTAGGTAATACAATATGGTCAATATTTGAGTTTGAAATCCAATGTTCAGATATACATAAAATGTCTAGATTCTTTTCAATAGTAAAGATCTCAATATTATTTATTTTATTAATTAAACTTTGCACATTCACATGCGCAATATTAATAGCATGTGATTTTAGATTATTTGTGACATTTGTGACAGCCGTGGGTATAAAAAATTATTTGTACTTAAGTTTAGTGGCGTATTATAAATCTGACAGCTGTCATAGGATTCTATATTACTTATCACTCTCACCGAATCATCAGCATCATCCAATGTTGAATTCTGAACACTATTATCAATACTAACGACATTACTGTACACAGGTGCTTCATTATCAGCATCATCTAAGTTTAACTCCAACTGACGTATTGCGTTGGCTTCTGTCGCGGGACTGTTGTTAGCGCAGGTAAAGTTTATCTCAGCAGAATTATGAATTTTTACAAACACTAGATTTTTATGAGGGAACTTCGCACTCTTAACTATATTACTAATTTCACGGCTTAAGTCATTTTTGTTGAAACGTATGTAGGAGTCTTTATTTATATCTAATAGAGTGACGGCTTTACGGGACACAGACTGACCATGATGTAATTCTGCAACTAATTTACCTGCATCTGCTAATTGTTCCATTAAGATCAGACGGTCCACCCCCTCCTCATTTTCATTTAGCAGGGATGAAATAGCTAATCCCAACGCGGCTAACGCCGCCCCTGTTGTTTCCTGCGCTGACTTAAAGTGTGAATCTCGCTTTTTTGCAGGTTCAGGCAAGGTTTTTTGTATTTCGGGGTTTAGGGCTGGACTTTCTAGCCCATAGTTTCCTCCTCTTGGATATTTCTTCAGCAACTGCGTCTTAAGTTCGGAGGTGAGCCCATTATTTAAAATATGTTTCCACCGATTGATTAAGTCAGGATGTAAATCTACTGAAGTAGATTGTAAATTGTGAGGATCTTCTCCAAGTAAATTTAAAAATTCTGGGTCGACTGTGGACACATTTGTCGTATTTTCATTAGGGTTTTCTTCAGGTGGCAAGCCTGAGAACAAGGAAAGGAGTATGTAAATCTATATTTGCCTACACCTACACATGAATTATGTGCTCACATACATATAGCTCTATTTTGTTGGTTATGTCTTACCTAAGAGTAAGCTCAACCCGAAAGATACAACTTATTTTGTTAGGTTATGTCTTACCTGAGAGTAAGCTCAACCAGAAAATAAAACTTAAATCTATCCTATCTCGTAAATATTTGCGTATTTACCCCTACGCATGAATTATGTGCGGACCTATATACCTATAGGTATATTTCATTAGGTTATGTCTTACCTTAAAGTAAGCTCAACCAGAAATATAATCTTAGGTCTATCCTATCTCGTGAATAGGCTTACCTAGTGTGAATACAAATAATGGAAAAATAAAATGTAACCCACCTGATTGAGTCTCTGGACGTACTATTGGTGGCCGCGACGCGGTATTAGGTGCTTCGCCATCTTGCCGTGACATATCCGAGTCTGATGACGTGTCGCTTTCAGTATCAGATGATAATACTCGAGTTCGTCTTCTTTTAACCAAACTTTTCAATTGGCTCAAAAGATCCTGTGTTGAAATTTTACGTTTTCTTCCCATTTTTCAATTTTTCACATATAAAATACTCAGTAATGTACACTCAAAAATACACGTGTAGTCACCCGCGCACAAAGATAAACAATGAAGAAAACAGGTACTAATACACACTCCAGTGATAATGCCGGTAAGGAAGTTTTGTTTCTACTCTAAATTGTGGTCACCCTGGCGGAGAGTAGCAGTACTACATGTATAATTATTGAGAACGAGGCCTGCAATATAATTACAACATTGGTAATTATTAATAATTGCGCATTAATATTCAAATTAATAAATTTTATTAATTGTGAGTGAAAAACATTTATGATAACCGAAGATCTGCACTATTCTAACACTAATACTAGAGATACATTTTTACTAAGTGAGTGGCTTTTCTACATATTAACCTGTATGCTACTATGACATTATTTTAGATTAATAAAATAATATGTCATTTCCCCAAGTAGCTGCTGAAAGATTTCCTTGGTTAGCTATATGATACAAAAAGATACTACTGCTCATTAGACTTTTGGAAAAAAATATCTTGACAAACGCATGAATATTTCCAGCAAAAGCAATCTTTGGACATTTTTTCGGCGTTCCATTGGCAATCAAACTAGATAAAATCGAATTTAACGGTGTAAATAGGATGTAATTGATTTGTCTACGTAATTACTTGACGTTCAAATGTTTTTTTGTTTCAACTCGGATACTATCTGTACCACGACCAGTCGTCACAAAATTAACGTTATTAACGAAAATTTGCAACTGCCAGTCTTTAGTGTGCTAATATTTCTCATTTTGATTCATGTTGTAGATTGATAAGTTCATCTCTATAGTAATGAAACATATTCTTTACAGGAAAAAAACTATCTATGAGAACTAAAAGAAAAACTATATGTAAAAAATATTAATGAAATCTTTGCATTCTTCCGATAACCTGAATTATGGTTATGCTAGCAAATTAAAATCCTAAAATGAATTTGTCTAATTTCTTATTTGGCAATTCTCATTCTAACACTAGCATCCACACATTCCCCTACGGCCATGCAGATTAAACTAGTATCTACATAACCCCCTACGATCATGAAGATTCAGTTAAAAATGAGAACAAAGGCCCAAAATGAATTTATTTATCTACCTTGTCTTAAAAATTTTTCATTCTAATGGATTACATTTTCATGAAATCTATCATTCTTGTTTCTATAGAGTATATAGGCTCCAATACTAGTTAGCTAATAGATAGGTTGTTTTTATCAGTCAATGTCAAATATAATTATTTCACACTTATTCATAGAAATTGTCTTGATTTTGCATGAAACATCTTTATGAGTGGCTTTATGTGTTTCTGATGAGCTCCAGAATAAGGGTGAAAAACGTTTCAAAGGCTAAGCATTTCCAAGAAACAGGGGAAAAGCAAATACTAACATCACCAACAACAGCTCGATCACTTTACACCAATGTAAATGATTTTATAATAAAGCCGAGTAGCATAAAATATTTGAAGAATACTGACTCATTATAATATCACCCGATGGAAATTATAAAACTAATACTTAGCAAACATTTCAGTATCAGAATTCATTATGAAACCAGAAAATTAAAAGGAGAAACCACAATAAGAAGTATTTTGTCAAAAAGTGTACTGTTTAAAAATCAATAATTTTTTTGTTTTGGGATATGGAAATAGAGATGCTTTACTATGATATGATTATTTTTTAGAATTATAATAAATTATAATGACCAATGAAGTAGTTTCTTCCGGGTTTTGCCGCGGTCGTCGAACTTGACTTGACGTTTCGCTGATCATGCTGTCAGCTTCTTCAGAAGGGTTCCAAAGACTGAAGTTATTGAGTTCGGCTCCTCGTTATATACCTGGGCGCTGCTACGCTTGGTTGCACATTCGTCGTGCTCCGTTGATCGTGACCGATTACATTACTGGTACTTGGCAAAGCTAGTTTCCATGTATTGCTTAGTCGATACCCATCTTCTCTTTTGAAATTGTTCTTATTTTTCATAATTTCCAGTGATTCCCTAATAATTCTTGGGTAATAACGTGCACTTCTGTCCAATATCCTAACGTTCTCGTATTTGAACGTTAGGATATTGGACAGAAGTGCACGTTATTACCCAAGAATTATTAGGGAATCACTGGAAATTATGAAAAATAAGAACAATTTCAAAAGAGAAGATGGGTATCGACTAAGCAATACATGGAAACTAGCTTTGCCAAGTACCAGTAATGTAATCGGTCACGATCAACGGAGCACGACGAATGTGCATCCAAGCGTAGCAACGCCCAGGTATATAACGAGGAGCCGAACTCAATAACTTCAGTCTTTGGAGCCCTTCTGAAGAAGCTGACAGCATGATCAGCGAAACGTCAAGTCAAGTTCGACGACCGCGGCAAAACCCGGAAGAAACTACTTCATTGGACAACGGCCGTGAAAACCTGCATTGCACTATAATGACCAACATTCCATATTAACAATTTAGCCAAGTGAATATGTATAATTCACCCTCTTATTATAATATGTAAACTTTCAGAAAGAATAGAGAAATGTAATTTTTAAGAATGATGATTTTATAGCTTTGTCAATAGATACAGGGTGTAATCAGTTTCATGTCATTAAAAAAAACTGGTAATGGGGACCGACTAGACAAACAAAAAACCTTTACGACTTTTCCCTCTAGGGGCACTTTGAAAAAACTGATCTAGGTCAATATTTTTAATATTTACGATAGACAACTATTGAGAACCACTGCTTTTCTTGGCAATGGATTTGTAGTTCCCAATTATACAACTTTTAAATTGTCATAAAAAAGTGCTCGCCGGCACACGCGGCGTCAAAGGATCATCGACCGCCTTTGATGGACCGCCTCAACCGAACTGAGACAAGTGTAAAGAGGTAAATAATTCGTTCTCTCTTCGTGCACAATTGCAAGCAAATAATGGCCATAGAGGTTTAAACAGAGCATTTCTTTACATGTGTGTTTTTTAATTTGGAATAAAATATTGGATTGTTTATAATTTAGAAAATTTAAATGTGGTTTATTAACTTTTGTAACATAAATAAGTGTCCTGGGTTAAAAGCTTACTACCTACCTAAATGATTCAAAATCTGTGCATCTGCATCAATACACAGTTCGGTACGTCGAATTAAGGACATACGCACTTCGTTCAACACTAAACACTAAACTATCAACTAACGTTGTCAATAAAGAAAAATATAATAAAAACTTCGTACAAAAGCCAAAAAGGAATACAAAAAGAACGAATAAGTAAGTTGTGTCTGTACGTAATCAAGAATTTGACAACTAGAACGGTAAGTCAATAAAATAAATCTTAACTATAAATACACAATGACGCGAAATTAAAAAATAACAAAAACAACGAACGGCGGGTTGGACGTGTGTACATAACGAAATACCCACAGTAACTAAAATATTGCACAAGGGAGAGTTATAGTTTTCTTCAGATCAGATCTAGATCTAAACCTACCTCAATATACCAGCAGTTCTCAAAACATTTTATTGAAAATTTGCGAAATTTTTGTTTATTTTTTTCTCCAAAACTATGAGCTTTACCCCACGTTATATTTTTGTTTGTCTTGTCTTTCCCTATCACCAGTTTTTTTTTAATGACATGAAACTAATTACACCCTGAATATTTAAAAGTTTAGGCTAATTAAATTTGGAATACCTATATCAAGCATTATTTTACTGTAATTTAGCATGCCTACACCACATTTTTATATAAAGCAGGTAATACAGGAATTACAAAAATTTATTTTGATGAATATATTTACCCTTCTACACATACCCACCACTGTCGCCTAGGGAATGTTATGATTATCTATCATTTTCTGTAGCTATATAATGTGACTATGTTAGGGGCCAACAAGGTATGTACTGAGATGTTATGTATCTAGACTTGTTTCTTTTATCGGAGTACCTACTTTATTTTTCCTGTATCCCGATAAAAATTAAGTATTTTTATCGGGATACAGGAATCATAACCAGTGTTTCACAGTGGGTGGTAAGCAACCTGAACTTTATTTAGCGAACTAATAGTGTAAACTTTCACGCTTAGTAAAGTTATCCTAGAGTTTTTGTAAACATAATTCTATCAATGCGTAATTTTAACATAAAAATGAATTCACAGTCGACCACACAGAACTGCAATTTTTACTCATTCTAACATTACAAATGCCTAAATTAACCATAAAACAACATCTAGGAAAGTTACTAACCTTATGTTTGCGATGATGTATGTACAATGTGATGTGTGAATTAAATTTTTCTATTTGGTGTATTTACTATCAACAAGTATAAGACGGCATATCAATATTTGCATTTCATTTGCAGGATTGTCAGAAATAGCTGTCTGTTATATCATCACATTCCACAACTTGAAATGATTAAATTTTGTAACAGTGCTGGATTACAGTATAAGCCAATTACGCACGGGCGTAAAGCGGTAGATTTTTAGGGGCGGCAGGCTAAGCCAGAAATTTTCGACAATGATAAACTTATTTTCGAGATAAGTAAGTATTCTATCGCAAGGTACAACCCCCCCCCCCTTTCTGTTCTTGGAATAAATGATATTGTATAGGAATTTCATCCTCTCAATGTTAATGCAAGGAATCAAGGAATGTCACCGCCCGCTCTTCGAAATTTTAACCGAGATGAATATTGTATTGTAAGGAATGCCACCCACCTTCAGCTTTCTAAAGAGCGGGGGTTACTACTCCCGGACCCAGATTTTCTCACGATGGCCCTGCGATTTCCCTAACATTATTGCGTAAATCGGCAAATTCTTTAAGCCGCCTCTGTGTACTTACTGGGTCCTTTTGTCTTTTTTCTTAATTGTTTGTAACGATTATACCGGGTGAGTCACGAATTGCGCTCGCCCCGATATTTCCTAAAATATTTGGAATAGAAAATTGAAACTTGGAGGCCTTATTACACGACTAAAATGCCATCTTTTCAATAAAAAATCAAGTTTGGTGCACATCCGGTTTGACCGGAAATGCCCACAACTTTCGATTTTTAAATAGAATACCCTATATATTTTTACATTTTTGGAATCTAGAGGAAATTTTGAATACAATACATCCATTTTGGTTACTTTTTGATAAACATTAAAAATTTTATTAAAAAATCTATTTCTGAATCCAGAGTGCTGTGGTGCCCAAAATATATTTTAGTTTGTGTGCTACGTTACTATAAAAATAAAAAGAGCAATATGATTGCATTACTTAATTCTCTAGAGGCATTTAAAATTTTTAAATGTGATTTTTACCCACTAACTCGTTTTTTTTAAATGGGAATTTAATCGTTCACCAACATTTTTAAATACCTCATTTTCATACGAATCTAATGATACCAAAATTTTGAAAATCCGCTCAGAAATATTTGAGATTTCAGCCAAAATACAATGCAACCAAGCTTTTAGAAACATGCGGCTAATAGATAATAGATTAGTGGGCTTTGGAAACTAAAATGGCACATTTCTGTGTAAATCTGGTAACCTAATAACATTGGAAAAATTATAGTAGCCATTGAATGTAATAAAACAATATCAGCTGTCATACAGACTCGTGTAGTTATAGGCAATCTTGAGCTATCAAACATTTAATAATTGTGAGCGCAAAGAACGTTACAATTAAGTTTAGCATAGGTATGTGGAGGTAAACACAATTACATCCACAAGGACATTTGCAATAGAATGCGACATCAGTTCGGTTTTCAGAGTTTTATTTAAATGAACATAAATATCGGGCCTATAAATAAATAAAAATCAATTTCGTTTGAACAATTAAACTTAAACTAGGTAACAGTAGGTATCTTTAAAATAATTAATATAATTGAACCATAAATTGACATTTATAGATATTGTTCAAAATGTCCACCATTTTTTTCTATACACAATTCGGCTCTGCGTACAGTTGCTTGAATGGCTCTATCTGTCTCACAGCTGATATTGTTTTATTACATTCAATGGCTACTATGATTTTTCCAATGTTATTAGGTTACCAGATTTACACAGAAATGTGCCATTTTAGTTTCCAAAGCTCACTAATCTATTAACTATTAGCCGCATGTTTCTAAAAGCTTGGTTGCATTGTATTTTGGCTGAAATCTCAAATATTTCTGAGCGGATTTTCAAAATGTTGGTATCATTAGATTCGTATGAAAATGAGGTATTTAAAAATGTTGGTGAACGATTAAATTCCCATTTAAAAAAACCGAGTTAGTGGGTAAAAACCACATTTAAAAATTTTAAATGCCTCTAGAGAATTAAATAATGCAATCATATTGCTCATTTTATTTTTATAGTAACGTAGCACACAAACTAAAATATATTTTGGGCACCACAGCACTCTGGATTCAGAAATAGATTTTTTAATAAAATTTTTAATGTTTATCAAAAAGTGACCAAAATGGATGTATTGCATTCAAAATTTCCTCTAGATTCCAAAAATGTAAAAATATATAGGGTGCTCCATTTAAAAATCGAAAGTTGTGGGCATTTCCGGTCAAACCGGATGTGCACCAAACTTGATTTTTTATTGAAAAGATGGCATTTTAGTCGTGTAATAAGGCCTCCAAATTTCAATTTTCTATTCCAAATATTTTAGGAAATATCGGGGCGAGCGCAATTCGTGACTCACCCGGTATATCATGTGAGCTAGCGTTACGATCTTAACGCTGACCTAGTTTTGTGAGCGGTATATCTGAAGCCTGAAGCAGATTTACGTCTAATGGGACCGGAAGACTGGTCGCCATGGCTGTCATCCAGACGCTTATTTTTATGACGAAGGGAAGAAAGATCACTGATGACTATAGCATAACGTAAATGTGGGAAAAAACAGTAAAAGCAAAATGTTAAATAAATCACCGATTGCTTGCGCACAACGAATTAAATGCTTGTCTAATTACACCAGCATTTAATTATTTGATTAGGTAGGTATAATTAAAACTGCCAAGTTGTACCGGGTGAGTTACGAATTGCGCTCGCCCCGATATTTCCTAAAATATTTGGAATAGAAAATTGAAATTTGGAGGCCTTATTACACGACTAAAATGCCATCTTTTCAATAAAATATCAAGTTTGGTGCACATCCGGTTTGACCGGAAATGCCCACAACTTTCGATTTTTAAATGGAACACCTTATATATTTTGACATTTTTGGAATCTAGAGGAAATTTTGAATACAATACATCCATTTTGGTCACTTTTTGATAAACATTAAAAATTTTATTAAAAAATCTATTTCTGAATCCAGAGTGCTGTGGTGCCCAAAATAAATTTTAGTTTGTGTGCTACGTTACTATAAAAATAAAAAGAGCAATATGATTGCATTCCTTAATTCTCTAGAGGCGTTTAAAATTTTTAAATGTGATTTTTACCCACTAACTCGATTTTTTTAAATGGGAATTTAATCGTTCACCAACATTTTTAAATACCTCATTTTCATACGAATCTAATGATACCAAAATTTTGAAAATCATAGTAGCCATTGAATGTAATAAAACAATATCAACTGTCAGACAGATACAAAATAGAGCATTGCGGAAATCTATTTGAGTAAAAATTAAAGAAAATGAATAATTTTAGTAGAAATGAAAAGGTCGATATGTTACTGATATATGGAGAGCGTCTCAAAAATTCAACTGCAGCTACAGAACTGTATCAGCAACGATATCCCAACAGACGTCATCCAAGCAGACACTTGTTTGCCAGAGTGGAACAAGAATTAAGAAACGAACCCAATCAACAAGATGACCATCAAACATTTATTGTAAGTGAGGACAAAGAAATTGATGTATTAGGATTTGTGATGGTACACCCAACAACATCAACAAGGGAATTGTCAATGGAATGCGACATTAGTCAGTCTTCGGTTTGCAGAATTTCAAAGAAACATGAGTTTCGGTCTTATAAATACCAAATACACCAACATCTTTATGGAGATGATAACGACAGGAGGCTAGTATATTGCAACTGGTTCTTAAATGCAGTACAACAAAACCCAGGTTTTCCTTTTCATATTTTATATTCAGATGAAAGTAGATTTACGCACCAAGGTATGTTTAACAGAAATAATACTAGGTACTGGGCTCAAGAAAATCCGAGGTTGGTAGGGCGGGGGAATATTCAGTAAAGATTTGGGTTTAACTGTTGGCTTGGAGTACTTGGAGATCGAATAATCGGACCCATATTTTTTGATGGAACAGTTACTGGCGAACGATATTTATTCTTTTTACAAAACCAGACAGCATAATTTTTTGACTTACTTCCTCTAGCCTATTTACAAAATCTGTTTTTCCAAGAAGATGGTGCTCCCCCACATAATTCCAGAAGAGTGATGGAATATTTAAACAACTTGCATGGTGAACGCCTTATCGCAAATCAAGGTCATATCAGGTGGCCTCCTAGGTCACCTGACTTCCCTCGACTATTATGTATGGGGGCACTCTCAAAAATAAAGTTTATAAAACTTCTTCAAATACCCGTGAAGAGCTGCAAAATAAAGTTGTACGGGCTCTTAATGAAATAACGCCGGCTGAATTGCGTAGAGCCATTCAAGCAACTGTACGCAGAGCCGAATTGTGTATAGAAAAAAATTGTGGACATTTTGAACAATATCTATAAATGTCAATTTGTGGTTTAATTATATTAATTATTTTAAAGATACCTACTGTTACCTAGTTTAAGTTTAATTGTTCAAACGGAATTGATTTTTATTTATTTATAGGCCCGATATTTATGTTCATTTAAATAAAACTCTGAAAACCGAACTGATGTCGCATTCTATTGCAAATGTCCTTGTGGATGTAATTGTGTTTACCTCCACATACCTATGCTAAACTTAATTGTAACGTTATTTGCGCTCACAATTATTAAATGTTTGATAGCTCAAGATTGCCTATAACTACACGAGTCTGTCTGACAGCTGATATTGTTTTATTACATTCAATGACTACTATGATTTTTCCAATGTTATTAGGTTACCAGATTTACACAGAAATGTGCCATTTTAGTTTCCAAAGCCCACTAATCTATTATCTATTAGCCGCATGTTTCTAAAAGCTTGGTTGCATTGTATTTTGGCAGAAATCTCAAATATTTCTGAGCGGATTTTCAAAAATTTTGGTATCATTAGATTCGTATGAAAATGAGGTATTTAAAAATGTTGGTGAACGATTAAATTCCCATTTAAAAAAACCGAGTTAGTGGGTAAAAATCACATTTAAAAATTTTAAACGCCTCTAGAGAATTAAGTAATGCAATGATATTGCTCTTTTTATTTTTATAGAAACGTAGCACACAAACTAAAATATATTTTGGGCATCACAGCACTCTGAATTCAGAAATAGATTTTATAATAAAATTTTTAATGTTTATCAAAAAGTGACCAAAATGGATGTATTGTATTCAAAATTTCCTCTAGATTCCAAAAATGTGAAAATATATAGGGTGTTCCATTTAAAAATCGAAAGTTGTGGACATTTCCGGTCAAATCGGATGTGCACCAAACTTACTACATATATTTCAAATACATTTTAACTTATGGTCCCAAATTTGATCTGTATATGCTTTTTTAATAAATGTTCGGTTATTATTTTGAATTGGCTAAAGCTATTTCTATGAAATACTCTGCAAACTGTAGAGCATGGCTCGGCGCGGTGGTAGTCTCAATTAATTGCTTTTTTTTTAATCGTAAATTTGACGAATTCGATACTGGTAATGAAAGTTGGTCGTGATGATATTTCTTACCAATTATAAGACATTGTAGTTTTTTTATCAAGCTACGACCTATGTACAATGGAACGGACTCTCAAAAATTCGTTGACATTTGAATTAAAAGTAAATGTTTGATGTGTAGCTGATACCTAATCTGATACCGACGTCAAATTCAAAAAATATAAAATGGCTGCCATAATTGCCGAATTTGTGTACATTTACATACAATTTGATACAAGGGGATTTCAGGCTTTTCCACTACGTGGAAGCTAAATAACAGACTACTAAAAAGGGCAAAAACATTTTTTTTAAATTTAAATATACCGTCTTGAAAAAACTTACGATTTACGCAAGAATGGTTTGACTTTAGTTCGTTAATCGGTCAAAACAGAAAGAATAAAAAAGTTAAAATATTAATCTTTTCATTTTACTTCCACATTCACGTAGTGGCTTGGAAGTAAGTAGTACCTACTATAAGCGGTTACGATTTTATCGGAAATATTTTTATTTATACAAAAACTTGTTATAGTTGACCACACATATTTAATGCACATAAAAAATACTATAAAAACAGGCCAATAAAATATCAAAGTCGGCATTTTTACCTGCGGACAAGGTCCTACAGAGCCGTATTTCAAATTTTTGAGTATTAAAATAAACAAAGTAATACTAGAGATTTGAAAATCGTATTTTCGGCAGATACGTTTCTGGTAAATTAAAAAATCTTACAAATACATTTACAAATTGTAAGAACCTTAGAACCTAGACGTTATTAGTTCATTGAACCGCGACAAAGTTGACATGAGCATCAAATGAAAGGGTTTGTGACGCCATTTTAATATCCAATATGGCGGAAATCCCAGGATGGCGGATACCTTTTCTTCACAACCCCCTCGTCATGAGTTTTAAATGAAAGAATTTGACGAGTAAAATACGATAAATTATGTGACGTCATTCTAAATCCAATGTGGCGGACGCTCCAAGATGGCGGATTATCTTTTTCTTCACACCCCCCTTGATACGGGTATCAAGTGAAAGAGTTGGACGAGTAAAATACGATAAAAAATGTAACGGCATTCTAGATCCAATATGGCGGGCACCGTAAGATGGTTACCCTTTCCTTCACAACACCCTTGACATGGATATCAAATTAAAGAGTTTTGTCTGTCTATTTATCTGTAAAATAAGTAAAGACTAAGAAGTAAAAGATAGAATTATATAAAAAAACATATTTTTTTATATAATTTTATTTTATAGTCATTTCCAACAAAAAAAAACTAAACTAGTAGCCTAGTTGTCGGAGACAAAAATTGATAAAATCCGGTCACTAAATGTTATATGGCTGAACTTTTCAGAATAAGTATTTTTGTGGGTATAGTAAAAAAAGTTTACAGCTGTAAGATGCCGGCGACCCTTACAAAAATCGAGAGTATTGACCGAAATTTGGTTTTTGGCCGTTAAATTAAAAATTAAAAAAATACCAAAAAGCTATTAGCACTAGGCGAAGAGGGGGAAATTTCACGTCAAAAACGTATATGAAGTTCTTTTGTACGATCAACAATGTAAGCTCCACATTTTTTTTTGTTTAACGCGTGAGAATGGAACATGGTGACACATAAGTGCGGCGCGCGAAACGTGCCCGGTCTCGGATGCGCTACACTAAATTTGCTGTAACCTTTGAACTAATTAATGAAATTGAGTTGAGCAAAGCTTAAATAAAAGAAGAGACATGTGGTTATTGGATTACCATATTTTCAAATATAAAAATGAATGTATGTAGAAATAGTACATACATGAATTCGGAACAGAGATTTCCGATGAAATCGGTAAAAGCTCAACCATTTCTACAATTTTTAAAATAAGAATTTGAAATTTTCACATATTACTCTTGAAGTAAGGTATAAAAAGATCCGATGATAAGTATGCTAACTAATTTTAGGTTATTTTTTTTTTTAATCACTTATTTAACGTCGGCCTATTTCCGCTACCAAGGCCAATCACCGACGCCAGGAGACGAGCTACCCCCAACCTGGAAATTTTGCCGAACCTCTTCTCTATCGAAGAGTAGGGATCTTTTACTTGCCTAACATTTAATAGACAAGGGACCGACTGCTTTACATCCCCTCCGAAGGATGGTATATCCACTATGTAACTCCCGCCTAAAGTTACATACCTTCTACGCATGCGCTGATATACAAGCCGTTAGAAGATGGAGCGAGAACGCTGTGTTTCCCTGGAGAGGCTTACCATCCAAGTACTAACCGCGCCCGACGTTGCTGCATTTGCGTATCGAAATACGAGTATATGCAGACGTCTCTACGCTCGCTCAATTTTAGGTTATTAACGTTTAATTTACCCCTAATCTCACGAATTTTGAAGCAAAGAAAATGTTTCTATTATTTCCGTAAAATAAAGAGGATTAATTTAATTTTTAAGGTAAATCCCCTTGAAGCATCTGAAAGCTCACATTTTAAGCTTTACAAATCGCACCGACCGAAATCTAATAATAGGTACGATTTAAACCAGAGTAATTAAGTGGTTAAAATTCGTTATACATAACAAATTTTATCACTTTCTCAAAATTTTGAAATTTTGGAAATGTACATCTTCAAAAACAAATTTTTGAGATTTTTGTCACTCATCGGATCTTTTTATACATTATTTTAAGAGGAATATATGAAAGTTACAGGTTTTTATCTTAGAAATTATAGAACTGGTAAAGCTTTTACCGATTTCATTGAAAATCTCTTTATGTTCCGACTTCATATGTATATATACTATTCCTACATACAATCTTTATTTTTGAAAATATAATAATCCGATTGTCACATGTTTTTTGTTTCATTTAAGCTTTGTTGAGCTCAATTTCATTAATTAGTTCAAAAGTTACAACAAATTGAATGTAGCGCGCCCAAGACCGCGTACGCTTCGCGCGCCGTTCCGTTCCATTCTCGTGCGTTAAACAAAACATATTTTTGATCGTACAAAAAAACTTCATATAAGTACGTTTTTGATGCGAAATTTCCCTCTCCATCGCCTAGTCCTATTAGTATTTTGATATTTTTAAAATGTTTCGAGTTATTGGCCAGAAACCAAATTTTGGCCAATATTTTCGATTTTCTTTAGGGGCTACCAGCACCTTACAGGCGTAAACTTTTTTTATCGTATTCTACGCCAAAAAAAGTACTTATCCGGAAAAATTCAGCCATGTAACATTTAGTGACGCCACAGAAAATCTCTGACGACTGGGCTATAGGTACTCCTGCAATTTCTTATAGAGGCGAATTTTCATCTACTTTACCTGTACTATTTACTTAGGTAAAATCAAGCGATCGTGATTAATGTTCGAACAATAACCAGTTTACATTTAAGGCGAGAAGAATACCGCACAACAAAAGTCTTCCTTATTTCTATGTCCTTGTTTACGATTTTACTCCTTAACATATTAATGGCATTCATAACGTGACGCGCCTGTAAATCACCTTAGCAATTTATCCTTTGTTTCAAATAGCATTAAAAATTCCTCTACGCCTTTTCGTTTATTTGCAAATTAGCCGAGACATGGTACTCTTCGCACAAAGCCCTAGTCGATTTTTACGCTCAAATTGAGTTCATTTAATATCCAGTCATGTAGCTGGGCGAGTTTCCTGTCTGTTTGAACGTGAATTGGTTTATCATCAATTTGATGAGTAAAATCGGTAAACAATGCGTCGAGTTCTTGAATGAGTATAATGTTTCACGCCTGTAGCTAGAGGTGGGCCAGGACGGGCTACGCGCGTCCTGGAATAATTTTTGCCCGTCCTGCGGCGACTGCAGAAAAAAAATTAAAATCACAGTACACCCAAACCACCAAAAATGATACCCCATCGAACACCTAAAAATGAAAATGTGAAAATGGTTGCAAAAACATGTAAAAATCATGTTACGCCCGGCAGACAAGTAAAAATTTGTTAATTGTTCTTTTATATTAATTGAACGTTTTCTTGCTAACCATGAGATAAAGCCAATTCCGACCCCTTCCCAGTCCAAGGAAATAAACATAAAATGGAAAAATATGAAGAGCAAAATAGAGGTTTTATAGAGAAGCCTTTAAGGCTACCTATGAGTTTTTGGCTGCTGTTGATTCGTTTGATTGCAGCACTGCTACCTGTGAATCAACTTTCTCTAGCTTGGCAGCTATTAATCGTCCCCAAAGGCTCTCCATGACCCACCAAAGAATAGCAAATTTAGTTTTCCGTTTGAAAGAAAACGCACAGGAAGCATAAAGATAGAAACTGTATTAAAAAAATTCAATATGATTAAAGAAAGATGGCTACAGTTATATTAGAAACGTAAGTTTTTGTACAGGTGTTCCTTCTGTTATTTTTATTGTCATTACATATATTATGAATTTTGTAATTTTAGTTTTCATTATCTAGCATTTCTTATTTTCTTCAGATAACAGCTACTGCATAGGCAGTACTCATTCATAACTTAGCTCTTATTTTTGTATTTGTATTTTCTATAACTATTTTGTCATTTACATTGTTCTGTGATAGGATATTATTCTGTCTGTTCAGTATTATTATTATTATTAATATCCTTATTCTAAAATCACAGCTTTTTGCGGGCGTCTTGTACATTCCAGGGAAGAATTTCATCTTATCCTGGATTGTTTAAAAATTTTCTTTACTATTATTGTTATCATTATTATTATTATTAAAAATATTTTATATTAAAAACTGTTTGCCCGCCCTTAAAACCGACTCTAGCTACAGGCCTGCAATGTTTGATTGGTTGGTTAACGCTGGTATCAAACACCAAACGTAGACGAGCGCTTTGCTAGCCAAGTTAGCATCATCCGGGGACGAATCTTATAAAAATATATAGGACCCCGCACTTTCCTCATGAAAAGTTACCCTTGGTGAAATTGGTTAAAAATTTAGTATGCTATAGTTTTCGATTCACTGATTACAAGTTGTCATGATCACAAGACCCGAAAATTGATAGCTTTTGTTCTAAAGCTGTTTCAAGCGTTCGCATTTGCCATTACACGATGTCAGAAAAATATTTTTCTTGTGTTCTATGAATAATACGTTATTCTTGAAGATTTCTTTACTTCGAATTGAATCCCGTTTAAAGAAATGCTCCTTTACCTTTTTGATATATTAAGGCTCAAACATTGCAGGTTCGATTTCAGATAGCACCGGAGGTACGCCTGTGTACCTCCTAAGAAATCTCGAATAAACTCGGTTAAAACTGTGAGAAGTCGTGCGAAATTGTGTTGAATTAAAGCGTGGACAATTCTACATCAATTGATACAAATTAGCAAGAGTCTGGCTATTTCGTGTAGTTGACATTTATTATTATATTAACATGTCCATATATTGTGCTTATTTACGAATACAAACATGTCTCGCATTTTTTTATTTTTTGCAGATTTTACTTTTTATTTTGCTTTACCTTGGCGGATTGGTATACAGGGTGTCTCAAATGTTCTCTCGGGGCTCTTCCTTGCACTTCCACTGTAAATGGCTATTTACTTGTGGAACGGTTAATAAATAAAAACAGGCAGACAGGAGGAGGTGCACACTGGTAAATTCAGAAACAAAAGAAACTGAAGAATCAGAAGAAGAATAAATAAGGACATAATGATAGATGGAAACTTAAAAGAAGCATCTCACAAACACCTACACTTTCCATCCTATATTCCTACCCTATTCCTATTCCCAGATTAGATGTCCGAAAGTAGCAGCAATGCCTACCTCGCGCTGGCAAATCAATCTATTAAGGGTCAAACATAGCAAAATTACTTTTTAACCAACTTTTACGTAACACAACTTTTGGACTGAAAGCTGTTTTTTGAAGGTGTTTTATTTTTTTATAGAATGAAATTTCTATCGTAATTGGATGTCAGGATAAAGTCGGTGTACTTCTGACAAAAACAAGAAAATCTCGAAAGCCGCATCTCATACCTCCTTTCATTTTCAAAATATTCTCCTAATTTAATTGCACTATAGACTTATTAAATTCATATTTATGACATCATACCCAAATAACTATTTAGTCAATTTCTCGTTTAATTGCAAATTAATTTGTAAAGTTAATTATTATCGACAACTGATATTGTTTGCTAATTTTTCTTATAAATTGGCACACTTGATCTTCGCAATATGGCTGTCTTGAAACTGTCAAACTATTAAGACTTATAGAATAATATTGAAATTCACCTTTAAAAACAGCGTTTGAAATGTCGAATTAACTATTGTTTTATAATTAGTTTTTACAAAAGCAAATATTTCAATTACCTCCATTTAAGGATTAATCAATTAGTGCTCTAAAATAAGGAATCGGCTTCGGAATCCTTTGTAATAGGGCGGATTTTTTTCCATTCTCCTCTAAATTGTATCCATAATATATGAAAGCCTTTTCCCAAAAAGTGCCGCTGTAATAGTTATTAGTGCGCGCAAATGGAACACAGCGACAAGGCGCGCGAAGCGTGCGCGATCTCGGACGCGCTACACTAAATTTGTTATAACTTTTGAACTAATTAATGAAATTGAGCTCAACAAAGCTTAAATGAAAGAAGAAATATGTGACTATTGAACTATTATATTTTCAAATATAAAAATGGATGCGTGTAGAAATAGTATATATATGAAGCAGTGGCGGCTCGTCAGGGGAGGCAGGGGAGGCTGAGCCTCCCCTTGGAAGAACCACCATATCTTCAAAAGTAATATCTTAAGAAATTTCTATTAGGTATATCTCAATTTTCAATATTTTTTATTGTTTGTTATTCATTAATTAATTTTCAGTTTATATATAACATTTTTGCATTTCCTTTCCACAGACATACCTATAACGTTACAGTCCGGATAGTCTTTGTATGCATATTTCCCGGTCGGCCGGTCTTTTACTGAATGAACACTGCGGTTCGCTGGAGGCTAATACGAAATAGCTTCCAACTTTACCGCATTTACTTATAACATGAATGACTTTGAATTTCTTTGCGCTGTGTATATGCCGATTATAAGAACAACTTGACGTATAAATACATAAAACATTTGATAGGCGGGCTAGAAATAAGTGCTCTAGGTGAAAATATTCCCAACAACATGTCTTATTGTCCAGATGTGGTGGATTATTTGTTATTAAATGGATTTACTACTCTTATTTATGACGAAAAGGTAAGAATTAAAAGAAATGCCAGGCCTACACCAGCAATGCTTTCGTTAGTTTTTAAAAGTGGTAAACAAAACAGAGGGTTTTGTGATAACAATTATAAAAAAGTCGAGTGGTTAACGGCATCAACAGTTAGAAACAAATTATATTGTTGGAGATGTTTATTATTTACTAATGATCAATCCTCAATTTGGGGCAGGGCCGGGTTTAATAATTTGCAAAATTTGTCGCGAGGTTTAGAAAGGCACGAAAAATCCCAGGAGCACATTTCATCTTGCATTAAATTCGAAATGTTTGGTAAACAAAATATTGTAAATTTCTTGGATTCTGCACATAAGAGAGAAATAGAAAATGTTAACGAAAAAGTCCGTGAGAATAGGAAAATATTAAAGAGGTTTAATAGATGCCGTTATATAGTTATCTTCACAAGAAAATTCTTTCCGAGGACGTGACGAAAAACGAGAATCGTGCAATAAAGGAAATTTCAAAGAGCTCGTAAATTTTTTAAAAACTTATGACCCAAAATTAGAGAACTTTTTGAATAACGCCACTATTTTTTGAGACAATTCCGGTAAGCTTCTGTAGAATGATCATTTTCAGCACTTAAACGCATAAAAACATTTTTAATAGAAACAAAAAGACCGCCTTTCAAATGTATCGCTTATTTCAATAGAAAAACGTTTTTTGTCAGAATTGAGGAAACGCGATTCATTTTATGATGAAATAATCAACCATTTTGCTAGTTCCAAAAATCGCAGGTTACCACTCATTTATAAAAATATTCAGGCTTTAAAGCAGAGATTAATATAGGTAGTTGTTATTTTAGAAAAAACATTTATTTGTGTTATTTATTTTTTAGGAAATATTTTTTATAATTCTCCATAATATAGAGTTCCGAGGTTATATATTTTTTTATATAACTTCTTTCTCAAAACTATTTTAATTTCTATTAAAACTTATAATTTTACACGCCTGGCAGTGATAATGAATACAATTTTTTGTTTGCAGAAAAACACTTTAATTTTTTTACCAAAACTGTTTTTATTTTTATTAAAAGTTATATAATTTAATTACAAGTGGGATAGTAGGACTCCTTTGGATACCGATACTTGAGTCGTAGGAACGAGAATTTCATGAGAATGATTTTTTCATCTCATCATATTTTCTATTTCCTTTTCATTCTATTCTTTTATTAGTTCTATTCTCTCAAGTCGTGAATCGGTATCCTGGCGAACAACCCACGGCAAAAAAATGTAACGCGCCGTTGTAATACCTCAGGGGTGGTGGGGAAATGTACAAATTGTAGTCATATTGCACATCAGTTGTCTTTCAGAATATCAAGCCTCCTCTGCAGACAATATCACGAGCCGCCACTGATATGAAGTCGAAACATAAAGAGATTTCCGATGAAATCGGTAAAAACTCTATCATTTCTACAATTATTAAGATTAAAACTTTAAAATAATATGTCATTTCCCCAAGTAGCTGCTGAAAGATTTCCTTGGTTAGCCATATGATACAAAAAGATACTACTGCTCATTAGACTTTTGGAAAAAAATACCTTGACAAACGCATGAATATTTCTAGCAAAAGCAATCTTTGGACATTTTTTCGGCGTTCCATTGGCAATCAAACTAGATAAAATCAAATTTAACGGTGTAAATAGGATGTAATTGATTTGTCTACGTAATTACTTGACCTTCAAATGTTTTTTTGTTTCAAATCCGATACTATCTGTACCACGACCAGTCGTCACGAAATTAACGTTATTAACGAAAATTTGCAACTGCCAGTATCTTTAGTGTGCTAATATTTCTCATTTTGTTTCATGTTGTAGATTGATAAGTTCATCTCTATAGTAATGAAACATATTCTTTATGGGATTTCGCAAACAGCGGAAAAAACTATCTATGCGAACTAAAAGAAAAATTATGTGTAAAAAATATTAATGAAATTTTTGTATTCTTTCGATAACCCGACTTCTGGTTATGCTAGCAAATCAAAAATCCTAAAATAAATTTGTCCAGTTTCTTATTTGACATTTTCACTATAACACTAGCATCCAACATAGTCCCCTACAGCTAAGCAGATTAAACTAGTATCTACACTGCTGGCCACTCGAACTTACACATAGCGACTTTTAGGCAAAATTTAAAGTTCAATATTTTCAACAGGAATGCAAATTTTTGAACGCGGCTTGCAAATTTTAAGAGCTAGTTTTTTTCGGATTAAGCTGCATGACGTATATTCATCGTAGGACCATAAGTTTATTATATACGGGGTGATCAATGAAGTCATGCAAAAAATCAAAAAGTTTGTATGAGTGAAATTTCCGCAAAAAATTTTTTTGGTCGTTGCAATATGGTTCCTTACTAAGGTAACATCAGTATCTCTAGACGATTTTGTCAGTTTTTGGATTAAGGCCCTTAGGCCTTGTACACGTTACTCAACATAAAATTTGGATACCGAAATCTTTAAAATGCTATAACTTGACATTGGATTGACGGTTCTTGATGATTTTTGCGGATTTGGAATCCTTATTTCACGTAGATTTTCTATGGTCTAAGCATGTTATTTGAGGGTTGAAATTTACACATTATACCGGGTCGATAATAAACAAAAACGTAGCGACAAGAACAAGTTTATTACATTAAATTCTACAATATACAACATTGCTTAACAACGACCAAAAGTCAATTCTTAAAAAAATTATAATTCTAATTCTGGTAATTTTTAATAACTGAGAAAAAATGTAACTAAAAAATTAAAAATTAATTTAATTTAAACTTAAATTAAAATTAAATTAAAATTACCTAATTAAAATTAGGTACATTAATTAAAAAAAAGAGAAGCTAATATTTTGTTGGTCCTCCTGCTCGGAATATTACTTCCCGACATCGATTTGGTAGAGTATCCACAAGATTATTTATAAAATCTTGTGAAATATTCTCCCATTCTTCACGAATGGCCTCACTGAGCGTTTCTAAGGTTTCAGGGGGTACATCAAGAGATCTTACTTTAAGTTTTAAATAAGACCAAACGTGTTCGATGACATTAAGATCCGGAGACTTTGCAGGCCAGTCCATCCTATTGATGTTTTGTGCCTGCAAAAACTCTGTGATCCTTCGCGCTCTGTGAGGTCGAGCGTTGTCATCCACCAATAGAATTTCTGGGCCGTAATGTCGAGCAAAAGGAACAACAATAGGTTTCAAAATTTCCTCCTGATAAACAGTAGCATTAATGGTTTGGTTGGTAATGAATAGCTCGGTTTTACCATTTCTTATGATACCTCCCCACACTGTAACACCTCCGCCACCAAATGCTTCTTGAGGGGCCATATTTTCCTCCAAATATCGCTGATTTGGCCTTCTCCAAACTAACATTCGGCCATCGGAGTGAAACAAATTAAATCTTGTTTCGTCAGTAAATAAACAATGGCTCCACTCTGCATTACCCCAATTCGCATGCCGATTTGCCCATGCCCGCCTATTCGCTCTATGGCGTTGTAATAACCGCACACATTTTGCTCTGCGACGGGCTCTATAATTTAAAATGTTTTCTGCCGTGGTTAAACGCCTCATATTAATTAAACTTTACAAAATTATAACATTGAAATATGTCAGATTATTTCTAAAATAATGTAAACAGTTTTTAATTCCATAGCAACAAATTTGTTTTTCCAATGCCTACTTTGAAATTGACGCGTCGCGTAGAAATTACACCCGATTATAATTATGGGCATGGGGGTGGACAAAGAACTCTGTAAAACTGAATGATTCTTTGAGACAACAAACTGGGGTGTGAGTTTCGGACAGAACAGTGAGAAGAACATTAAATAAAAACAACTTGAGGTGAGAATTTATTTTTACAAAACTTAAATAATGCCAAACTTTAGAGCGCGTCGTACCCTACGTTTTTGTTTATTATCGACCCGGTATAATGTGTAAATTTCAACCCTCAAATAAAATGCTTAGACCATAGAAAATCTACGTGAAATAAGGATTCCAAATCCGCAAAAATCATCAAGAACCGTCATCCAATGTCAAGTTATAGCATTTTAAAGATTTCGGTATCCAAATTTTATGTTGAGTAGTGTGTACAAGGCCTAAGGGCCTTAATCCAAAAACTGACAAAATTGTCTAGAGATATTGATGTTACCTTAATAAGGAATCATATTGCAACGACCAAAAAAAATTTTTTGCGGAAATTTCACTCATACAAACTTTTTGATTTTTTGCATGACTTCATTGATCACCCCGTGTATAATAAACTTATGGTCCTACGATAAACATACGTCATGCAGCTTAATCCGAAAAAAACTAGCTCTTAAAATTTGCAAGCCGCGTTCAAAAATTTGCATTCCTGTTGAAAATATTGAACTTTAAATTTTGCCTAAAAGTCTCTATGTGTAAGTTCGAGTGGCCAGCAGTTTACATGACCACCTACGGTATGGAGATTCAGTTAAAAATGAGAACAAAGGCGTAATAGATAGGTGAAGATCTGTTGTTTTTTATCAGTCAATGTCAAATATAAATATTTCATACTTATTCATGGTATTGGTTTTGCATGAAACATTGCTATGAGTGGCTTTGTGCCTTTCTGATGAGCTCAGAATAAAACGTTTCAAAGGCTAAGCATTTCCAAGAAACTGAATGAGAGATTTTATGAAAATGTAATCAACTGGAATGAAGAAATTTTAAGACAAGGTAGGTAAATAAATTTCATTTTAGGCCTTTGTTCTCATTTTTAACTGAATCTTCATACCGTAGGGGGTCATGTAGATACTAGTTTAATCTGCTTAACCGTAGGGGACTATGTTGGATGCTAGTGTTATAGTGAGAATATCAAATAAGAAACTGGACAAATTTATTTTAGGATTTTTGATTTGCTAGCATAACCAGAAGTCGGGTTATCGAAAGAATGCAAAGATTTCATTAGTATTTTTTATATATAGATTTTCTTTTAGTTCTCATAGACAGTTTTTTTTTCAGCTGTTTGCAAAATCCTATAAAGAATGTTTCATTACTATAAGCAAACAAATAATAAATAATTCACTTTTAAACATTCATCTCTATAGGTAGTTTACTTTTTTTAGAATTCGTGTTCATATTATTATTATTATTATTACTTACGTCTGGAATCACTGGATAGCTTCATCTTATCCAGGGTTGCAGAATCCCTATCGTTATACACTAGCACCCCCGCAGCGTTGCTTCGAAAGGCGTTCTCAACTTTGACCTCAAAGTTGCATCGGCCTCTCTTAATCAACGCGATCCAATGAGTACCGGGTGGCGGTAATCTTCTGTCGGAGCGCGAACTCTCGAACGGCAGTTGACATCCCGTGTGGTCTTCCTGATGCTTAATCGGGGACGACACGTGGACTAGTTCGCCATACGCCGGTCCTAAAAAACAAATACCAGATGAACATGTTTGTGGTAAAACTTTTAGGTATATACAGGGTGCTCTAAAATTAAGTGCCTTTAAATATTTTTATTTGTGGAAAGTTAGAACCCAGTCAAATTAGATTAAATAAAGTACAAGTAAAAAAAAACGAGCTTTGTTAAAGTGTACTAAAACGAAGAAAATAAATATTACGTGATTTGATTGGGGCAGGACCGTAGTCCCATAAGTGGACCCAATGAGGATGAGAGGATGTCAAGAAAGGTATAGTTTGAAGATCATGAAAAAAGACCTACAAAGGAATTGTTAATAATACGAGCGATGTGATGAGCGCTGACCGACAATTATTAGAATCACTTTTTAATTATTGTAAATATTGGTTTACTACTTCATATTAATTGATTAGGCATGATGTAAATTATTTATTTATAATAAATAATGTTAGTTTAATGAACAGCTCCACAAATGATTCAATAAAAATAAATAAATATTATTTTACCTACGGCTATGCTACCGGCAATATTAAGAATGAACGAAGAGCAGATAACGGACTTGTAATGGCAAGCCAGGTAAACAATCGATTACTTTCGTTTGAGGTAAGCGCATAACATATCTGGTTAACTATATTCGTATAAGGATATCGTTTGCAATATTCAAGCACGGTGTCGGGTGTTATTCTATCATAAAGGGGCTTTGTAATGACTTATCCTGGTGGGAACGCTTTAGGCTGAATTTGACAATAAAAATACTATAAGTTAAAAATTATCGAACCAAACATTTAAAGCCAATTTATCCATGTTGACTATAATCTTCACGAGAAGTTCAGAATTATTTAGTTCGACAAAAATAGGCTTTTTAAAGGCTTTTATTTAACATCACCTGTTTGTATGTTAGTTTCTTTGTTAGTGTGTACGTTTAGGTCAAATCTTGCATCAAAATTACTACTAGTTCTAATTAAGCTAGAGGTTTGAAACTTTGCACACGTCTATAAGTCCAGCAACAATAATATCGTTCTAAATCCAATATGGCGGATCACCATTTTCTTCACAACTCCCTTCTTGATATGGGTATCAAATGAAAGGATTTGACGAGTAGAATACGATAAACTATGTAACGTTATTATTAACCCAATATGGCGGACGCCCCAGGATGGCGGGTTATCTTTTTCTTCACAACCCCCTTGACATGGGTATCAAATCAAAGGGTTATGTCTATATGTCTGTTTGTCAGTAAAATCAGTAAACTGAAAAGTTAAAAATAGACATATAAAAAAATGTTTTTTTGAAAAAGCTTTTATTTAAAAAAAATATACCAAAAAATTATTCTTTTTTTTTTAATTCATATATCTGGAAACCAAAATCTTTATTACACGATTGCACCGTTACTTTTTTTAATAATTAAGCGTATGTGAACATTGAATAAACTCAGAAATCCAGCCAATGTCGAGAATACGGAAATATTGAAATATTGAAAGATGCTCACGCAAGTCACGCATAATGTTTTATCAGCTACTTTTCTTGCAAAGTATCACTATCACGAAAAATGATATAGAACGTTTTATTGTAAAAAGTTACAATTTTGATAATGAATGTTTTTGTTATTTTATCTAATCTATAAAAAAAAATATACCAATATAAATACCAATTCCTACAGTTTTTACCCTTTTTCTAGAAGGTTATACATATACATATTTCTATGCACTGATACGGCCATACATAAGTATTGATAGTTTCATCAACTAAAGTCTATTTGAAAATGAAAGAGAGTAATAAAAGCGCTTTTTAAATGCAAATCCTATAGAAACATGGTCAGAATGTTTATTAGTAAGTTACTATACTCTTTGCAAATACAAAACGAAGAGTATGTTGCATTGAACAACTTTCAAAATGTCCGTTTATCTGTCTGTCTGTCCGTCTGTCTATAATATTGTAATATTGCAAAACCAGCTAATTAGGCAATAGTCCCTAATGCTATTCAACTTAACAGCGATAAATTTATCACAAATGCGATAAGATTATGGACCAAGCTTTGGCGGCTTTCATTCATCTCACAGTTAGACAAGGCGAAATGCCAAGAGTATTTTATATAGTGTGCAACAATATAATAAGCGATCTTAAGAATAGTAGAAGTAAAGACCCCTATGATATAAATGTACAGATCATAAAAACGCTAAAGAACATAACTGTTTACTCTCTAACTAATTTAATCAACCAGTGTATTAGAGAAAAGACTTTTCTGCAGGTCTTTTCTGCAGGCTGCAAGGACGACGCTGCCAACTACAGACCTATTTCTTTAACACCGATTTTAGGAAAATTTTTTGAAAAAGTTCTTAAACAAATAAGCAAATTTTTTGAAGGGAATGAACTTTTCCACAGCAGCCAATTTGGCTTTCTCAATCAACGGTCTACCACATTAGCCATAAACAGCTCAACACAAATTGAATTAAATGACTTTGAGAATAGCAGTTTTACAAACGGTACCTTCTACGATCTTACAAAAGCCTTCGACTGTGTAAATCATGCAATCTGTTATAAAAACTCAGTAACTATAATTTTGATGATAGTAGTACTTATAGCCCTAATAAAAATCATACCTGTCTGACAGACATCAATATGTTTCCTATAACAAGAGAATTTCTAACAAATTGCTACTGAAATACGGAGTACAACAAGGTTCTATCCTAGGTCCGATACTATTTTTGATATATATCAACGATTTAGCAAAATCCGATGAAATAAATATATCATACTATTTGCGAATGATACTACGGTTTTGAATAATCTTCCAAGTTAACATTATGCAATGGTTTCAAGCCAATAGTCTAAACTTGAATGAAAACAAAACAGAAACCATGACATTTTCTTTAAGAACACTAACACAAATAATATCAATGAACCCAATTATGTTAGGGGTGGGTTTGAACTCTGTATTGACCTGGGAAAATCACACATTATCACAGAACCTGACCAAAAACATATTTTTTATTCGCACTCTGTCCAATTCAGTATCTGAAAAAACACTATGGATTTTTTCATGCCAATATGTCCTCCGCGATATTAAATTGGGGACATGTTCATTGCACAACTTAAATTTAGAGATGATTGCAAAAAACACTTTGCCGATCTCAAAATTCTTACGTTATCATCTGTTTACATCTTAGAACGTCTAGTTTATATTAAAAGAAATATCAATAAGTTTTCTACACACGGGCAGACTCACAAGTATCTCACTAGAAATAGAAACGTTTAAAACAATCCTTTCTCCGTCTAACAAGGTGTAGAGATGGCATGGGCTACTATGGTGTCAAATTCTTCAATATATTACCAGACCAGATAAGTCTTAAATTTGAATGCATTCAAAGTGTAAGTGCAAATAAAAAAAAATACTTGAAAAAAAGGCTTTCTATAGTTTAAACGATTACCTCCAAGACGACTTCTCAGATATGCTTTTACGGTAGTTTTAAAGTGTCTTATTATTGTGTAACTGTTGTATTTTAATTGCATTTAAGGTTTAATTGCTAAATTTAAACCTAGTCCTAATTTCTTTTGTGTTTTGTCTTAATAAGACTGTTCTTAGCTACTGCCTATGGATAGATAGCTAATTTCTTTAGTATGCTCCTGTAGGGTACTTCTAAGTGACGTGTGTAAACATTTATATGTATTAACACCAATAAATCACCATTATTACTATTATTATTATTAATTATATAAAAAGTGCAATAAATCGGCGAAAATAATAACTAAAAATCAATGAAAATCTTAATTAGGGGTGTGACGAAGTGAATTTTTGCAGACAAAAATATAATTTAATTTAATCATAAACTTCGCCACTTTTCCCATCTTACGGCCGAAAGATTAGAACTTGTTCTGTTTATTTTTATTTAGCCCGCGACATGTACTTCTCTGTAGAAAAATAATGTAAGGTTCCGCAGCAATGAGAAGTTTTCTAAAATAACATTTTAATTAATTCCGATAAATTATTCCCGATGGCGTTAATCACAGTTAAATTATTCCCCACTTGGTATTCAACACCAAGTTGGAGGGGATTTTTACTTTCTGGGGGAACCAGCTAGTCAGAGACACAGAGAAACGAGAGTTGATTTCTGCGAGCCTAAAGGATTACCACGTGAGGATCTAATATACCGTACCGACCACTTACCTGGAGATCACCACGTGTGTAATTCGATAGTCTCTGCCACCGCCGCAAAATATAATAGCAAGGTAAGTTTTAAAACATTTCTTGGTATTTCCGTAAATTTCAAAATTAAATTTCATTTTAACAGTTAAATGAATTAACACGTGGGGGTTCTAAAACACCGTACCGACCGACCGCCCGCCGTAGAGCACCCCGTGAGAGTTTACTTAACTGTGCCCCGTATACCAGCAGTGTAAATTCACAATTTATTTTATTTGATACACTTCATAAATAATATTTTCATGATAAACTAGCAAATCTCTGTTAAATATTCATGGTCCGATTTGCCTATATTAGAGAAGTGTACGATAAAAATTATTTGATCCGAGATAAGCAACTGTTTCTTGCCCGGCGTTTTTTATCCGCTATTACCAGATAAGAAATAAAGCATTGAAACGCGTGATTAGCAATAACACTTTAAAACGATTTCAAATTGGATGTATCAGAATGTAAATATATTTTTCCGAAATACCGACGCCCATCATAGACATAACAACATTTCTCCTTGTTAATGTTTGTCCAATCGGGGGCCCTGTTAGATTCTCAAGATTTAATCCAGATAGCTATGTCCCAAATAATTTCCAAGGGAAAATGGACATAGAAGATATTTCGAGAGAATTATTATTTTGTCTCTGTGGAGTCAAAATAATATCCGCCAAGTTGGTTGGGATGATAGAAACCCGCCGTCTGTAAATTTCTGTTTCTATTAAACCGAATTTTGCCGTGTAAAACCGTTCCAAAGCCTATTTTTCCACAATTTCACCAAGTTCTTTACACCACATGCTGCCGACTCATATCTGACATGTATGCAGATATGATAAATTCTGACCAAAAATAGTTGTTTGTTTTTGCTAAAAATTTAATTGCTTTCTGCTTTACTGCTAACTTGTTTTATTTTAACATCCACTGCCTGCTTGCTTGCTTGCTGTTATAACCGACCGTACCGCTTACTACCGTTTTACCGCTTTGCCGCCAAGCCTACTATTATTTTGCACACTATTTGCTTGGTTTTTGTTGATAACCAAATTAATAAGAAAATATTAAAATCAGTAGTTTAATATCTTCTCACCGCCTGGTTCCTTGTCTTCGTAGCTTCATTTGTTTTTCATAGTTTCACTTGCTTTCATAGTTTCACTTGTAAATAAACCGAAATGATATATCTTAAGTTTTACTTGTAAATTTTCTTAATATGACATATCTTAAGTTTTGATAGTATTTATCTGAACTCTATAAGAGTATTTTGGTACCTGACCGTTTTATTTATTTTAATAATTATTGTTTGTTGTTGAATAATTAATATATTTTAATAAATGTTGTTATTTTCTAAAATGTGCGTTTTACTGTTGTGTGTGAATGAAAATCTAATCTGCCGTCCAGACCCCTGGACATACCGTGTCTCCACTGTAGCTATCCCAGCCCTACTGCAACAGGCTGCGTTTAGGAGGCTAATGTGGGACCTTTGCCCCACTTAAAAATTGCAAAGGTGGCGCTCGAGATAACCGAATTTAACCGAAATGCAGCTCAGCGCTAAAGTGACGTTTCCGCTTGTCTATGCGCTAGGCAACCGGGAGAAAGCACGTCACAGGGGGAGGGGGGCTTAGAGGAAAATCCTTACGTGATGGAGCAACTCTGACGACTGCATCGGATCAGCAGATCCAAAAACATAAGAATAACAGGATCTGATCAAAAGCACTTTTAACGTTGAAAATGTTTAACAAATCGAAGGTGCAACGGTAAATTTCGCAGTTTTTGCAAATTTTTGCAAATTTTATGTATACTAGGTGAATGTATTTGGTGTCATTTTGATGATCTTGTCAAATGTAAACTATTGGAAGTAGTTTAGAAAGTTTAGAATTCGAATGGGCAAAAATACGGGGGTTGAAACGTTTTTTTGGACACGAAAGCATTCGGTGCTGTTACATCGCATACATTTTGAAAGATCCAAATTTGATTTTGGTCTAGTTGGAAAGAGGATGAACCAGCGCCCATCATACGGGCTGGTTTTGGAGTCTGTGACTTACAGGGGTGAAGTTACAGGGGTGTAAAGTTGAGGTACGTTTTTAACCGGGTGATTTTTTGTTGATGTTTTGATTAGTAAAAAATGTCGATTTGGATTTTTGGCATTATGTGGACGAATCTGTGGGTTTTTCAAAATGTGCTGGTAGAGTTGGATTTGGGGGTTGATAAAAATAGATATTTATGTGAAATTCGGTGTCTTGCTGCTGTAACTTTTGTACTTTTTTTTTCATTTATTAATAATTGATTTTTCGGTATATAAGTTTCATAAATATGAAGAGTGATTCATTACTTTTTGTCTTTCCCAAGCCGAGTATAATTGTCAATTATATTGTCAATTACTTATTTTACTTCTCTTGTATATGTAGGGGTGATTTCAACCCCTTGGGGACAAAATCCAACATTTTATGTTTTTTAACATTATTGTAAATAATGTTTAAAAGCCAACAGAGAATGTTTTACGTTAATTCATTCACTGGACTAGAATTCCGAAGTTTTACTGTTCTTACGGCTACATTGACTATACTACACCTTAAGGTGGCCGTTCCCTAGAAAGAGACATCCGATACTGAAATATTTATTATTTTTGCCCATATTTTTTTTTCTTAGTACGTATATTTAAAAAAACTATAAGAGTACCTAAGTAGAACCGTAACAAGACTATTACTATGAATTTTCACTCAATAATTTCAGTGGTTTGCAAAATAGCTAGATTTAAAACTAAGAAATAGGAACATAATTTTTTAATTTAAATCAAGCTGCTTTGCAAACCACTGAAATCATCGAGTGAAAATTTATACTAATAGTCTTATTATGGTTCTACTTAGGTACCTACTCTTATAGTTTTTTAAATATGCATATTCAGAAAAAAAAGTTATGACCAAACATAATAAATATTACCCTATCGGATGTCTCTTTCTAGGGAATGGCCACCTTAACACAGTGAGAAAGGACAAAGACAAACAATTTTAGTTTTTCCTATATGCTTAAGTGCTGTGTATGATGTCTAATATTATCATCTAGCTGAAAATAACTCCGAGGAACACTACATTTTAAATAATATGAGTTGTCAATCAGCGAACCCTTCAGACCGCAACCCTGTCCCTTCTCCAGCATTGTTTGGGCCTCTGCCGAGGTAAAATTAATGACCCTAAATAAATGATCATTTAAGCAGGGATATTTTTCATCTTATATAATTAGTTCAGGTTAAGGTATCTCTTCGAAATGGAAATATAACGAGTTTCTAACGAAGATATATTACGGATTCTTAGTGCAAATTATAAATTATACACTTTTACGTTGATAGTATTTTGGCACGTAATTGTTTGCAATTGTTATTAATTGATATAATTAAGGAAATTGGACAGGTAAAGTGACAATCGCCAAAAGCAACATTTATAGTAATAATAATAATAATAATGATAATGAATCTACCAGTTAAATAAATGTACAATAGAAGCTTATAATAATAATAATAATAATAATAATAAATCGTCTTTATTTTTGCAAGTGAAATACAAAGAAAATGTATTTACAATATGTTAGAGATGTTGGGGGATGCTCGGCGAAGTTTAGCCAAAGGCTACTCTTACACATAACCGAGCATTTTGAGGACAATGGTAAGTAATAAACTAATTCTAAATTAAACTAAAAGTAAGATGTCTAAGTACATATACTAATCTTATAACTGAAAGAAAAATAGAAAAAAAACATTAATTAGGTGGATTTAATGTGAAATGTATATGAAGTTAGTACTTAAATTAATTTGATATGTATCTACAATTTATATTTACTTATCTATTAAAATACATGTTTTTTATAGATATACGAAACTGATGCTGTGACATCGATTTAAAATTTTCGGGTATACCATTGTACAATTTTACAGCGTTATAAGAAAACGACCTTTGAAAGATGGTTGTAGTATGTTGGGGCACTGTAAGTTTGGTGTGAAATCTAGTACTAATATTGTGTATAGAATTTCTAGGTATAAGTTTTTGTCTAAGATAAACTGGAACGGAGGTCAGTAAAAGTTTGTGAATAAACGTTAAATAGTGATAGTTTGTTTGTTCCGTCATTTTTAACCATTTAAGTTGTGAGAATTTGTCAGACACGTGATCAAATTTTCTCAGATTGCATACAAACCGACAGCAAAGATTTTGTACTCTTTGAATGCGATTTTGCGTAAATTTATCCAAGCATGGAAAATATACAATGTCACAATAATGAAAAATAGGTATTACCAGTGACTCACAAAGTTTTTTCCTTAGTTTATAATTCATTATATATCTGTTCGAATATAAAACTTTGAGTTTGATGTAGGCCCTTTGAATTAGCTTAGACACATGTGAATAAAATCTGAGTTTTTCAAATATAATACCTAGTATTTTTGATTCTTGGGAAAATTGCAGTACGGTGTTATCTATCATTACATTTAGCTCATTTTTTATATTTATCAGCTTATTTATTTGGATTTAATTTTAAATTGTGTTCTGCAGCATACGTATTGATTGATTGAAGGTCCTGATTTATTGTACGAGATGCAGATTGGGTTTCAGAGGGATGAAAGGAGTATAACATCTGTGTATCGTCTGCATACGATTGAAGATGTGATTGCTGAATATGTCTTGAAATATCTGCAGTGTACAATAAAAATAGTAGTGGACCGAGAATTAAGCCTTGTGGTACGCCCGAAATAACATGTTTTGCGGTGGATGTTTGATGAGCGACAGTTACTCGTTGGTAGCGATCGTATAAATACGACTTAAAAAAGCTTATGGCTCTTTCATCTAAACCGTAATAATGTAATTTATCGCACAGTAAATTATGATCAATTGGATCGAATGCTTTTGAGAAATCTAATGATATGAGAACTGTCGCAAGTTTTTTATCGCGGGCTTGTAGAATATTTTCAAGTAAGTTTAATAACGCTGTGGTTGTACTATGTCCTGCGCGAAAACCAAACTGATGTATGGGGAGTATCATGTTTGCCGATAAATATGCCGTAATCTGGCGTTGAACGACCTTCTCTAACATTTTTGACAAGACAGGTAAAAGAATAATGGGACGTAAATCAGAAATTATTTTAGGATCATTTAATTTGGGTAGCGGACGAATAAGAGCGTTTTTCCACTTCGCCGGGAAATAGCCTTCTTCTAAACATATGTTAAATATGTGAACTAAATATGGAGCAATAACGGGAAAGCATAGTTTAACCATTTCTAGAGACATTTGATCGTCACCACTGTATGGCATTAGATTTAAAAGTTGACATGATCTTATTTATTTCTTTAATATTGGTTGGTATAAATGAAAACACTAAATTCTCGCTAAACTTAGCATTTTTGTAAAAATCTGCAGCCTGAGTAGAGTTATTTCTAGTAAATACTGAAATAAAAAATTCATTAATCTCCGAGGGGGTTTGCAAGTTAGGTGGCAATTCTATATCATTTTTAAAACGAATATTTAGGACTTTCAGACCTCTCCAAATTTCTTTCTGGTTTTTCTGCTTTTGAAGAAAGTTTAAATATGCTAGTTTTTCTCTTCTTATTGACGCTAAAGCATAATTGCGTAAATTTTTATAATTACTCCAGTTCTCCTCATTTTTGTGGCATTCATAGTTTCTTAAAGCTCTATCGCGTCCTTTCAAAATTAATTTTAACGTGTCTGTCATCCACGGGGCATGAGGTTTATTAACTCGAGCAGTTTTTACAGGAGCATGAATCAAAAATAAATGAATGATATTGTTTGTTTGTTATCTTGCCATAATGGCCGATGATAAGCTAATTCCACCCTAAGCGTGAGAAAACTTTAAATAATAATAATAAATAAACTTTATTGAACCTGGCGGGGTGTCGGCAAATGCAGGTATTAATCCCAACCAGAAAAAAATACATTAAGTACAGAAAGTAAGAGGTACGCATCAGTAATATTAAAAAAGAAGTAGGTATACAAAAGAAAGACAAAAAGATGTAGTGAACTATTTAAATATGCATATAACAAAAAGTGCAAATTTGAACAATTTTAATTACTTGCTTAAAAATATTTGTTTAGCATTTTTTTAAATTCTTATGAAGACAGACTTTTTAAGTGATCAGTCTACGAAACGTAGACGAGAGCTATGCAGGGAACCCGGAATATTAACTTCTTATGATATATTAATATGTTGTGCACAAGACATACCAGATGTAGTTGTCATTTGGATTGAAGATTAAGCCAATTAAATTTTTATAAAAAGGAGTGATAGGATCACGCCTAAGGTATCACGACAGAGAAACGTAAGGATGAGTTTTGCGGTTTTTATTGTTGTACAGCAATAAGACACGGTCCATAAATGACGTTTCCATACTCAAGTTGAGATATTATAAGGGACTTTGATAATTTTAACTTAGTAGTTGTTGGTAAGATATATTTAAAAGCATATGGCGATTTCAGCTTCGCATAACATTTTTGCAGTAGTTTTGTAACATAAGTTTCAAAAGTTAAATATTTATCAAAGATAATTCCCAGACTCTTGACAGATTTTACGAATAATAATTCTTTACCACTACATATGTAACTTACAAGAATCGTCAGTAAAAGCAAAGCACTTGGATTTGAAATTAACAGCAACGAATTTCTGAGCATTGAGTGTTAATCCATGATCACTTGAGTATTTATATATTGAATCTAAATCAGTGTTTATGTTAGCGATTGCCCGATCTACATACAGTATACATTTTGACTGTCGTCTGCATACTGATGGAAATTACAGAATTTTATTTTCTCATGTAGATCAAACATAAAAAGCACAAATAGTATGGGACCCAAGATTGACCCTTGGGGCACTCCGGATATGACAAAGCCATCGTGAGACATTAGTGGCTCTTCCAAGCAATATAATTTCACCTGTTGAGTTCTCCTCGATAATTAACTTCTGAACCAATTTATCGACTCAATTCCTAAACAGGCAAGTTTATCCAATAGCAGTTCGTGATGTAAACAGTCAAAATCCTTTGTGTAATCCAACATTACAGTAGCTGTAACTTGAGATTTATCAATAGCCTTTAAAAAGTCATCTGCCGTGTCTACGAGTGTGGTGACAGGGCTGTGGCGGACTCGGAAACCCGACTGATTTTGTGGTAATAAACCATCGGAGCGGATATGATTTAGTAACTGCTTTAATAGGATTTTTTCGAAAACTTTTGACATTATGTTTAAAAGGCTTATAGGTCTGAAATCTGCATAATCTTCTGGTGGATACTTCTTAGGAAGGGTTATGACAGCGTCTTTCTAAAATGTTGAACTACATTATTTTCTAGTGAAAAGATTATTATGTGAGATAGCGGTGTCACTAGAAAATTTAATATTTGTGCTGCAAAATTTTATAAAACTTTGAGACCTAACCTTTCAGCCCATTTTAAACACTTTTACAGCTATATTCTAAATTTTACCTGTACGTGTGTCTTTTATGTTTGTTCAATTATTTGTTTGAGACCTAAAGCGATTCCTATGGGCATCTTCTGCAAGTTGTGAAGTATGATCATACCTTACAACTTGCAGAAAATTCCTATAGGAATCGCTTCGGCTCCCCCAGACAAATAATTGAACTGTGATCACAGATTAAGAGGTTTTCTAGTCAGACTGGAAAGCTAACATTAGATAGCAATACCGCAAACTCTTCCAGAGCAAATATCCAGAGGCAGTGCGTATGCTCTAGATAAACGTGCTTCGTGTATGACGTATATTGTTTTGTGTACACATTCTTTGTACGTAAGCGTTCCTTGCACATTCATGGTTTCCATTTTACTTTTAGTGTTTTGTGTTTTTAAATTAAAAATTATAGAATTTAGATTCAACTGTGGCAAAGAAGCAATCCAGTGGAATCTGCTGAATATACAAAAACTATAAAAATAGTTTGTATAAGTGGCATGGTAGAGGCGGATAGACTTGTGTATGCATCCATTTAAGATACAATCAGATCATACGATCAGATCTTTTGCCAACAGACCATCCCTGACGAGTGGTTTGCAAATAATTTAGTGAATGTCGTTCTGCTAAATTTCTTTTCGATGAAGTGTGGTTGCATCTTTCGGAATACGTTCTTTTTCTTAAAATATGCGGATGTGGAGTACTGATAATCCGCAAATTTATGTTGAATATCCACTACATCCTCAAAAAGTTAGTGTCTGGATGGCAGATTATCGCACATACAGTAAGAGAAAATTTAGCTTTTCTTCGCGGGGCCTTTGATAAGTCTACATACACAAGTTGAGGTTCCTCCAAGGTCACCTTGTTTAATCATTATGGTCTATTCTTTTTATCTCTTACTTGAAAAATATGATTTTAAGAACTCTTGTACTTACCTTATTTGCAAGAAACTTTATATTTTTCAAGAGCAGAGTCAAAACCTTATGTTACAAGTTAGGACGAAAATGTTTTGATGGTAGTAATTAATAGGTAGATTTCAGTGAAAAATTCCAATTTATTATATTTCAATATTCTATTTAAAAAATGTCGTATGTGTATCTACTAACAGGAAATGAATAATTATTATAACTTTCTGGCTTCACAGTGGTAATCTAATATAATGTAATAAGTATTCCTAAAATAATATTGTAAACAAGTATGTACTTGAGATAAACCTTTTCATGTTTCTTGATAAATGTTTGAACTATCTTAACATTTATTTTTAGAATTAAATATTATTGTTTATAGTTAAAGATACAACAATCGTTAATTTTTATTTTCGGAATGTTTATTTATTTAGTACATTAGAAAGGAAAGAGAAAATTTTAAAGTGACTACTGACTGGAAATCTATTGGTCGATAATTCTATCTAGATAATATTTCTGTACAAAGTGAACACTTTTCATTTGTTATGAGATACCTACCTACTGAATTACACAATGTAAACTGACTCTTTGATAATATAAGATTGAAAACCTCGCCCAAATCTGACGCAACGCGACGCGTGACGTCAAAAAACATATAAACATCGCGTAATAGAACAATGTTCCCTACCACAATCAGATTTTTATTTGAATTTGGCGCTTGTGATGATATGTGCTATGGTCAAAAATAAATCATCAACATTTTAAATTATTTGTCCAAACATATGATATGGCTCGAGATGTACCCCACGAATTGACACTGACAAAAGTTTATAAACAAACAGTGGAACATATGAAAAGGATTTACAAGGGGACACTGCTTCTGGCTTTAGATAGTCGAAATAACTGATTTGTTAAGTCGAAAATGTTGTCCACCTTTTGTTAATGTAGTTGTGTGACAGTATGCCAAACAGTTATTTAGCAGCGTTTAAAGTGGAAAAAGTAGATAGTCAAAGAATATGTCTACTTTATAAAGACACATTGAACTGACTTCCGATCACTGCTATCTTAGTACAAAGTGAACTCTTTTAATTTTTATGAAATATCCACAGAATTACACGACTTAATATTATTCCTTACACAATGTTTATGGTGTACTTAAATTCACTCCTTTATCCCATAATGTACGTTAAGAAACAAGTTAAAAACCTTGCCTGAATTACTTAGCACCCAAGATTAAAAGTCAGTAAAGAAGAAAACGACAATGCTATTATTTGTATTTCTTTGACTGTTGAAAATAAATAATAAACTACATCGAACAAAACAAAAAAAAATGTATTTTACGCAGACAATAAATATTAAGAAAAAATATAGCTACTGAGTATATTAAAAATTCCCACATATTTTAATGTCAACTTTGCTTAATGATATCAGTGATATCAGTGTATTTACAAAATAAATATTATTTTCACAAGCAGTATGTGGAAATAACGCAATCATCATTGGTGCATTTGTTCAAATTTCTCTTTCGCTTGTTTTTGATCGAATGGCTGGATTAACGTCATTTACAAACAAGAGAGACTGTGTTGGGTTAATAAAAGTGAAACCAGATGTAAACAGTACACTCTTCATCAATTGATTGAAGTTTCATATAATAAAGTGTTTGCAAGGTATACAGCTGAATACATAGGATGAAACATAACGACCCGTATTTTGTTATTTCTTCAAATAATTAATATTTGCACCATTATCAAAATCCAATCACCTTTAACTTCATATCTAGCCTGTCTAATCGATGTAACGTGCAAAATAAAATAGAATGTTCCATTATTATTGAGGGGAGGTAGGTGATTTGACATTTTTGAATAGTTTGGACGTTGTAGTACGGACGGGAGCCCATCGACAAAAGTGGATCGGGCATCGCAGTTGCCACCGCTTAGTGGAGATGTTGTAGGCATCTGTAGGTACCATTTCCACCCAACGGCAGGTCAGGTAACCTGTACCTCTTCGAGATAGAGGCAAAAAACATAGGGCCGTGGTGTACAGACGTATTGTAGGACGCTGTAGACATGGTGTATCAAATTTTCTCTCGGGGCTCTTCCTTGCACTTCCACTGTAAATGGCTATTTACAAGTGGAATAGTTTAAAACTAAAAGATTCTTGCGGATAGCTAATGTATATCTTGGCAGACAAACGAAGTAGAAGCACTGACGCAGGACATTGAAACGAAAGCACAGATTTCTGGGAAACATGAAACCATACGTGGACGCAAGAAAAAAAAATCGGTAAAGGTATTTACACAGAACTTCCCTCGTTATTTGTGCATGGCAGTCACTCTAAAAAATTAATAATTACGAAATTACATTGAGAATAATAATCGGAATATAGTTATTGCTATTATTGCAAAGAAAACTTGATAAGTTTTGGTCAAAAAAATATACAGATTGCTCATCCAACCGCAAAAGCTCAATACTAAATAGCAGGTGCCCCATATGCCAGGCTTGCGCAGATACCTTTACAAATGTCCAATATTTCTTGGGATGACTACCCTGTATATTTTTCAATAAAAGTATAATACGTGCATATGCCAGCTATTATTGCCATCTGTCACATTTTCAATCCAACATTCACGTAATGGAGTGGAAGTATAGTGGTGGTTAAAAAATTTGATTTTTTTTCAAATTTTTCAAAAGATGTTGGTAAAATAATTTTCAAAATTTTTTCTTCTGAAATAGGTTTAAAATGTCAAACGTAGAAATTTCAAATTTGAGCAAAAAGGAAAGTTTTCTTCTATTCTACAGTAGTGCTAAAAAAGGTTTAACAATTGAAAATTACATATTTTTTAAAATAGGTTTAGAATGCTATGAAACGTGAAAATTTTAAATTTGAGCAAATAATAAAAATCGATGTTTTAGTGGTAAAACCTTTTTGAAAAATGTTGGTGAAAAAAATATTCAAAAATTTTCAAAATTTTTTTTTTTTGAAATACCTAGGTTTAGAATGTCATGAAACGTGGAACTTTTAAATTTGAGCATTCCAGTGTTAAATTTTTTTCCAAACTGGTAACAAAATGTTGCAAATTTTTTTTTCCGAAATTGGTTTGGAATATCATGAAACGTGAAAATTTGAAATTTGAAAAAAAAATGTTTTCGTCTGTTCTATAGTAATGGATGGATTAAAAATGTTTTCAAATTTTTTATAAAATTTTTCAAAAACATTTTTAAATTTGTTTGAATAGTTTTAGAATGCCATGGAAACGTGGATAGTTAAAATCTGAACAAAGAAAACAATTCTATCTTGGTAAATTTTTTTAAAAATAGTAAAAAAAATGTCTAATTTTTCTTTTAAATAGATTTAGAACTGTATGAAACGTGAAGAAATGATTTGAAGAAATGAAAAAAATTTCATCTAATTTAGTGGTAAAGAAATTCTCAAAAAGGGTAAAAAAAATTAAATTTTTTTTTTTAATCAGGCTTAGAATGCCATGAAACGTGGAAATTTCAAATTTGAAGAAAGAAAAAAAAATTTCATTTTAGTAGTAAAAAATTTTTCAAAAATATTGGTGAAAAAAATTTTCAAAATTTTTTTTCCTGAAATAAGTTAAGCGTGTTATGAAACGTAGAACTTTTAAATTTGAGCAAAAAAAATTTTTTTTCATCTTGGTAAAATTTTTTCAAAAATGTTGGTGAAAATTTTTTTTTTTTTTGAAATAGGTTTAGTGCGTCATGAAACGTGGAAATTTTAAATTTGAGCAAAAAAATAATTTCACTATTTATTCCGTTTAGACGGTCCACCCTGTATATTTTTCAGTGAAATTTCTACCATTTCTTCGCTGACAGTAGCGTCAACCACTTACCAAATTTGACTGCTCTCCGTCAAGTAGTTTTTTAGTAAATGCACCAACAGACAGACAGACAGACAGACAGACAGACAGACAGACAGACAGACAGACAGACAGACAGACAGACAGGCTGACGGAATTGAAAAACCTATATTTTCGTAATCTACGTGTTCTGAAACGTCACAATCCGAAAAAATCTCGATTACAATACTTCCCTTCGGTATGCGAGGGAAGTAAAAATTCATCTATTCTATAGTAAGTAGTGAAATAGATTTTATCAATTTTTTTTATTTGTTTGAATAGGTTTAGAATGCTATGGAAACGTTGAAATTTTAAATTTGAACAACGAAAAAAAAAATTTTTTTTGAAATTTTTCCAAAATCTTGGTTAAAAAATTTTCAAAATTTTTTCTTCTGAAATTGGTTTAGAATGTCATGAAACGTGTATATTTTAAATTTGAACAATAAAAAATTTTCCATCTATTCTAGTGGTAATTTTTTTCCCAAAATGGTAAAAAATGTTACAATTTTTTTTTCTTCCGAAATAGGTTTGGAATGTCATGAAGCGTGGAAATTTTAAATTTCAGCAAACAAAATATTTTCTTCTATTCTATAGTAAGTACCTACTTAGTGATGAATACATAAATTTTTTCAAGAAAACTTTTCGGAAAAATTTTTAAATTTGTTTTTTAATACGTTTAGAATGCCATGGAAACGTGGAAATTTTAAATTTGAACAAAAAAAAAATTCTCATATTTTACTGGTAAAAATTTTTTCAAAAATGTTGGTGAAAAAAATTTTCAACTTTTTTTTTCTGAAATAGGTTTAGCGCGCAATGAAACGTGGAAATTTTAAATTTGAGCAAAGAAAAATTTTTTTCATCTTGGTAAAAAATTTTTCAAAAATGTTGCAAAAAAAATTTTCTAATTTTTTTTTCTGAAATAGCTTTAGCGCGTCATGAAACGTGGAAATTTTAAATTTGAGCAAAAAAAATTTTTTTTCACTATTTATTCTGTTTAGACGGTCCACCCTGTATATTTTCCAGTGAAATTTCTACCATGTCTTCGCTGACAGTAGCGTCAACTATCTACCAAATTTGACTGCTATCCTTCAAGTAGTTTTTTTAGTAAATGCACCAACAGACAGACAGACAGACAGACAGACAGACGGAATTGAAAAACCTATATTTTCGTAATCTACGTGTTCTGAAACGCCAGAATCCGAAAAAATCTCGGAGGGTGATTTTTTCTCGAATACAATACTTCCCTTCGGTATGCGAGGGAAGTAATAAGGACATGATTATAAATAGAAACTTAAAAGAAGCATCTCGCAAACACCTACACTTCCCATCCTATATTCCTACCCCATGCTTCGTGTGGCTCTTGCTGCTGACAACAAGCAGGTCCCATGTCAAATCCGGCGTATGGCCAGTCCGGCGGGATATAAAAGAAAACATTCAGACTGGATATCCGGAAATGGCAGCAATTCCTACTCAAACTGGATGTCCGGAAGTGGTAGCAATGCTTACCATACGCTGGCCAATCAATAATCATATATTCTTTGCTTGATTACTAATTTTTTAGAGTGACCACCTGTATAAATAAAGAAGGAAGTTCTGTGTAAATACATCTTTCTCGATTTTTTTAAAGGCGATTCAATTTTTTTCTTTCAGTTTTTACTTCACAAGTTTTCGTGCTCACAAGGAACGTGATGGAAGGATGCCTTCCGGTATATCTTACATATTACAGGTTGATAAAAGACGATTAAAATAATTTCAAAAAGTTTATTTACTACTTGACATTTATTACCTACCTATGTTTTGCTTTCATTGCTATATTATTGACAATTAATAAAACTGAATGGATACTTAATGTTGAAGCATACAGTGTAATCAATCATGATTATGGTATTTTTGATATTCTAATCCATAATTATTAAATAAAAATTTATAATTAAATTAGGTAAATAAAATTTAGTGTAAATATTACATAGCAGGAAAGGGCGAGATTGCTCGCTGGTGGTAGGAGTAGGACCTTCAAAATTTTGTCCACCCGTCACGATTCTTATAAGCACGGTAACTTAAGAAGAAAAAAAATCCAATTGGGTTGAATTTTATACATCAAGTTAGTGTTCCTAAACAATTTTGATTTGTAAGTACAAAAGTCATTCATTTAATTTTAGGAATCTACAGGTAACTAAAAGCGCATATACCCATATCCATTTAATTTATTCCATAGACGTGCGGATTAAGGGGATAAAAATTGTGTCAATTTTAAGGTAAATTAGTGATTTTTTATAAACAATTAATGGCCTTTAACACGGATCGAGATGAAGCTAGACACAAAACTGTTTCACATTTCTTGCTAAAAGTTTGAAGTAATAATCAAAATACCATCGCACTTGCCAAAAATGCAAAAAACATCCATTTACACGGGTCCTATTTAGTTTATTTAAATCTACTCCAGAGAAATAAGTAAAAAAAAGGCCATCTGCGGAATGAGGCCGAACAAGCTGAATTTTTGCAGAGACCTTCGTTTTGATGTTCCAATGAAGCACACAAAAATCTCATATGCCTACCCTTGTGCGTCTTGAGATATCGAAGGTCAAAGGTCATTAAAATCGGTTTTTCGCGAAAATCTCGCTTCCAGTGCATCTGACGTCATAAGAACAGGAGAAGTTAAGAAAAGTTCTTTTATAGTTATAGCTCTGCAGTATAATACAGTATTACCTATTACGAATGCGCGCTCCCGCTTTATCATGCTATATCTGGAAAACGGTTGGTCGTACGAAAAAAATTTATATCAACAATTTTGTAGAGAATACTATTTTACGTAAGTTTTGTTATGGGTTCTTACGACGTCAGATGCACTGAAAGCGAGATTTTCGCGAAAAACCGATTTTCATGACCTTTGACCTTCGATATCTCAAGACGCACAAGGGTAAGCATATGAGATTTTTTTGTGCTTCATTGGAACATCAAAACGAAGGTCTCTGCAAAAATTCAGCTTGTTCGGCCTCATTCCGCAGAGGAAGTTTTATTTCTCTGGGGTAATCTAGTCACATTTGATAACGTAAACAAAATTTTTAATTTGATAATAATGTAAGCTTAAGGTTTTGTAGTGTACTTCTGTCACTATTCAAAAAGTTAAAAAAAATATTTCTTAATTATTCCGTTCTAACGATTTCCAAAAACAAAAAGCATATAAACTTAAGCTTTCCTCTTTTTAAAATTAACCGGGAATATGGTCAGGGTATGTTTGGCATCGGCTTGCAAATTCATATTGCTCCTGGATTTGTAATACTCTATATTTGCCATATTTCACATCTGCCCTCATTTTTTGACGTTAATTGAGAACAATGTTTGATTTGCTGAATTTTACAATGTATTTGCACAAACTCTCGTAACCTCTCCAATATAAACATTATGTAACCTCCAAATAATAATCAGCACACAACAACGGCTTAGTTTACGGGCAATGTACTGTCAAATTATGATAATAAAATGTTTCTACCAAAATAGAAAGTATTCACTTAAAAAAGAACACCGATCAATGCAAGTTAAACCCGCGCCGAGCAGGGTTGGCAGTTTTAAAACAAAATGTTTTAAACAAATGTTTTTTAAGTGTTTAAAACACACTAACCTGTTTTAAACACATTTGTTTTAAACACGTTTAAAACAATTGTTTTAAACATGATTTTTTTCAATGCGTTTTTTCGGTGTGTTTGATGGATAATTTTTGGAATATCGTTGTATTTGATAAGGTAAAAAAAATATAATAAAATAAAAAAATATGAACTTTTATGTAATGCAATAAAACTAGTTATAATAATACAGTAGTATAAGTACAACGAACGAAACATACTGTTATATAGAAGATATACCTGTTATTATTTATTTCCTTAAGTGTTAATTTTAAAGCGATTAATAGCACAGGTACACACAAAAAAAAGTCAAGTACGGGAAGGTAGACCTATGTATTCCCATGCATTTTGACCTGCTGAACACGAATCCGATGTCATCTTTGCCCGATTGGCTCTTGTATTTTTCCTAACCTCAAAAAAAAAACGCCATAAGAATGTCCGAGAAAATGAAAGTGTAGCTAAAAATCTGAAAAAATTCAGAGGTACGTAGAATGGCGAGAGAAATCGAATTGCGCAAACTAGAATTCTATAGCTGTTTTGGTTTCCGATATAGAGCCTCGAGGAGTGCGAAAAAAACAAATTTTTTCCTTCCGGTGACTTTGAGCTGCTCTATCTCGAAAATGAAGGACCGCAGGGATGTCTGGTTTGCGCCATTCGATTTCTATCGCCATCCTATATACCCCTGAATTTTTTCAGATTTTTAGCTACATTTTCATTTTTTCGGGCATTATTACGGTGTTTTTTGAAATTAGGAAGAATGCAAGAGCCAATCGGGCAAAACGGACATCGGATTCATGTTCAGCTGGTCAGAATTCATGAGAATACTTAGGTCTGCCTTCTCCCACTCGACTTTTTTTTTATGTGCCTGTGTAGTCAATACCCATTCTCCAAACAATTATTACACTGTTGCACAACTTGACGTATTTATTACACCGAATTGGCCGAGCCGTTGTCAAGTATCGTCCTCGTCTTGTTATGATGCAATATGGGCATGGCTTATAGAATAAACAATGTATTGGGTCGACGCGCCCGTATAAATTTAAGTTTAAAAACATGTTTTTTATTGTTTAAAACATGTTTTTTATTGTTTAAAACATGTTTTTTTTCAGCAATTAAAAATCCATGTTTAAAACACGTTGAATTGTTTTAAATTAAAAAAAACGTGTTTTTTGATTAAAATAAAAAAAACACAATTTTTGCCAACCCTGGCGCCGAGGCTACCTACAGGTTGTCCCATAATAACGTGCAAAAAATTTAAGCACCAATTCCTTATCGAAAATGAAGGAGGGTTCTTAACATAAAATTTTTCAAAATAAGCCTTTCTTGTCCAGCTACATCTCCTTAAGGGGGCGTGCAAAAAACAGTTTTTCGTTCAATTAAAAAAAACTAAACATTATGATTCATTTAGAAACTTTTTTACCTCTTTAATAAATTTCGTAAAATCGACCGTTTTTCAGAAAAATGAACTAAATACATCTACCTAAGTGATCAATCAAAAGCGATGAGACTATATCAGCCAAAACACTAAGTACGCTGGTGTCACATTATTTGGTGCTTATAAATTATTTTCAGATAAAAATTAAAACCGTTTTTTGCACACCTTTTTAAGGGTGTGTAGCTGGACAGGAAAGGCTTATTTTGAATAATTATATATGAAGATTCCACCTTCATTTTCGAGAAGGAATTGGTAGTTAAATTTTTTGCACGTTATTACGGGACACCTTGTCTATCAAAAGTTTTCAAGATGTTTATTGTTTTAGCCAAAATTACAGGTAACTTGGAAAGAAAAGTTCAATTGTATTGAAATTTTGACAATAGGTTAGTGTTAGCTAAATGAAAACCTTATATTTAAAATTTTGTAATTAAAGTATTTATTTATTTTACTAATATACATTTCGTAACAGTGTACCAGTTGAAGCATGTTATTTAGCTCCACATTTTTAAAATCCCTTACTTAGACATCAATAAAGACGGGGAGGTAGTGACAGATCCCTAAGAATGATTAGTTAGCGTCTGCCAATTTAAGGCTCAATTATTATAGATATTTGACGAATTATAAGCGTATAAAGAAAGTTTCTTCGATTGCAGCGACATTGCAAATAGCTAACTTGTAATTTAAAATTAACGTTTTGAACGATAAGTTGGCGACTGCAAAGTGGTTTTTGCGAAACTTTCAACAAAAACAATCCAGCGGAAGCTAATCTGCAGACGATTTCCGCGTGCAGGAGGGCCAAAAAAAATTAACTTGCAAGAAAAATGGACATTGAGAACAATAAATTGGCGTCTATCATTTAACTGAATTATCATTAATGATACGGAAATTGCCAAAAACTACTTTGCAGACGATTACGACAAACCGGGTGGCCACGAGCCAATGTACGCCCCCAATATTTTGGTTGTTTTTGTATTTAAAAATTTGGTTTTTGGTACAAATAAATTAGACAATAATAGGCTACTTTTAGACTAACAGGAATGAAAATATCACTTCCGGTTGAACCGGAAGTGACATCAACTTTTTTTTATTAAATGGAATGACTATATTTTTTTGATGGTTTCTCATTAAGCATAAATTTCTAAGTGCAACAGTTTTTTCAAATGTAAAAAATTCCAAAAAATAAGCGAGATACGAACAATTTTTTAATTTTTTAAAAATGGCTGCGTCAGATGAATGCAATGTAAGAAAATTACTAAGTAGGCTATGGAAATTATTAGTAAGGTTGTAGACTTGTCTGTAAAGCAGAAAATAGTTGTTTGAATTACTGATAGGTACCAGTATTTTTAGTTTTTTTTCAAAAAAATCGAATTTCATTTTCATTTCCGTAGGGGTCCTATGGATTTTTTTTTAATGGAACTGTGCTATTTCTTTTATTAATCAGAAATAATGATTCATAAACTATAATTTTTTCGCCATTAACCTTTCTTAACGATATCCTTCGTAATAATAGAAGTATTTTTAAAAAGTAAACACAAATTAAACAAGAAACAATTTTATTAGGTATAACGTTACAACCATGAATAAATTACCAAGAATAACAAAATTATAATAAACCATTATAAAAATTGTTCAAACTGTTCACCGTTATGACTAATACACAGAGTAGCGCGACTTATCGTTGCACGTCTAACATTCTGTAATTGTTGAGGTGTTATTTGTGCAATTTCGTGTCGAACTCTTTCTTCCAGATTTTGCCTTGTGGTTGGAGCAGTCATGTAGACTCTATTTTTCAAATGCGCCCAAATAAAAAAATCGAGTGGGGTTAAGTCAGTCGACCTTGCAGGCCATCTGACTGGACCATGGGTCCCAATCCAACGATCTGGAAATAATTGAGTAATCCCTAACGATAATAGCATTGTGTGGTCCAGCCCCGTCTTGTGGGAAGTAAACCTCGTCAATATTGGTACTGGGAATTTGATTAATCTGTGGAATTATTATATTTTGGAGAAATTCTAGATATCTTGGTCCAGTTAGAGTTTCGTTAAAAATTATTGGACCTATGATATGGTCGCCCAGTACGCCTAACCAAACATTGAAGACAACTGCTCCTGAAACCGCCCCTGTTTCATAATGTGAGGATTATCAATTGCCCAATATCGAGTGTTGTTTCGATTAAATAACCCAAGGTTTGTAAATCTCGATTCATCAGTGAACAAAATGTTTTTGATAAAATTCTCATTTCTTAATTGGCGTAATTGTAACCAATTACAAAACGTTATTCTCATACAAAAATTGATGCAATTGATATTTATAAGAACGATAGCCGTGTTTCTTTAAAATTTTTCTGGCTGATTCGTTGGAAACTGGTAATTCATGTTCAATTTGTCTTATCGAAATGGTTGGGTCAACACGCACTAAAGCTAATACATTAATTTCCGTTTCTTCATCAACAATAAATCTTTCTTCAATTTCTACATTAGGTTCAGTTCTAAATTGTTGCTCCAACCGGGCGAAAAAGTTTCTCGGAGGTTGTCTTCTTTCTGGATATCTCCGTTCTTACAGACTTTGTGCTCTAGTTGCATTACGTCGAGTCTCTCCATAAATAATGATCATGTCAACTTTTTCATCTCTTGAATAATTTTCAGCCATTTTATATTAATTTTCTTGTTTATAACAACTTTAGTACCTACACTTGCTTCAGAAAATTAGTGAGTAAGTCAAGACTAATTCAATTGTTGCGAATGTCTGTCATTTTCATGGCTATCTGCAATTTTGGATTTAAATGTAGGTACCTTATTAAAATGATTTGTTGGCGCTTACTTTTTAAAAATACTTCTATTATTACGAAGGATATCGTTAAGAAATGATTAATGGCGAAAAAATTATAGTTTATGAATAATTATGTCTGATTAATAAATGAAATAGCGCAGTTCCATTTAAAAAAATTCCATAGGACCTCTACGGAAATGAAAATGAAAGTGAAATTCCGTTTTTTTTTTTTTTTTTAAACTAAAAATACTGGTACCTATCAGTAATTCAAACAACTATTTTGTTCTTTACAGACAAGTCTACAACCTTACTAATAATTTCCATAGCCTACTTAGTAATTTTCTTACATCGCATTCATCTGACGCGGCCATTTTGAGAAAATTAAAAAATTATTCGTATCTCACTTATTTTTTGGAATTCTTTACATTTGAAAAAACTGTTGCACCTAGAAATTTATGCTTAATGAGAAACCATCAAAAAAATATAGTCATTCCATTTAAGAAAAAAAAGTTGATGTCACTTCCGGTTCAACCGGAAGTGATATTTTCATTCCTGTTAGTCTAAAAGTAGCTTATTATTGTCTAATTTATGTGTACCAAAAACCAAATTTTTAAATACAAAAACAACCAAAATATTGGGGGCGTACATTGACTCGTGGCCACGCTATACATGTGTCCGCGGTGATTTTTAGAAATTGTTTTATTTTGTACATACCATTGAAAGATTAATTAGTGTCTGCAATTTAAAGCTGTATGCTATTATGTTAATATAACCAAAAAATTGCAGACGTTTTGAAAATGTTTAAAAAATTGGCGGAAACTTGTAAAAATGTTGAAAACGTTTTGATGATTAATTAGCATCTAGGTACGCACCAAATTTCGCGAAAAAATATTGACTAATGACAGAATTCCAAGGTGAAAAGATTCATTAACCCCATTAGAAGCAAATGAATATTCATAAAGAAGCAATTTATTGCGTGTACGGAATACTTAAGGCACTTAATTTATTTTAGATTAGGAAGGGTCAAGTGAGAAAACAATGGCTAAACTTCGCCCAATTATTTTTTATCAACTGTAGAAAACAATAAACAAGTTATTAATAGTACTATTTTTATTATTGCTTACCTATATATCCTCCGCCGTATCTGCCAACGTCCGTCTTGTCCCATTTCCAGCCATCCTCGGTCATGAACGTGACATTTAAGTACGCCGACGTGAACGTATCCGCCCTACTATCATCCGCAGTGAAATGACTGAAGGGCGATCCGGACACCCAGTCTTCCGGGGTGGGCGAAGCCGAACAAAAACCCAGCACTTGTGTGAATAAAAACACTAATGTCCACTTTGGATTAATCGGCGTCAGTCGTGGGCAGGCAGGTACTTCGTTGGGGGTGTTCTGACACATTTTCACTCCGAAGAAAAATACGAGACAGTTCTGTAGCCTTCTTGTTGGCGGCGGTAAATTGAATGTCCTGATAAAAAATAATCGCATTTTATTATCGCTGTCATTTTATCATTCAAGATAAGAGTAGTAACTGTTAAAAGGCGGCTTAAAAAAATTATCTTTACTATGAGTAATATTTTAATGTGGAAGTGTTTGCACAAATACACAGTGATTGGGTAAAGCGGCAAGATTTCTTTTACCTATTTTTTTGAAAACAATTGAACCGACCTCATAAAAAGGATCACCAAACATTATAAAATAATTTCTTAATTATTCCTGTATCAAAAGTCTTCGAATACCTACTAAAAAGCCAAATCACAAAATAGTTTCAGTCAAATAGTTTCATAAATCCAAATCAATTTGGATTTATCTCGTTCTCGAGATATAAGGAGTTAAAATTAGTAATAGTTGCAAAAACCGAGCGCTCATTTGTGACGTCACTATACGTAAGTGACGTAAGAAAGAGGCTATCTGGGACCTTTCAAATTTAACCTGAAAGGTTGAAAAACATGGAATTTTCAAACGCTTGTAACCAAATAAATACGTCGAGTGGAAGTTCGTTCTATGTATCTGCGGAAAGAAGAAGGTCGGCGATGAATCCTAATCGTAATTGCAGGGTCAAAATCGAAAATTCGTCCCGATAGGGGCGAGAGAAAATTGTGATTTTTTGACATTTCACCGAATTGTACTCCCCTACTGTCAAGAAGTAAGCAAAACAAACAATACTTCGAAAACACTTATAATTATAACAACTGAGGAGCATCAAGTCTATTGAGATCTCCGAGTCTATGCGTATAGTGACGTAGCGTCGGGCCACGCCCCATTTTCGCGAGGTAGAGATTTGTAATAGCTTTTAAGATACTAAACGTGCGACTAAGATTCTGATATTTTGCAGATCCATTATTTTATACATGCACTTTCGATTTATGAGATAAAAAAAAATGCCGAACAAGCCCATTCCATGGGAATCAGAAACCAACATTAATTTTCAGCATGTGATTCAATTGAGTATTATTTGAATAATACATTCTACTCTAATGTGAAAGACACTTAATCTTTATCAATGTTTCCTCAATCACCGAATTCATATTGCATTCTGTAAACAATTAAAATACTCATTTTATTGAGTCACAAGCTGAAAATTAATATTGGTTTCTGATTCCCATGGAATTACATAAATATTAGGGGGCCAAATTTTATTTTTATTTTCTTACACTATGAAGTAATCCTCCAATCTTATTCCAAAAAATATATGTTGTTACTTAGGATGTGAGCATACCACAGAAAAAAAATAGCGGTGTTCCATCAAACTATTATTATCGCACGAGCAGATCTGTGGAATCCGCAGCACTCAGGCCTGTCGGCCCATTGTGCATTCGCGTCATGTGGGATCTTCTAGAAGAGACCAGTGCTCTCCACAAAGGATAGCAGTCTATTCCATGGTTGATCCCGTTACTCCTCCGGCTGTAAAAATTGCCTTTGGAGATGCCTATACCTTAACGCACCTAAGGGTGCGCAATTGCATAGGATATGAGTGGTGGTTTCATCCTCCACTCCACACATCCTACAAATAGGGCTGTTTTTCAACCCCATTGTGTGAAGATGTTTGTTCAGAGGACAGTGTCCTGTTAACAAGTCTACTATCCGTCTCATTTTTTCTCTATCGAGTCCAAGCAGCCACTTAATAGTTGAGTCAGTCGAGGGCCCCTTTATATGGAGCCTCGACTGCCTCATTCCAGGGGCCTGAGTCCAATAATTGCTGAACCTTGCAGTGGCCCAGTCTCGTAACTCTGATTGAATCCGACTTCTTGGCAAACCGAAGGCTGGTCAGGGCCAGGGAAGGGAGTTATTGCTCCTTCTCCCGCCAATCGGTCTGCTTCTTCGTTGCCCTCCACACCTCTGTGGCCGGGCACCTATATGAGTTTGACAGAGTTGTGTTCGCACAGTTCTGTCAAAATATTCCGACAGTTTAAAACTAGTCTTGAGGTCACTTTGTTTGACACAAGAGCCCTCAAGGTTGCATGGCCGTCGCTACATATATAAATATGTTTGTTGGCAATACCTCTCCTGAGATTCTCGCTTGCACACACCAATATGGCATATACTTCTGCTTGGAATACACTAGGATACCTTCCAAGTGGCACCGATATACGAGTCCTTGGTTTGCAGCCGTGTATGCCAGCACCAGTTCCCTCCTGAGTCTTAGATCCGTCTGTGTACCACTCGAGATCTTTGGGACTCAGAAGACGGTTTTTATCGCGCTCCCAGTCCTCTAGACTTGGAAACACCGCTGAGTATGGAATAGTGAAATTATAGACAGGGAGACACCGGTCATCCTCCGCTTGGGTGATGACCCGGTCTCTTACCGGCAGATCCAGGGCCTTTGTGTGCCCCCATCCCCGGCCTGTCCCATTCCACATTCCATTTTTGAACAGTCTATTTGCTGCTTTTTTAGCTTCCAGTTCCACCTCGATATGCAAGGGAGTGAGCCCAAGAATGGCCTCCATTGCTATCGTTGGAGTGGTTCTGATAGCTCCTGTAATTCCAAGGCAAGCTAGCCTTTGAACTTGACACAGGCGAGCCCTAATTGTGGAGCGCTCCTGGCAGCGCCACCACACTAGTGCCGCATATGTTATTAGGGGTTTCACCTAATGGTGGTGTATGTCCAAAGAGCAATCTTCGGACTTATTCCCCATTTTGAACCGAAGATGCGTTTGCACATCCATAAGGAGGCGCACGCTTTCCTCGTTTGAGCTTCAACGTGGTCCTTCCTTGACAGCTTGGAGTCCAAGGTTACCCCGAAATACCTTACTGTGCGGGAAAGACACAAACGTGCGCCCATAAGAGAAGGAAGCTGGAAGTCGCTTATTTTTCTCCTTTTAGTGAACAGCTCTGTCTTGCCAGGGTTGACAGAGAGCCCATGTCTGTTACACCATTCCTGAACTATGTTCAGAGCCCGTTGCATGAGCCCTGTAATAGTTGTTTCAAATTGGCCTCTAATCATCCATCAAATACTTCGTAAGGAAAAAATTTTTTTTACCTCTTATTCATTTAATTTATTGATTATCATAAACATAACGCCCTGGTCATCATATATCTTAGCTCCCGGATTCGGCTCATTGAAATTTGAGAAAAGAAAGTCTTTTAATTTTTCAAAATTATTTCATAACTTTTGTAAAAAAATATTTTTCAAGTTGGCATTGAGGGTAAATTATTCTTGTATTGGTAGGAACTTATCTCCCAAATATGAACCAAATCTAAACCATGCTTATCCGACTACAACGGAATATAGGTTATTAAAACAGTGCAAAGGAAATTAATATTTACGTAGATGATACATTTTATTTTTATTTCTCACAAATAATTTTTTCTGCTGTTTGTAAAATCCTATAATGAATATGTTTTATTGTCGGTAAAAGTGTACCAATGAATTTTATATGGTAGGTACATCCTTCATATAGACTGCAGTGTCAAAATTAATAGTTGTTTGTAAAGCCGCCTTCATATTTCTAAGTCACAAAAAACTCCCGTCGAACGAGTCCGCGCGGCGGTATCATTGAATAGGTAAAGATGCCGCCTGTCCGCTTTGTACTTACCGCATTTTTTATATGCCTTAGAATTATGAAACCGTATTTTGTGGATTTCAGATTATCATAGATCCGACATATTGGATCTCTTCGCATAAGCTGGATATTAAGACACCTCCACATTATAAATAGAACAATCCATATTTTTAACATGACATCAACAATTTTAAAATTACAATTCATTTAAGATAGAGGTTTAGTCGGTCCTAATCAGACGTGTTGTTTCTTACAACTGAAATCTCCCTGTGGTATTCCCAAACATGCATTATGATCAAACTGTGCCATGTCACCAGCATGAGTTGTTCTCATAATATTCGTAATATAAACATTACTTAATTATCTTAAAATAACGCATGATAATAATTCCATCTTAATACAACTTTCTTGTTATATCTACTACCTATTTGATTCAATAAAAAATAACACGATAGAATATTTTCTACTGAAATTGGGCAGTGTCCATCATATAGGATGATCGCCACAAACGTAAACGTTTTATTGTAATTTAACAGCAAAATGTTACTAGGATCTTTGATTAAGCACACATATACTTTATAGGAAGATATATACTATATCGAAATTGCAATATAAGTATGTTTTTCAGGTTAGAACAACGTTAGATAGGTTATATGATATATTAATTTGATTTCCACATGTTATTAAGGTGTTTTTAATAAGATCGTTACGAAACGAACAGAAGTTCAAGCCGGGCGGTGCCGACTGTAAATACCATAATTTCCAAGAGAAAGCGCCACTCTTCATTGTTCCATAGAGACGTCGAGCGCTGTTCCACTCCGAGTATGTATTTAGTTATGAATTATTGAATTATTTACGGTTTTCAATTTTTACGAAAATTTTCATTTCGCGTAAACCTAGCGGAAATGCCGATTTCCACTGTGACGCTTACGATGTGGATAAGATGCCAATCTTCCTTTTTAAAAAGAGACCAAAATCGATCCTCCACTACAAGAATTAACTTAGCCAGCTAGCAAATTAAAATCCTAAAATGAATTTGTCTAATTTCTTATTTGAAATTCTCACTTATAATATCACAAGAGCTTAAATTATTTCCGGAAATTTTCTGGAGGGCACGAATATTTTGAAAATTATGATAATTTTCTTAAAATATTCGTGCCCGAAAGAAAATTTCCAGGAATAATTTAAGCTTGCGTGGTATTCGGTAAGAAAATCTCACACCACTTAACACCATAATTTGGAAAAAAAATATTTATCCAACCTGACATTTTAAATTAATTTCACTGCCTGTCAAGTTGGCCAGGGTATTGTTGTTTTTGACATATGTTGATTTGTCATTTTTGTTTAACCGGTTCTGTCACAAAGCTTAATAATTACTAGTTTAAAAGGTCTGTACGTTGAGTTTAATAAGTGTATAGCGAAATATCGCGATTTGGTAAAGAAAATCAACAAGTAATTAGACAAGAAATTCAAAATATAACACCAGATAACACCCGAAAATCAAAATCAAGTGTATGGAAACAGTTTGTTGAATTTTGTGACGAAAAGTTGCATAATATTCATGAGTGTATGAGTGTAGTACAGGTGGCTACTATACTGGAGGACTACGCATTTAATATGAAAAAGAAAAATTTTGAAGATTATAAGGAAAGTGTGGTCAAAATGATGTGGAACTCTACTGCTAAGCAGTAACAAGACATTTATTACGAAAAATATAAAATAAAATTTAATCCGTTTTCTGATGTGGAATTTGCGACCGCCAGAGCTGCACGCGATGCTAAGCGCAAAAAATTACAGAGAGACCTATTAAAAAGAAAAGTGAGTGCTTCAGCCTTAACCAGCGACGAATACAAAAAAATTATTGAAATGTGGGATGAAAATACTCCAGACGGATTGCAGCGTAAATTTTTTCACATAGTTTCACATGAGCTGGCATGGAGAGGAGGGGAAGAATATTCTGCGTGTATCCAATACTTCAAAGAAGAAACTGATAATTTCGGAAACCCAAAAGGTCGGATAGAATATAATCCAATATTCTCCAAAACCACGCAAGGTGGTTCTAAAAAACTGTCGGATAGTAAATGGTTGATTACAAATTTCGATAATCCACAAATGTGTCCGGTTCGTTTGTCTAAGAAGTTGATGGAAAAAAGGGGAAATTATCTTATTCAGACGGACAGATTATTCTTAAACCCATACTGGAGTCAACCCAATTCGAAAGGATGGTACAAGAATAGCCCAGTTGGTAAGAACATTGTATCTTCATGGTTTAAATCAGCAGCCTCTGATATAGGAATTGACACTAAAAAAGTAAAAATAACTAATCATTCTGCAAGAGCAACAGCTGTTTCGAAATTGGCCAAGGAAGGAGGTGGCGAACAACAGCTCATTAAAATCACTGGACACAGTAATAGTCAGTCAATCAAACCTTACTTACAATTGGACGTTGAACATCATCATCAGATGATTGAATCCATGAGGAGAATTTCATCAAGTACTAGCAAGTTTAATCATGATCAGAGCACAATGCAAAATAAAACAGAAAGTACCCAGATTCAACCCACCAATTCAAGCCAGCCCACAAACATTTATAATAATTGTGTTTTTAATATTAATAAAACCTATAATAATTAAATTTATTTCGTTATTATTTTGCTTATTAGTCGATATCATTAGAGATTTTCCAATTAAGATATTAGTTCAACATGAAATAAATTCTAAAAAAATCATGTCATCCACCATATTTCGTTAAATAAAAAAAAATTATCAACTTTAGTTACACCAAATGCTAAAACTCAGATGGGTATTAGTTCAGTCTATTGCCCTTTCATAATTTTAGGTTACTAATGGTGGTAGAAATGTATTTTTTGTTAAAGTAATCCATAACACTTCTAATTTAAAAAATATAATATTAACATGGTTTGTTGCAGTAGGTGGTCGTGATATAGGCGGCCATGTTTTTGACAGATGAGGTTTATATTGGTAAATTACATTAAGTTACTGTATAGTAAACCAGCAAACAAAGATATTTTTATGTAAAACATTTCTTGTAAGCATTTGCGTTAAAGAATTTGAGAAAAATGAAATGCTTTAAAAAGTACAATTTATGTAAATACTGCAAAGAGTTGAGTCAAGTGCAAATATGTCATCCAAGATTAATATATTTAACGAATTTAATGGAAGATTGCGATCAGGAAGCGTTAGAGTCGAATGGTTTGTTTACGAAAATCCAAGAAAGTCTGCTGCAGACGTCAAGTAAATATGGCCTTTTGCGTAAAAGAGATTTGAACAAAATTGTTTCAAAATATTACACATATGTCTTAAAACACAGACATCTAATTAATTCGTCACCTTCCTATTCACCATTAAGAAGAAAGGATGGCTTAGAATTCAAGCAACATTTAAATCTTACTATGTTTGTACATCCTACGTTTTTTGAATTATAAATTGTTAATGCATAATAATTTAACAAATTTGTGTTTTCTGTTTAATGAAACTTTATAGCGAATAATAAATAATAATGTTAATTCAGAAATTTTGCATTATTCACAGGTACATTACATTATTTAATGGTTGTAGATCATATGTTTACTTTTTCAACTGTCAAAAAATTTTCACTTAAATATCGTGGCGCCTCGAAAACATTTCCGGAATTTTTTTTAATTGCCATGGTAACTAGTCAAAATTAAGGTATCTTATTGGCTAAAAAGTAGAGGTGTGAAATTTTCATTCATTCAACACTAGCACTCATACAGTTTAATCTGCATGGCCGTAGGGGACTGAATGGGTGCTAGTGTTAGAATGAGAATTTTTAAATAGGAAATTATACAAATTCGTTTTAGGATTTTAATTTGCTAGCATAACCAGAATTCAGGTTATCGAAAGAATGCAAAGATTTCATTAATATTTTTACACAGTTTTTCTTTTAGTTCTCAAAAATAGTTGTTTCTGCTGTTTGTAAAATCCTTTGAAGAATATGTTTCAATAAGCCTATTCAGAGAATTCAATACAATTACGATATTTATTACAGCTAGGATTCCAAAAAAATGAGGCATAATCAAATCTGAATTTAGCAAATAGAGTATAAATCAAATTCAATGTTATCAACGTCACTTGAATTTCTAATCATGAAACCCAAGCTCTCATAAGTAGATAGAACAATATTCTCTGTGTGTTTGTTAAAATTTCATTCCGAATCAAAGAGAACTTGCAACTTACTAAACACATCTGATATCTGATTTATTCAAGACAGTACCGTTCAACTAATAATTAAATAAAAATGGATGGTTCTTCATGGTGTAGTACACAATCCACGTCGATATCAATAGTAATAAACAAGTTTATATCATTAGCATGTAGCAGATCGTCGATAACAGCACAAGTGATATCTTTAATAAATAAGAAAGTTACCAGAAGCCCCACTTTGAGCCTTGGGGTACCCCAGATGAAGCAAAGTATTGATCAGATTTGTCTCCCTGGTTCGAACGAACTTTATGTGTTGAAAATATTTGTCTAATAAGACCATTACAACACGACTGAAACTTGCCGTCGTTACCGAATACCTATTTCAAAATGAATTCTCGCATCTTAAAAAAATTGTATGTGGTCAAAGGCGTTTATGACATATACTTATCAATTGTTTTTGTTCGCCAGTATATCTCATGTCGATATCATTCAGACTATCATTATCAAATTCGAACCTTGTGCGATAAGTGGTTTGGAATTAATTTAGACAAATATGGTAGGATCGAGGACGAACGGACCGTGTTACATGGGCAATGGGCATTGCCATTCACTTTCAGTAAAAAGAGCACCTTTTAAATACGTGAGATTGCGCGCAATTTATTAATCATAATAAATGGAATGCATCCTTAAAATAACTAATTACTAATTACAAAATCCATAACAAAATATGGTACTTAACCTTTGTTGCACGTAAACAAAAATAAAAACATCGTTAAATTAGGCATACAAATAAACGTTTGGATAAAACTCAACAGGAAACTTTTAAATGCAATAAAGTTTTGTGAGTCAAACGAAAACATTTCAACGTGTATTGTCACCATACATATACAGGGTGTAATAGAGAGGTGCCCACTATGTTATTTTAGCATATTCTTCGAAAACGCCAGCAAAGTTTAATTCTTCTCATCGTGGGAAAAATACATAATGCACAAATCTTCGCGGAGTGGGGCCAAGACTGGATGGCAGAATTTTTTTTAATTATGGCAAATGCGTTGCAAATAAGCTGAGGTTAACAGAAAAATTATTTTTGAAAATCAAACCTCAAAAGGAAATAGGTTGTAAGATAAGGTAAAAAATTATACCACCAAAAAAATTACGAAATTTTGCAACTATAAGGGTTCCGGCAAAAGTAATCACATTATAACCTGATAATCAATTTTGTGCCAGAAAATATCTAAGACCCAAAAACATTACAAAAGTCATTTTTTCATTTATCTTTATAAACAACACAAATAAACAATCTAAAAAAATCGGTTGTACCACTAAAGTGTTATATGAAGGCACAGATGACATGATTTCTTTCAGATTTTGAACAGAATTTTAAATGACCGAGAAAAGTCATACGGTTACAAAAACAACCAATAAGAGCTTTGGAACACCATATTTGAGATTTTGGCGGTAAAAACATTACTATTAACTATAACTTTTTTTTGATATAAGTATCATTTTAGAAAATATTATGCTATACCAAAAAGGTATATAATATAGCGTTTTGCCCTATCACACTTAGTTTTCGAGATGTTTTTAAAAAAGTTCCTTTATTTTGCTGCTAAACCCGGAACAAACAAGGAGAGATACATACCCCACAGTAAATATTTTTTGTGGCGGCGAGCAAAATAGATATTTGCTACGTTGTGAGTGTTATAACCTAATAAACTTTTTGTGTGCAGTGGACAAATTTAAGCGTAAGACACCAGTCCAAGAAAAGAAAATAAACCAGCAATCACAAGACCAGACACTACAGAAAGCTAAGCTATACTAATTTATTTTATTAACTTAATTATTAACGTATCTTTTTAAACATCAACAAATCAATACACAGGGTATACAAAACATACTCCCCGATCTCTTTCTCATTCGCAACTCGCTGTAAAAAGCTCTTTCACTATGATACATGTAATTAAAAATCTCTTACAGCAAGTTAACATAGGTCTTGAAAAACAAATGATGTGGACACTCTAATACAGGACATTGAAACGAGAACACACTAATTGCTGGTGCTAAAGATCGACGGCGACGGGAACTGCTTATACGGAGCATTAAGACACCAACTGGAGGAAGAAAATATAACATCCCAAGCACATATCAACGCAACGAAAACTCTGGAAACTTATAAGAAGCATGGAAACTTAAAAGAAGCATCTCACAAACACCTACACCGCCCATTCTATACTCCTACACCATGTCCAATTCGGAGTATGCAGCCGGTCCGGCGGTATATAAAAATATCCAGATTGGATATTCAGAAGTGGCAGCAATGCCTACCTTACGCTGGCTAATCAATCAATCAATCACTTTCATTTTTGTGAAGATTCATGTTAGAAAAATCGTGTCCGAGATAAGGCCAGGTTCACAAAACACAAAGAAGTGTTTTTTTTTTTTTGCATGGTGGATTTCAGGAACAGGTATGCGCAATTTTGAAAAACATGAAAGGCATGTATAATTCCCCATTAATTTTATTTGCAACGTCCTATTAGGCGTTTTGTGGTCCGTTGTGATGCATTGTTCTAGTTCGCCTCCGTTTGCTGTATGATACGTCTGAAGGCATCCCGTCATTTGCTCATGAGGCGCACAATCTCACCAAAGCACTTTCCCACCAGCTCCTGCAGTATTTAATAGTTCAAATAAACAGTTGACTGGTAAAATAGGATTATTGATTACATTTTCGTTTGGTTGCAAAATAATTTCTCAAATTCTGGTTGTTTCGAAAGATTCTCTGCAAGCACTTATTATATTCACATTTTGTTTTATCCACTTTTTTATTTAATAGACTTGTAGATAGAGAGTATTGATAAAAATCTATTTTAATTGTCCAACAATATTTTTGTTTTTTTTATCAGATTTTACGAGTGTAGACCGCGACTGTAAAACACTATAATAAATAAGTGGAATATTTCTCAGACTGCGTAAAATATTAAATTTGCTTACAAGCTGGAGATCATAAAAAAATATTATACAAAAAAATAAACATATTGGATGTACATTTTTTTACTACATCTATTAAATGTGGCGAAAAAAACTATAATTATTATTATTGTTTACCGGTAATTGCTTGTAATAAACTGAAGTATTTTGTACACAAAAAAAACAAACTTTACATTTAACTGTTTATTTCCGATCATTTTCGGTAAGCCGTCGGAAACTTTTAAGTTTAATTTTATATGTTCAGAATTAAATAATTAATATAATTAATAGCTGGGCTTAGCAAAGGTGTTAAATACCTACTTAAGTACTGCTTAAATTTATAAGTTATAAAATAAAATAAAAAATATAAATGATAACATATTTCATTACAAATAAAGTCATATATAGTGTTTACGAAGTCAATTGAAACTGATCAGTGTTAAAGCAGAGGACCGTGCGCACTTAACTTGATATTTTGTCCTATGTATTTAACAATGGTATCGAGAATCGAATAGTAGTTGAAACTGTGCAGGCGAATCCGAGACTGGCAATGTAATCAACCCGAATGAACCATCTACGACTGCACTGGTTTAAAGATAATAAAACGGACAGGTCCACTACCATAAAAAAAACTATTAAATCGTTTCTCAGCAGTCAACGTGGACTTGTGAGATGTGCTGTCATTGGCCTGGGTTTGAGGACGGGTGGCGACGATTGGCTGGCACCCAGGTATTCCTTAGTCCGATTGGTCGGTCGGTGTTTGAGTTATATCAGTCATTAGTCAAGGTGGACGCGATATTTATCCAGTGCAGTGCGAAAAATGGTTTTCAGAACAGCTTTATACCGCCTAATTCGGTAACTTTATTAGATAATGCTTCTTATCACTAGCGAATATTAAATAAAATACCAAACACCAGTACAAGGAAGACATTTTAAAATTCATGAGAGAAAAAAATATGGAAATGCCTGTAAAAGTTCCAATAAAGCGCGAATTACTGAAATGAATAAAAGAACAGAATTTCAAAATATGTTATTGATAACTTATCCAATATACACGGTCATACACTTTTGCGGTTACCTCCGTACTGTGCATATTTAATCCTATCGAGATAGTTTGGGCCAATTTAAGAGATCGTTTGCGAAAATGTAATGACTCTTCAACGTTAAGCGCGGTAGTAGTTGATCATATAAGAGAAGTAATAAATGACCTCGACAATACTGATTTATGGAAAAATTGCGTTAAGCATGTAATTGAAAAAGAAAATCAATATCCAACACTACCCCCCCATTACGCCGATTATAATTCAACCGGATAATGATCCCTCTTCAGAAAGTGAAAATTCGGACTCGTCAACTTTTAGCATTTAACTTTTTTAATACATATTTTCAGAACAAAATATTTAGCTATTATATTAGGTATGAAGTTTACTTTTTTATTGTTACATTTCTTGGAATATATTTTATTTAGTTGACAAGACATTTTAATTTTGTTTTTATTTATGTTTTATCTATACAAGTATTTATTTGTGTTGTACTAATTCTTTGCTTTGATTAAGAAATTTACATTTTTATTTTTATTTTAGAAGAAACTTAAATTTTATTTTTACTATTTAATATCCTTGCCCCTCCCCAATATAACCTGTCCCATTCCCTTATGCCGGCAAGGATATCTTCATACCTTATCGTTGTTCCTTGCTGAGCAATAAAATATTTCAATATAGTATGGGATAACTTTAAAACTAAACCCAATAAATTTAAATATTTAGACTTCATATCTAAAGCTGACATAATACTTCAAAAATATGTTATTGGATAAATGAACAAAAATAGCCTATCTAATAAAGAAAAGTTAATAAAAATTAATACAATTTTCAAAAAATTATAACATTTTCTTATGACAAACATTTCTATTTACCTCCGCCCATGTACAATAGAGAGTTGCCGACTGCTTTTGCCGGCTTTTAGTTTTTATACGATTTCAATTGTGCTCGTATACACTTTACCTACTAATATCACTTCATGTATATAGCGATGTCGATATTGACATATCCATAAAAACAGACTGTTTAGAACTCTTGATTGATTGATTGATTTGCGCAGCTTGGTTGTCCGCCGAACACGCCCAACGGACGGCCAAACCTCGTGCCGGAACCAAACCTCGGATGTTTTATATACCGCCGGACCGCACCGGCTGCATACGCTGGTTTGGACATGCGACATGCTTGTTGTCAGCAGCGAGAGCCACATGGCGCATGGGGTAGGATCATAGGATGGGAAGTGTAGGTGTTTTGAAATGCTTCTTTTAAAGTTCGATGCTTCTTTTAAGTGTCCATCTGTCATCATCAGACGGGAAGTGTAGGCGTTTGCGAGATGATTCATTTTAGTTCTTCTACTTTTTCCATCCCGCCCCTATTTATTAACCGCTCCACAGGTAAATATCCATTTACGGTGAAAGTGCCCTACCCCGCGGTAAGAAAGAGCTTTTTTATCTGGTTATGGGAAAGAGGTCGGAGGGAATATTTTGTACACCCTGTACATTGGTTTGTTTTTGAAGCAATCATTTTTAATTTCCGTTTTCCACCTTTCTTGTCTGATTTGTTACACTTTAGTTCATGTATCTCTCACTAAGGCTTTTTGTTGCAGGGTATTGAGTTTATGATATGAACCACTCGAGGCACTGGGTCTTTCGATTACACGTGTTTGCTTTCTTTTAGTTGTATCCCATTTTCAAGTTGTTTGTATATGCTTTTAGTGATGTTATAATCAAATATCAATTATCAGGTATATGAATCAGCCAGACTTATGCTAATTTATATCAACTAATGTAGAATTGTCCGCGTTTTGAATCGTCACAATTTCGTACGATTTAGCACCGTTTTAACCGAGTTTATTTGAGATTTTCTAGGAACCACTTAAACGCGTCTGCCTTCGTCACCGACCGAACCCGAATTCGAACTCGACTGATTAGAACTAAGTGGACAGGGCAACTCCGTGTAGAACAAATCAGGGTGGGTTACCCCTAAAATTTAGAACTTTTCCATCCCTCCATTTTTCAGCAGTTTTGTTGTCTGTTGAACTACCAGAATTCTAATTGAGATGTTAAGATCTGGACTATGACTGAATTAATGTCGTTATCTTGAAACCAGTTAGTCACGGTATGAGCAGTATGAACTGAACAAGTATCTTGTTGAAATATGAATTCATTATTAGGAAATAATTGTAACACAGAAGGGAGCACAATATTGTCTAAAATCCTAATATACGTTTCACTACTAAATCGTTCCTCAATATGCCACAAAACACCAGGACCACGTACTGATATCCAAGCCCATATGTTAACGAAAAATCTACCACTTTTGTCGTTGTTAGATATAACGATTCAGCAAATTTAGTTTAAGGTACGTAAACTTGCTTCTGCGCAGATAAACCACGCCTTGTCGTAGAACAATACAGGGCATTGGTATAAAACAATAGCGCCATCGCTTGACCGCGTCGAGTTGAGAACAGCGCACCCATTCTAGTTTTAATATCGTAGCTGTTTAGACGTGTGGGAATAAAATAAATATCTTAATTTCGTTATTAAAATGCCGTGTGTTTATACAACTGCAGAAAAAGTGCAAATTGTGAGGTGATACTTCAGGGGCCATTCCACTGAGGACACAATAAATTTATTTACTGTGGCATATCAAGACAGACCAATCCCCTCAGCTAGCATAATTTCATACATTATTAAAAAAATTGAGAATTTCGGGTGTGTCGTGAATTATTGTAAAAAAGACTGTCAACCCGAACCCCGTCATCAACAAATGAGCGAAGAACGTGAAATTCGCGAAACTAATGTCTGTGCACTTGTTGAAACTAGTAAACCTTGTTCTAGCAGACAAATTGCTGATTAAGATGACATGAAGGAAAGAACTGTAAGAAATATTTTGAAAAGAAATGGGTACAATTATTTTAAAGTTCAAACAACGCAAGAAATATTTCCCGAGGACAATTTCAAAAGGATGGAATTTTATGAAATCATGAGAAATAAAGTGAATAAGAATGAAAACTTCTTAAAGAATATATTGTTTACAGATTAATCATCCTTTTCATTACATAGGAAACACAATCCATCCGTAGTACGATATTGGTCTCGGAAAAATAAACTTTTGAGTGTTGCTGTGCAAACTCAGTATCCTCAAAAGTTGAACGTTTGGACGGGAATTTTAGACAATCATATTATAGGCCCACTGCTAATCGATGGCAATTTAAATGCCAATAAATATTTAGACCTTTTACAAAACCAAATAATTCCTGCAGTTCAAAATTTTCCTGTCAACTTTCACGACATTTGGTTTCAACAAGACGGCTGCCCAAGTCACAATACCTTAACTGTTATTAATTTTCTGGAAAGAACATTTCCCAATCGTTTAATAGCTACGAGGGGAATGATACAAGCCCCCCCCCCCCAGGTCACCTGACCTAGCACCCCATGATTTCTTTCTGTGGGGCTTTTAAAGGAAACCGCGTACAAACATGCGTTTGAACGAGCCAATAATTTAGTTGAATTACGGGAAAAACTTATCCAACTTTGTGCAAGCATTACTCCAAATCAACTCAATGATATGAGAGATTCATTGTATAATCGGTTTGGCTATTGTTTGGCACAAGAAGGTGATTTGTTTGAATCCTTACTTCATTAATTTATTGTTTGTTAATTATTAGTTGATTTTAGTTTCTGAGGGTTACTTAATTTTATTTTAATGTTCTATTTTCATTTCGGTTTTAATACGAATTATTATTTTATTCCCATAGCATTTACGGCTAAAAAAACTGCAGAAATGCTTACAATAGGAGAAATTATTTGTCAAAAATGTGACAAATAACTTCTTCGCTTTTGACGAAGAGATATTGTCTCGTTTCGTATTAGAAATTATTACCTACGTCCGCACCCATGCTTAGTTCATGCCGTACTAAACTCAATTTATTGTGTGCCTCTGCTTTCACAATTTATGGAACTAGCGGGGCGTGGTCAATTACATCGTTATTCCTATACCCTAAAATGCATGTTCCGAATCTGTATACTTCTCATCGTATCGAGTATTCGGAGGTCGGTAAACACGAATACGACCGCTATGTGTGGACTGGAAAGTTATTTCATCTGTAAAGATTACATTGTTCTAAAAATGTTCATCATACACTAAATATTCAAGCGCAAATCCCAGTCGAGCTTCTGTATGTTCAGCTTTAAGTAGGTATTTCTGTGCGGCTGGATGACAGCGTAGCTCTGATTCTCTTACTCGTCGGCGACCAGTACTACTCGATCCAGGAAAATTCGTTTCTTCGGCAGCCTGAATTAGTGAGTGAAATGGATGCTCTACTAATTTATTTACCAATTGCAAATCTTGCTGTTGAGTTGATATCCTTTGTCACCCCGATCCAGGATTTCTACTAATCGTACCGTTTATTTTCCACTTTTTTAAAATGTTAAACAGAATTTTTGTTAATATTATATACAACGCAGTGCAATTTGTCTCATTGACCATCCATTTTCTGCTTTAGCAATAACTCCAGCTTTAACTAAATCGCTTATATGGGCCATATTCGCGTTGGCACACTTGCCGTGAAATTTGACAATTAACTGACAATGTCACAAAAATTAAAATTAGATGTACACAAATAGATTTCAAATTGTTTCGTTCAAACCCGTGAAGCCGTGAAGTTAAAGTAGTTCCGCAATAATGCACTTTGTGTAGGCTAAAGGAGAGAGAGAAAGAGAGAGAGAGAGATATGATGGGAAAATAGGGAAGATGGTGGGAAAGCGGGGCAAAGTCGTGGAGATGGTGGGAAAGTGGGGGAAAGTCGTGGAGACAGTGAAAAAGTGGGAAAAATTCGTCGATATGGTGAAAAAGTGAGTCAATGTGATAGTAGAATTAAAGAAAGTGGTGAGGTAATGAAAGTGATAATGAGATAGTGAAAGAAAAGGTGGAGGATAAGCGAATTACTATAGGCGAGTCTGCCTGGGATTTTTCCCAAAAATTTTCTATACCATTTGAGTTAGTCACGGATTTTTATACGAACAATTCCGCTGAACAAGATTTTCTTATGAAAAATTTTTCTAAACTGCGAGCTTCATGGTCAAATAATTTGTTAATTAAGAAATGTATTTTGTCTATAACAAATGAACGGGTTGACAAAATGAGTTGTGTCTGGCGCCAAACGACGCGCATTGAAAATATCTTTCGATTGAATCAAGATTTTTTCAAATCCATCAAACCGTTTTTATTTTATTAAATAAAAACAAAGAAAATTTTGTTTAAGCAATTATTTGAAGCTCGCGGTTTAGGAAAATTTTTTATAAGAAAACTCAACTCAACTCAAACGGTATACAAAATTTGTAAAATCGCCTCTTTTTTACCACAGGCAGACTCGCCTACTAAGTGAGTTGTTTATGTGGAATAAACACAATATTGCTATTTCAATTACTTTAATTAGGGAGCACTTTGGTAAAAACTCAAATGAACTGCACGAAATCCTGATATTATATTTTTATTTACAATACATGCAAATGTTAGGTGCAAACACGTATACATCCAGCAATCATTCGACTGCATCATAAATTTACACTTTTAGAATGAAGCTTATTGTAATATCTAGTCACGGTCATTTATTCATGGAATTTTTTGCATAAATTACAATAATATTTCATATGTAAATTAAAATATTCAACAAGTTACGAAAATAACAAAAAAACTGTGCTCGGAATCAACAAGGTGCTCTGTAGCTGCATAGTATATTTAGACACCTAAAGGAATTAAACAAACACTGGCAAATTAGAATTGGGAATTTAATTAGGTGGATTCAAACGAGCTTGTTGAGAGAGGAAAATGAAAAAATACGTTAAAAAAATAATCAATAATTGAGATTAGGTTTTCCAACGCAAAATTGAAGGTGCAGATGATTTATACACCTAATAGAAACGAAATGTATTCTCAGGCTGTAGGAGTTATTGAAAAAAAAATCACGAGACAACGTAATAGCTGCAAATCCACGCCTGTGTCGATATTGAAAAAATCCTTCTTGATTGTCGTCGCGTCGCAGTGTTCGTTGGGATCGATATAGCGATTAGAGTTTTACAATGGACCTTCCGCATATGTAGTTCTGTGCCAAATGCGAAACTTGTAGTAATAAGTAACATACAAGGGAGGGAAAAATTCAACAATAATGCCAGAACGTTGCCAATATTATACTTTCGAAAACTGATCTTGAAAAAGTTCAAATACATTTTTTCAAAATGCTCATACTTTACCGTTTGTTGATTTATATTTTTGACTACTATGAACTTCAACTTTTTAAACAGTAAGTAATCCATTTTGTTTCATGCACAATTAAAACGAGCTTATTTTTCTCTACATGATCGATTAAAAGACAATTATGTTAATTTAACGTTTAAGTAATAGAAAGGTTGAATTGCCTATATAGAAGTGTTCAAATGCTTAGAATAATTGATCTGAATAACTCTGATTTCGTTTGTAATTAGAGTACTCCCATAAAAACAGCGAAATCGTATTTGAAATACAAAGAACGCATATACTTTTATTTTGCTCAAACACCCATCAGAATCTAGTAGTAGTGAGGCCTTGGCTTCTAGTATATACACCAAATCTAAGTTTCTGTACTATTACCAGCTTGTTTTACTCACTTTCCCCCATTTATCTTTACTTACCCCCCCCCCCCCTTTGAATTATTTCGAAATATAATCTATTTCCATATGTGGTTATAATACATACGTGTACCAAATTTCAAGTAAATATCTTAATTTCATCAGCATCTTTAATAATGGTGTAGGGGTGGTGGGCGGGTTGAAAAATGGTACAAGAAATCTGAGGCCTTCGCTTCTAGCTTATACAACAAATCCCAAGTTTCCGTACTCTTACCAGCTTGCTTTACTAATTATCCCCTATTTACTCCCCAACCCTACACCGGATATGTTAAAAAAACAATCCAGTTCCAGATCTCGATATAACATATACGTGTACAGTCAATATCTTGAACCGTTCCAAAGAAAACGTGAGCACAAAAAAAGTTACAGACCGACAGACAGACATTTTTTTCGCTCAAATTTAAAATCTCGACATTTCATTCTAAACCTATTTCAACACAAAAATGTTCGAACATTTTTTTACGATTACTATACTTCCAATTAAAAGAAATATAAATGCTTAATGTGACTTATATGAATTGACATCATTTGATTAATTAACGGTCACTTCGACTCCTGTATCGTTGGCTGAGAGAAAGAACCTTCACTTTAGAGGAATGTGGAGGCACGATGGAATAGAAAGTAATGAATTAGCTGACAGTCTTGCAAGGAAAGGTGCTGATGCCCCATTTTCCGAATACTAACCGTTTTGCGGCTTATTTAAGAAACACAACCGAAAAAATTCTAAAGTAGAAAAATGAACAGAGGAAGCCCTATGAGAAATACTTTGGGCCAACGATAAGTAGAAAAAGGTTCATAACTTAGAAGAAAGCATACCTCAAGGCTTCTAGAACTCGAACAGCCTGACTTAAGGCTTTCTAACGAGCCACTGCCAGTGAATATATCATCTTAAGAAAATGCGCAAGGCAGACAATGATAAATGTAGATACTGCAGAACATTACTTTGCAAATACAAGATGTTAATCCCTATTAGGCTAAACTATTTAGAAAAGGCAAAGTTTAAGCCTGAAGATAGAGTTTGCTTCCAGGAGAACCACAAGCTTTGTATTAAGTTTGTGAATCCTGGGCAACAACTAATTATAGGGCAATTCACAAAGATCTTACATGTCGAGGTGATGAACGGCTGAAGAGTCGAGCGATTTCTTAAACAGTCTACAATCTACAAATCCCAAAGTTTCAAAGAGACCATGCTAGAAACTTGGGTGTGGAATTGAATTTTGCCAGAAATCTGGAAAGAGAAATTTAAATTTCACTTACCAGGTGAATTTATTACAGATGTTAGATTAGATTAGATGTAGAAAGTAGAACTGGCTGATTGGCATTGACCACCTCGACTCCTGTGGATCGATTGTGGCGTTCAAGTTCTAGTTTTCCTTAGAACTCCTTATCCAGCTTTATACTCTGTATCAGACTCCACAGCTTTGATAAGGGCCCTGAGTACAGCACCAGTCCTTTGGTTTCCTTGCCAAGTAGTTGGAATTTGTCTAGCTAAGACCTTCACAATGGCACAGCACATAGACTGAGATTTCCTTTCCTTCTTGGCAGAATCTGAATCATCTGCCAGACTAATTAGATACGCTTATCTATCAAGTCGACAGAGTTCGGCTAAAAGATCCACTATTATCCTAAAGCATATTGAGCAAAAATAATTTTTAACGCAGAATGCAATGTTGAGGCGTAATGACCACGATGACGACGAATTGCAAGCTCACATAACCTGTATAATTTCTTTCCAGTCAGTTGATAGTACTGTTTTTCCAAGACTACACAATGTATATGCACAACGTTATTCAAAGAATTTTCATTCATGGCAAATATTTACTATGAATTAGTTGTAATGCGTAAACACGAAAATTTCTGGGAAGCGCTTTTATCTACAATATTCAAATTCCTAACAGTTGGGTACTTTTATTAAATTAATCATCTGTTTGTTTAATAAAACTCCGCATAAATCACCTAAATACCTACATTTGATGGAAGAAGGAAACACTTAAATGAGGTTAACTTCCAACATGATTTACCACGCTGGCGCTGTCTTGTCGAAGATCAGGAATTTAATGAATTCTAAGTAATAACGCGATTATCTTAAAATATTAGAATATTGTACAATTTAATTGTAACAGATTAACACATTCCGGAGAAACACAACCACACATTGTACTAAGGAGATACCCAGGCTGAGACAGGGCCGTCGTAAACGGGGGTCAGCTGGGGGGTAACTGCCTCGGGTTCCGCATATCTATCGGGGGCCCAGACACGAAAATAAACAAACCAATCCTCTTCGCCGATTTACTGCACTTTTTATATATTTGTTGCACATTCTATAAAATACTCTTCGCAGTTTCGCATAAATAATATTAGTTTTGGACATTTTTTGTTTAATTACAAAACATAAAAAACACTTTTTAAATTTAAATAATTAATAACTTTTTACTTTATTAATCAATTTTGTTCAAAGACATAATTTTGCACTTTCAGGCCCCCATACAGGGTAGACAAAAATCTGCAACAAAATGTCCGTGGGTACTTTTAACTGAAGTTACCATAACAATTTCAGACGGAATGGCTGAGCTAAACGTACTATTTACAAGTAAATAAGAAATCATTGTTTTGGAGGAGCATATGCGTACTGTTTGAATACGGTCAATTTGTAAAATTGCTATAAAATATTAAAATCATAGTTTTATTTAAATGTACATTTTGCTGTAATTTTTTTCCTTCTTCAATTCTTTGGGACTTCCTGCCACATGTATGTTTTCTTTTTAAGCGGTGCTCGGGGAATCTACAAAATATCACAATTAACCAGTATGTTACTGGTAAAACCTCTACGCCTGTGACTTTTAAAAGGATCAGTTAAAGGTTGCTTTTTTTAAATAAACAACACAAATAAGTATAAAAACTTGAAATTAAATATTTCGCCGACGTTTCGGAAATCTATTCTGTTTCCTTTTTCAAGGCTTTTTTGAAAAATATTTTTTGCTGTGTATGATAAATACACAGCTCTAAGAATGTTTGTTATATTCAATATCCATAGATACTTACTATTTACATAGAACTATTGATATAGTTAATAGTTTTTTTAGTTTCTATACAATGTTAAGTTTGTCTTTTAACATTGGCAACCAAGTTGTACAGACATCTACGGAACAATTCGACACGCATATATCATTCAATAATATTATCGCAGATTCTTTAATTCTTCTTTTTTTGCTATCTGCCTCTTTTGTTAAAATTTTTGCCGAGTCCCAGTTTATTCTGTGTCCATTCTCCCAAGCGTGTTCGCAGATCTTGGACCTCTGAATTTCATTTTTTCTTATATAATTTTGATGTTCGCCCAATCTTACACTAAAAGGTCTGGATGACTGACCCATGTATTGTTTGTTGCACTCACACGGAATACTATAAATGCAGTTTTTTGAATTTTGCTCGTGGTTCTTCGGTTTCGTCTTTGTCAGAATAGATCTTAAAGTGTTGTTTGTTTGAAATACCATCCTAACATCAAATCTATCACCGATGCGGCGCAACTTTTTGGATAATCCGCATACACAAGGAATTAACGCTGTGTAACGTTTTTCAGGTTTTTGTCGTACCTGATTGTTATTTTCAATATTTATGAAGACCTTATCGACAAAACCCTCAGGGTATTGGTTATTTATAAGAACTTCCTTTATAAACCGGTTCTCATTGTTTAGTATTTCATCATTAGAAGAAATGATTTTGGCCCTATCATACAAACATTTTACAACACCCCTCTTAACGTGCATTGACTGATTTGAGTTGAAACTTAAATTATTTGTTGGTATGTGTTGGTTTTCTATAAACACTTGTTTCAATTGTACCATTTACTCTTTTAATTAAAACATCTAAAAATGGTAATTCATTTCTAGTTTCCTTTTTTAAAGTGAATTTAATACAAGGTTCTTTATTATTTAAATGTTCCAAAAAACCATCTAGTAACTCAATACCATGAGGCCAGATTGCAAAAATATCATCTACGTATCTCCACCAGATAACCGGTTTGTATGCACAATTTTGAACATGTCTAGCCTCAGTATCTTCCATAAATATATTGCTTAAAATCGGTGACAATGGAGAACCCATTGCCATACCGAAATCCTGCTGATAGAAATCATTTTCCAATTGAAAATAAGTTGTTTTTATACACATAGTTAAAAGTTCTATTATGGTATTTACACTCAATTTAGTTCTAGCTTCCAAATTATTTTCATTTAACAATTTGTCTTTGATTATTTTTAAAGTTTTGTCTACTGGGACGTTAGTGAACAGACTAACTACGTCAAAACCATACCATCAGATGTGTATTATGGATATTGTTTTCATAAACTTTTTCGATAAAATGTTTACTATTTTTTATATACGAGTCAGTATTTCCAGATAATGGAATAACAATTTTAAGCAAGAATTTTGCCAAATTGTGGCATGGCGAATTAATGGAACTAACAGTTGGTCTTAATGGGACATTCTGTTTATGTATTTTTGGCAAGCCATACAAATGAGGAGGCTTGCTATAATGCGGAGTAAGCTTCCGTCGTTCAGTCATTAATTTCATTTTTGTATTTAAATAATAATTAATAATTAGTTTATTTTGAGTATGGTCCTCCATTGATAAGTGTCATGATTTTTTCATCATATGTATTTTTATTTATAATGACTGTGGCATTACCGTTGTCTGCTGGCAAAATTTTAATGGGTTCAGCTCTCTTCAAAGAGGATTTTGACCGTTTTTCTTCTGTGCTTAAATTTTCTTTAATTTTATATTGCCTCTCTAAAGCAATTTTTGCCCGCACGCGATATTCATTTCCGTCATCTGTTGGTATGTTTTGTGCAGTTTTTTCTACGGCTGCTATTATATCAAATTTTGAAAATTCGATGTTTGTCAATTTTTAACAGAAAACCCATCTTTCGTTCGCCGATGCCAGGCCGGATTTCCGGTTTTGCCCATTAACTTTTGGTATCAGAACAAAACGCCACTCTTCTTCTTTAATTAGACACCTAAAACGGCCCCCAATTCCACGTATTTACTTACTACTGAACGGCTGTTAGTGGTTGAGGTGTCTCGGTAGATCTCCGAGTTTAAAGTTGCATATAGTGACGTCACAAATGGTCGCGCTGTTTTTGCAATTATTATTAATTTCAACCCCTTTTATCTCGAGAACGGAAAAAATTAATAAAATAAAATTTTAAGTGCATAATAAGAATATCTATATAAAAACGTATAAAAACCATATAAGAAGAATATCATGGAACAAGCCTATTCAATTCTCTGTGTTCTTTGAGCTAAAAACTTGTTTAAAAAAATATTAATATTTTCATTGCAATAAAGTACTTTTAATAAAGATTCGATGAAAATTGAGGATAACAAGTTGAACACTTTAAATGAAGAATTATAAAAATTAATGAGTGTAGACTGCTTCTTATCAACACGATAACTATTATCAAGTCATTATAATATCATGAAAATCGTAAATTCAGCGATACAATATTTTTCGACTTGTGACTATGTTTCACATGATATTTTAATGGAAAAATTACTAAAATATAAAATCAGCAGTAAATAGTATAAACATATTGAAATCTTACTTATATAATCATAGACAGATCCTATAATGAATACGTTTAATTACTGATATGTAAACAAAAAATAATTCACCTTAAAATAGTCGGAAATTTAACAATTTAAAACCATAACGTTAAGTAGAAATTTTTAAAGGCGGGTGTGCCTCGGGGCTCCATATTAGGACCCTTACTGTTTCTTTTTAATATAATAATAATAATAATAATATCTTTTTACATTAAGGATATGGCCCTCGCAAAAAAAATGTCTCACATTGGATTTCACTTTCCATGACCCTTGTAACTCTAAAAAACTAATTCATTTCAGGTTAGAATTAGCACTTCTTCAAAGTAACCGAGTAATTTATTCCATTGGCGCGCGGATTAGGGGGTGAAAATGAGGTCAATTTTTAGATAAATCGCATTAGGAATAAAAAATTCGTAAAATATTACCATTTTTTATCTGTGGTTTTTTTATATATATATATATATTTTAGATTTAAAATTTTTGTTTCAAGTTTGTCATGTATGTACAATCTTCTTCATGTTATCTACAACGTGTTAGCAGATGTTTGTGATCCATGCATTATTTTAATCGGTCTTCCTTTGTTGCATGGTACGTCCGACAGCATCATACCATTTGTCGCAGGTGCCTGTTGAAGCATGGCCTCACCAATGCCCTCAGCCCAACGTTTTGGAGGCTTTCTTTTTTTCTCATATGTAGGTAGCTTGGTATAATAATCTCCATTGAAACTGAGTCATATTCGTCAAATATGGTGATCGCCAGGGACATGTAAACTGGCATGTTTTTCATACAAGTTTTATTATAACTTTGGAATAAAATGTTATAAGGTCTTTGATTAAACATGCAAGAATAGGAAGATGTACAAAATACCGAAATTGAAAATATTCAGTGTGTGTCTTAGGCCCAAACGAACTATATGTAGATTAGGTGATATATCAGATTTATTTCAAAATGTTAAGTTATTTTTAATGCGTAGAATAGTGTGGAATAATAGGTACACATTCAAATTTGGTCATATCTGTCATACACGGTGGTCGTCTGAGTAATGTAAACAATCAAGTTATAAACTGTTTTAACATGATTATAGGACGAAATATTACAGTGAGATTTTTAACTACTAATCAGACAAAAATACGAAGACACACAGGATATGGAAACTGTAATAACCAATGTTTCTCTGGTTACTTATAGACATTATTTCACATACTTTGATGTATAAGAAGGAAAATATTCGAAATTCTAAAATTTCAAGAAAGGCAATAGACAGGCAGTATAATTTTTACTTCCCTCGCATACCGAAGGGAAGTATTGTATTCGAGAAAAAATCACCCTCCGAGATTTTTTCGGATTCTGACGTTTCAGAACACGTAGATTACGAAAATATAGGTTTTTCAATTCCGTCAGTCTGTCTGTCTGTCTGTTGGTGCATTTACTAAAAAACTACTTGACGGAGAGCAGTCAAATTTGGTAGGTAGTTGACGCTACTGTCAGCGAAGAAATGGTAGAAATTTCACTGGAAAATATACAGGGTGGACCGTCTAAACGGAATAAATAGAGAAAAAAATTTTTTTTGCTCAAATTTAAAATTTCCACGTTTCATGACGCGCTAAACCTATTTCAGAAAAAAAAAATTTTTGAACATTTTTTTCAAACATTTTTGAAAAAATTTTTACCAAGATGAAAAAAAATTTTTTTTGCTCAAATTTAAAATTTGTACGTTTCATGACACGCTTAACCTATTTCAGGAAAAAAAAAATGAAAATTTTTTTCACCAATATTTTCGAAAAAATTTTTACTAAGTACTAAAATGAAATAATTTTTTTTCTTTCTTCAAATTTAAAATTTCCACGTTTCATGGCATTCTAAGCCTGATTCAAAAAAAAAATTTTCAATTTTTTTTTTACCATTTTTGAAAATTTGTTTACCACTAAAATAGATGGAATTTTTTTCATTTCTTCAAATTTCAAATTTCCACGTTTCATAGCGTTCTAAATCTATTTAAAAGAAAAATTAGAAATTTTTCTTACTATTTTTAAAACATTTTACCACTAAGATAGAATTTTTTTTCTTTGTTCAGATTTTAACTATCCACGTTTCCATGACATTCTAAAACTATTCAAACAAATTTAAAAATGTTTTTGAAGAATTTAAAAAAAAATTTGAAAACATTTTTAATCCATTTATGTATCACTACTATAGAACAGACGAAAAAATGTTTTTGCTCAAATTTGAAATTTCCACGTTTCACGTGATATTCCAAACCAATTTCGGAAAAAAAAATTTGCAACATTTTGTTACCAGTTTGGAAAAAAATTTAACACTAGAATGCTCAAATTTAAATGATATTCTAAACCTAGGTATTTCAGAAAAAAAAATTTGAAAATTTTTCAAAAAGTTTTTACCACTAAAATAGGTCGAATTTTTTTTTATTTGCTCAAATTTAAAATTTTCACTTTTCATAGCATTCTAAACCTATTTTAAAAAATACATCATTTTTAATTTTTAAACTTTTTTTAGCACTACTATAGAATAGAAGGAAACTTTCCTTTTTGCTCAAATTTAAAATTTCTACGTTTGACATTTTAAACCTATTTCAGAAGAAAAAAATTTGAAAATTATTTTACCAACATCTTTTGAAAAATTTTAAAAAAATGAAATTTTTTAACCACCTTCCACTCCATTACGTGAAGGTTGGATTGAAAATGTGACAGATGGCAATAATATCTGGCATATGCACCTATTATACTTTTATTGAAAAATGTACAGGGTGGTCATCCCAAGAAATAATTCAGTCATGGTGGACATTTGTAAAGGCATTTGCGCAAGCCTGCCATATGTGGCACCTGCTATTTCGTATTGAACTTTTGCTGTTGGATGAGCAATCTGTATATTTTTTTGACCAAAACTTATCAAGTTTTCTTTGTAATAATAGCAATAACTCTATTCCGATTATTATTCTCGATGTCATTTCGTAATTATTAATTTTTTAGAGTGACTGCCATGCACAAATAACGAGGGAAGTTCTGTGTAAATACCTTTACCGATTTTTTACAAATAAATATAGTGTTCAGTATTCATAAAAGGTAGTACTATTATTACAAAGAGGTTATGCGAATAGAACTGTTTGATTTTTTTAATTAAATGGTAAACTTCAAACTAGAAATGTACAATATCACTCATAATAATAATAATAATAAATGTCTTTATTTTCATGACTCGCTTACGCAGGTATAGAATATTGTCAATAGTAGAAGTAGTTGTATGAAAATACAAATGAAAAAAAAATGAATTACTAAAATCAGCAGTAAAATATTCTGTGACAGAGTAGAATTAGCAGAATATGTCCGAAATAAATTGAACATAGAACAATGTACGATTGGAACAACTGCCGCCTTCCAAAGCCCCCTTGTAGATTTGAAAATTAAATGATTAAATGCATTTCTTTAAACAGAATAACTTTTCCATTTAATATTTCTTTCTATGTGTCACCGTTTTCCAGATAAGGCTTGTCTAAATAGAGCTGGGACATCCTGTATATAAGAAATATATATCAGTTTGAAGAGCAATTAATTTCTCTCTTTTGTTCTTTCCTATTCTTTTGCAAAATAAACACATTTTACGTATATCAAAAGATTGATGGGTCCTTCTAGTATTCGGCTGCTCATTACTAGTACCTGGTTGTGCATCCACAGTGGATAGTCTTTGTGTTTCATTTATATTTGAGGTACTAATGTAAGAACTACGACATGTCACGTGGTGTGTCTGTCTGTCTGTAACTTTTTTTTGTCCGCACGTTTTCTCCGGAACGGCTTAAGATATTGACTTGAAATTTGGTACACGCATAGATTATAATGAAGTCAGGAACTAGATTATATTTTGGGATTATTCTGATGAAGGGTTGGGGGTTAAATAGGGGTAAATAGGGGAAAATAAGTAAAGCAAGCTGGTAAGAGTAGAGAAACTCGAAATTCGGTGTATGTACTAGAAGCCAAGGCCCTAAATTTTTTATAATATTTTCCAACCCCTCACCACCCCTACTCCATTATTGAAGAGGGTGGTAAAATAAAATAGAGATATTCACTTGAAATTTGGTATACCTATGTATTATAACGACATCTGGAACTAGATTATATTCTGAGATGATTCCGTTGAAGAGGAAAATAAGTACAGCAAGCTGGGATTTGGAATTTGGTGTACATACTAGAAACCAAGGCCACAGGTTTCTTTCTAATATTTTTCAAACCCCCACCACCTCCGCTTCATAATAATTAATGAGATTGATAGCGTAAAACTGAGATATTCACTTGAAAGTTAGTACACGTATGTATTGTAACGACATCTGATTGGGATGATTCCGTTGAAGGGGTGGGAGGTGGTAGTTTGTGAATAGAGGAAACAAGTAGGGTAAACTAGAAACTTTATTTTTAACGTATATGGTAGAAATCAACGCCTCAAACTTTTCTATGACATCTGCCCCAAATATTATTAAAATTCTATGACCAATAATTTCCACATATTGGAGTGCAAATCTAGTCAAGATATTTCCTTTAAAGTGACTTGGATGAAGAATCTGGATGTGGAAGTAGTGATTACTTAGGTAGTGGTTTTTAACATCTTATATAGTTGAATTAATACAACGATAAGTGTTAAGAGAAACGTATTCTTTTACAATTGGATTAAGGCCATTTTCAAAGTTCAGTGCTATTAAAAAAAGTGGTAAATTCTTATTTTCTATGTCCTTTACGATGTGATATAGGTTTCATCTAATACTTTGGTGTCACTTACCCTTAGAGAACAGCGAGCTAGAGGATCGATTTTACTTCACTATTCAGTCTATTTATAGAATTTCTGATTTTTGTTGAAAGTTGAAAATGAACCACTGTGAGCAGGCCAAGCATTATGTATAATTATTACATAAGTAATTTGCAGATAGAACAAGTTTTTTTGTATATTCTTCACATAAGAAGGCGGAAGTTAAACTTTTAAATAACGCATAGAATGATTACATTTTACATAATCACCATATTACTTTCATAATATTCTTGGCAATTAAACAAATATTTGTAAACAGTTATTATCATAAATCGTCTGTTAATACATTTCTAAAAAATGCGCAAAAACAAGTCTCAGTGAATGCCACCTAACAGGTATATTTTTTGCAATAACAAACAATGGACGTGGTTTAAATGTATTTACATAATTTTTCAATAGCTTCTTGTTGGAATAAGATTTAAAATATAGGTAGGTATTGGTATGTTGTACGCAAACATGTGATATAAACGATAAAATAGACGAAATATTTTTAGCTGTTTCAAACAGCTGTTTGGAATATATTTACATTTTATTGACTCGAACATTGTTTATTGAAGTTTTTATATAATTATCGAACATTCCACTGTTTTGATAGAGATATAACATGTGCGTAATTATACTTTATATTGATTACTAATCAATATATAGTATTTTTATTTATATAATATATTAGTTGTGGTTCATAGGCTACTTTATAAATATAACCGGCTTTCAGAAATTTTAAAAAAGAGCATAGGAGGATCTCAATTAGACACGTTTGTATGGTTTCTTTTCATGTCTTTTCAACGGTTTCTCTGGGAATACCTTAAGCGATTGCTACAAGATCTTTCGCGAATTATAGAGTATGACTCAGTGGTGGTCTCATATTTTTTCATCAAACCTAGGTATATCTACATGGTGAACAAAAATCAGAAAGAAAGACGAGTAAGATTAGGAAGTGTGTGAGAATATTCGAAATTATGGCGGAGGTGCGGGTTAGAATTAGTACTTTCATTATAGAACATTCGAAGTTATGGCGGAGGCGAGGTTGCACGTAAATAATCAGGTATTTTCGAAATTAAAGATTCGAAATGCTGAATCCAAGAGGGCTGCCATAAATACGTAACTTTTGTAGATTTACATGAAATGTGGTCTCTGAAAAGGGTGGAAAAAAACGCCTGAAAAAAATTTAACTGCTTTTAAAAAACGGTCATAAAAAATAATGAAATAAAGTTTCACCGTCGTTCGTGGAGTCAATAAAGGCTGAAAATATGCATTATTTCGGAATAATTACGGGAAGCTTAAACAAAGAAAAACGTTTTTTTAACAAAATTATTAGAAATTGAGAAATTTTAAGGCAATTTATTTTAAATTGACATATTAGGGGTTTTCAAGGTCGCTAAAAGATTATAATGTGAAAAAAAAGTTATTCGAAATGGCTGGTCCAATATGGCCGACTTTAAAAAAAAAATTCATTAAAAATTACGTAACTCGATACATTTTTAACAAATTGCGCTCGATTTACATATTCAATATGGTTTGATGAGGTCTCAAAAAAACAATATATCTTGATATAAAAAGTAAAAATGGTTTACGCAAAATAAAAGATTTTCATACACAGACTTAAATTATATTGTTTTTGCTTTCTATCTCTTTCTGTTATTCGGGCATTTTGAATATATTTTCGATATTTTAAACAGGATAAAAATTTTAAAAACATCAGCATCGAGTCGATTTATCGATTGATTTTTTCAATATTTTGTGAAAAGTGTAGGTTTATATAATTCCAAATTTTAAAATCATATTTTCTTATTTTGAGGTTCTACTATAAATATATGCTGGATAGTTATGCTAAATATTTTTTTTTATAAAAGTTATTAACAGGGTTAATTTAATTTTTAAGGTAAATCCCATTGAAGTATCTTAAAGTACAGGTGGGTGGTTAAAGTTAGTTATATACAGTGTGTCCTAGGATAGATGTAACAAGAGGTGTAATGGACCAAAAATTTTGGAATTTTGGAATGGCATTTGGGGATTAAGTCCTGCTTGTTGTAAAACTAAAGTATACCAAAAATGACTTGATTTGATGTTCTACAGGGTGTTTTATAAGCAAAGTTGTAAAAATCACCACTGATAAAGTACCTTTATTTTTCAAAATATGAAAAAATTTCACTAAGAAAAGTTATTTAGAATGCAATTTTATACCTCTGTACCAAATTTGAGGATGATATGAGATTAAACAACACCATTGGTTGTGAATGTGGATGCATCTGAGAAAATTATGAAATGAAAAAATCTCCCTTCCATCATTTTTTCTCCAATGGCCAAAAAAAATCCAACCTACGGCCGCCATCTCCCTCTTCAAGCATATGTTTATAATTTGCTTTATATGCCCTAATTTTCTTTGCCTTGTAAATTCTTTGGAGTTCAGACTTGCTAATATTGATGAGAGCTGACCTCTCTCTTAGTGGCATCCTAGGATTTTCTATAACAGAGGCATGAGCTATAATAGACCCAACATTGTCTTCATCAAATGAATTTATTTTTCTTTTCTTGTTAAGAACACTACCAGTAGCCAGAAACTTTTTAATTATTTTCATAGCCTGAGTACGTGACAAAGCAGTGTCAGGAAATTTCAAATTAAATTGGCTTACCACTTCTCTTAGCGAGTTTTCACTGCAAATTCCGTAGCATTGCACAATATAAAAATTTTCACGCACTGTGAGTACCATTTTCACTCAATTTTTTATGCTTGGTTTATTAATTTGAAACAGAAATTAAGGATAATATTGACTACGTTTGACAGATAAGTCAATAATAAATGATAAATGTGCTTCGATCATAGCCTCCTTTTAGCTTCTACATAACTTTAAAAATCAATTAGCAAGAAATAATTTCTATGCAGTTTTAATTGAATAGTTCAAAATAAAATACTAATTTATTGAAAAAATGGGAAGTTTCAAAAAAATAATTTTATATTCCTGAAATTTGGCATAGAGGTATAAAATTGCATTCTAAATAACTTTTCTTAGTGGATTTTTTTCATATTTTGAAAAATAAAGGTACTTTATTAGTGGTGATTTTTACAACTTTGCTTATAAAATACCCTGTAGAACACCAAATCAAGTCATTTTTGGTAATCTTAAGTTTTACAACAAGCAGGTCTCAATCCCCAAATACCATTCCAAAATTCCAAAATTTTTGGTCCATTACACATCTTGTTACATCTATCCTGGGACACACTGTATATCAAATTTCATCGCTTTCTCAAAATTTTGACATTCTGGAAGTGTATATCTTCAAAAATAAATGTTTGTGTTTTTTTACTCAATGGATCTTTTCATACATTACTTCAAGAGTAATATTTGAAAATTCTAACTTTTTATCTTAAAAATTGTAGAAATGGTAGAACCTTTACCGATTTCAACGGAAATCCCTTTATGTTCCGACTTCATATAATATGTACTATTTCTACATATATTCGTTTTTATATTTGAAAATATAATAATCTAATAGCCACACATTTCGTCTTTCATTTAAGCTTTGTTGAGCTCAATTTCATTAATTAGTTCAAAAGTTATAGCAAATTTAGTGTAGCGCATCCGAGGCCGCGCGCGATTAGCGCGCTGCGCCGCAGAGTGGGGGAAAAAGCTACATTTGTGGACAAAAATCGCCTGCCAGCTCACATTTTGACCAAATTTAATAAACTTTTTTTTTAAATGCTCGTGAGGAATGTAGCTGCAACGCCCAACTGCTACAATTTTGAAATAAATAAAACAAAAAATCAGAAATAATACTAGACAATTTTTGTACAATATTTTTGTCTAGATCAAATGAATCTATTATCACAAAAAATATTATGTAAGGAAGTCTCAAGGTAGAAAATAGAGAAAAATACAACAATACATTCGAATATGTAGATTTTTTTAGATGGAGGAGTTGGCGATTGGCCTTGCCTACTGCCACCAGTATAGGTCTATTGTAGTACTCCATTTTATACCTTAGGGCTCCTTATCCAGACATGGTCCTCACAAGACTTCGAGTCTGTTGATAAGGAGCTCCTTGGTAAAGTTATCAGTCCTTGTTTTTATTGTCTCGCCAAGTCGTCTCAGTCCAGAGCCAAGGCTATTCAGCTCATGACATAGACTGACGTACCTGAATGAGAACTCACCCATCCATGCGCTGGACCCGACCGACGTAGCTTAACTTCGTCGATCGAGTGCCCGCACCTAAACCGGTGACAGTACAAGGAACTGTTTCGAATATGTATTACATAACCTAAAAAATTTTAATAAATCAATTTTGTTGGCTAACATCTCCTGTCAGCTTTATATTTAACCAAATTTCTTTTTTTTTAATGTTCAGGCTGAATGCATTTTCAATGGACATCTGCTACAAATTTGACAACAGTTAAACATAACCTAAAAAATCCAAAATAATAGCAGAACATGTTCTTAAAAAAAATTTAGATAATAGATTCATTTGATCTAGATAAATTTACACAGCCACATAAAAAAAAATCTGGCCTGGGGATCTGGCCATGCTCACTATATGTTTTTGGGGTCCATCACATCAGGATTTTGCCATAACCTCAAAAAACCCATAATTTAAGCGATTTCGACACCTCTTCACATACATCGCTGTAACTTTTTCTAGATAAAAATGACCCCCCCCCCCTTTTCTGTACTAGATCGTTTGAAAATTAAATTTCCAATTCGATGATGTGGGGCACGATATTTTTCCGGTGCTTTTTAGGTGAGATATCGGCCGCCAAACTGGGACATTTATATTTACAGACAGATTTTTTTCAAAAACAATAAGGTTCTCCGTCCAACACTGACATATTGTCCAAATTTCAACAGGATCAGACTTTTCCTCTTAAGTTATTCTTACAAGAAACTCTTCTTTCTGCGATGAGTGTAAAAAAAAATCCAATAACCCATTCAATGTCGCATTGACACAGTTATACTTCTAATGTTAATTAATTTACGTTTAAATTCCAACACATGTTCTTAAATCCAAGGCTTCGTTTAATTGATATTTTATTTTAACATTGATTACTATCGATTTAACAGCACGATATTTTCATTAACAGAGTGAAGTAATTCAAAAAAATGTCAAGATATTCTGCTACTTTACAAATATTACGTTCCCTGAATGAACTAATTCTGGTAGATCTTGCCAGCACTGGGGTGTTTTTCTCAGCCCAGACTGAGGTAATTGTTTTGGCGCTTTTAGACCTATAAATCTCGATACTTCATCTTTTTTAGCAAAGGAGACGGTTATCTTGTTACCTTTCGCCTCAAAGAATAGTGGCCAAATCAGAGTAACATTTTATTGCTGGCCAGACCAGAGCAACTTATTTTTATTTACTTATTTCCGGGCAGTTTAAAATTGCAGCGATAAGATCCAAAGCCTTCAAGTGCTGATTGGCTGTCAGTGCAAATATTTGTTGATCTCTGTTCTGTGACTGTATTTTAGCTTAATGCGGATTAATAATATCTTGCACTCGCAAAGTACATATTCCGTAGTCTCTGCATTTGTCATTTTCTGCCTTACCCATGTTCTTAATTCAGACGATATCTCAAGGGGCAGTGATCTATTAGAACTTTTCGAGTTCTAACATCCTTGTGGCATTTTTTGTTGAGTAACTTACGAACTATTAGCTTGTCTTTGACCTGGTGTATTTCTTCAATAGGATTTCTGTTCCTTCCTATTTTGGCACCTTATCCGTTGTGTCCCTTAGACAAGTCACCGAATTTGGATCTGAGAAACCAGGCTTCAACACCTCTTTTGCAAGGCCGTCAGCCTTACCTTCTATTCTATCGTTGCCTTGCACCCATATTAAGGTAACCTTGTTGTTTTTGTCAGTTGCTTTAGGGATTGTCTACAATCCCAAGCAAATTTAGATTCAAAGATTCCAAATTGATGCTGCTTGGCTATCTAACAGTCTATAGATCTCTTTCCGTTGAATTACTTTGTTCACGCTTTCTTGAGCACATAGACCTATAGCATACAGTTCTACCCGAGAGATGGTTGAGGCTTTGGAGCTCTAGAGTCTGCAATTCTGTCAAATTATTCTGTCCGTTTTTTACTACCAAAAAAGTGGAAAATATATTTTTGTCTAAACCAGTGTACCGATTTAATCAAATTTAACAAAGATATCCTTCAATGGCAGTATCAGAAGGCACTAGATACAGTTTAAAAAAATTAACATTTTTTTCTCTAAAACAATTCTAACGACTTTGATCAAATGTAACAGATAGATAATCTTTTAGTACCAATATAAGATAGCATGACTAGTTGCTCCTAAGAAATGATACGGATATACTCATTTAGTACCGGTACCGAGCGATCGGTTCTTCCTAGAAAATGCAGGAAGAGAGTGTGTGAATTCAGGGGCTAAAGCATTAATTACACTCTAGTTGTGTCGAACTGTTTATTTATTATCTAAAACGATTTTCTATTACTTCCACATCCACGTAGTAATGAAACGTCGAGATTTTAAATTTGAGCGAAAAAAATTTTCTGTCTGTCTGTAACTTTTTTTTTGTCCGCACGTTTTCTCCGGAACGGTTTAAGATATTAACTTCAAATTTTGTACACGTATATATTATAACGAGATCTGGAACTGGATTGTTTTTTGAAGATATCCGGTGAAGGGCTGGGGGGTAAATAGGGGTAAATAAGGGGAAATATGTAAAGCAAGCTGGTAAAAGTACAGAAACTTGAAATTTGATGTATCTACTACAAGCCAAGGCCTCAAAATTTTTTATAATATTTTTCACCCCCCACCCCTCCAATTCATTATTAAAGGAGTTGATAAAATAAAATTGAGATATTCACTTGAAATTTGGTACACGTATATATAATAATGACATCAGGAACTAGATTATATTTTGGGATTATTCTGATGAAGGGTTGGCGGTTAAATAGGGGTAAATAGGGAAAAATAAGTAAAGCAAGCTGCTAAGAGTACAGAAACTTGAAATTCGGTGTATGTACTAGAAGCCTTTAATAATATTTTTCAACCCCCCACCATCCATTATTGAAGGGGTTGGTAAAACAAAATTGAGATATTCACTTGAAATTTGGTACACGTATGTATTATAACGACATCTGGAACTAGATTATATTTTGAGATGTTTCCGTTGAAGGGTTGGGGGTTAAATAGGGGTAAATAGGGGAAAATAAGTAAAGCAAGTTGGTAGGAGTACAGTAACTTGAAATTCGGTGCATGTACTAGAAGCCAAAGCCTTAGATTTTTTAATAATATTTTTCAACCCCCGATCACCCCTACTCCATTATTAAAGGGGTTGATAAAATAAAATTGAGATATTAACTTGAAATATGGTAGACGTATATATCATAACGACATCTGGAACTAGATTATATTTTGAGATGATTCCGTTGAAGTGTTGGGGGTTAAATAGGAGTATATAGGGGAAAATAAGTAAATCAAGCTGATAAGAGTACAGAAATTTGGGATTTGGTGTATATACTAAAAACCAAGGCCTCAGATTTTTTTCAAACCCCTGCCATGTCCGCTCCATTATTAATGGGATTGATAACAGAATTGAGATATTCACTTGAAAGTTAGGACAATTATTATGTATTGTAATGACATCAGATTGAGATGATTCCATTGAAGGGGTGGGAGGTGGCAGGTTGTAAATAGGGGAAAATAAGTAGGGTAAACTAGAAACGTCATTTTTATCGTATATAGTGGAAAACAACACCTCAAACTTTTCTATAACATTTGCCCCAAATATTATTAAAATTCTATGACCAATAATTTCCACGTAATAGAGTGCAAATCTAGTCAAGATGTTTCCTTTAAAGTGACTTGAATGAAAAATCTGGATGTGGAAGTAGTGATTCCTTAGGCAGCGGTTTTTTTTTACTTTATAATGCACACTAAACTTTGTCTTCCGGTGGTACTAAAATTAGCATTTCATTTCTTCTCTTGATTTTCTATTTAAAAAATTGATCTGTAGATAAATAACAAATAGCTATTATATTTGAGGTTATCTTGTCAAATCAACGGATGGAAGGAATAAGCCAGCCAATCAAAAAGATTTTCTGAAATATTAAGGCGGCCAACTTACAAAGGACTTGTACAAACTAAAGGGTAGTTAGTAATACTCTTGATAAACGGTACCAACTTTAACCTTATCTGGAGGATATCCGTAACCATCAGATAACTATTACTTTTATCCTCGCATTGATAAACCGGCCCTTACTGCACCAATTATTGCCAGGCAGGCTTAGATCTGTAAGGCACAGAGTTTGGTTTTGGAAGTTTCTTGTTGACCAAACTATGAAACCATACCATTAGTTTTATGACCATAACGTACCTATACCTTTTAACCCAAACCATTAATTTATTCATTTCATCGTTAGAACATCAAAGGATATAAAAGTTTCTACGAAATTTAACTATTTTAATACATCCGTCATCTTTAACGAGAATGTAATCCATTAATTTTTATTGTACGTGTATTATTATAGAACCTACACACCGAGCTTACGTTGAATTTAATTAGCACATGGAAATAATCGCATAAAAATGGGTTTTGCGGAAATTGAACTTTAATCCATATTCATTATACATAAATTAAACGAAGGTGTACACGGTTCGTTAGAGAAGCCCGCGAGCGAATAGACAACAGAACAGCAGATATCAGGGCCGTCCGGAATTAGTTCAAGAGGCAATATCGCTATGCTTATTAGGTGAAAGTGAGGCTTACCTTACTATTTCGTAAAAATAGTGAAAGAATCGTTTTAGAATACTTTCGCAAGCTTAAAGAAATAGTGCACTGAACAACAATTACTTGACTCCGATGACCAGGAAGTTATTGTTTGGTCACTAGGAGATCGCAATCCACGACTTTAGATTTTTTTGTAGGGCGATTTAAAAAAATAAGTGTATCGGCCCAAGAATGTACAGGGCGATTCATGGAATTCAAAACGGGGGACTCTAAACTTGAGTTACTAGAGACTAAAATGTGACGACTGGGCTCAATATGACTTATACAACTGTTGCTGATGATAAATAAGAATTTAGAATTAATTTTAACATTACTGAACGAAATATTTCTGACAAGCTCCTCTATGAATCTTTTATTTCATAATTATAATAAAAATATTGCAAACCAACAGCTATTCTCCGGACTATATGTATCGCCGAAAGCTGGATTACGAATTGCAAGCTTGGCGTGTTAAATATAAAGATTACATTATACTACAAACACCAGCCGAAGAATTATTCCTAATTAGAAATTCTCGTGCCAGCCGCTCCGGACCACTTGCAGACTGCAGTTTCGAGCTGTTGGCTCTCGTCAGTGCAAGGTTGGTATGTAACGACTGGCCTGCGACATCCACCCTATAAACATTTCAAAGTCAAAAGACTACGAAACGGAAGAAAATTTCATCTAACGCTCGATGTTCATTCAATTTGTATTAAAGCCTATTTGGCGAATTGAATAAAATAATATAAATATAATAATAACAATAAACCTTTATATTATATCAAAATTAACTAACATTTCAGTTCGATTTTGCGGTCCTTTTCTAGATTGTAATCTAGGTTGTAACCTAAAATAGCACATACTTTTAACAGTTACTATTCTATATTCTACTCTTAACGGTCAAGGTAGATGTAGAGACAAATATTATATACAGGAGGAATTTAATTATGTTACAAGCTTTTAATAATACAGATATTACTTTTGTTAAGAAATACCGCTACAAACTAAAGTTATTGTAGGTAAAGAGTAACACGATTAATGACATGACTAATAAAGAATATAAAGACTGAACAGATGTGCAAGAGATAAAAACAAGTAACTAGAAAACCCGCGTGTGGTTAAAGTTGAATTATAAAATATAACATATTTACGATATCGATAATTAAGTAGGTATATAATTTGAAAAATATTTCAAATAGAAAACCGTTCATAATTTATCCCAAACGAGTAGGAAAATTTTTATATTTTAAACTAACGTAATGGGAAATAATTTTTTCAAGTGATTTCCACATACAAAGTATGCCATTTAAGAACTGGTTGCATAGTTCTATGACCCAAAACAAACAAAACATGACCTCGAATATGACCCATAATAAAATTAATGGTATTTAGGTGAATCATATTGGTGAGTAATATTGTTAACTCTCTACCTATGTCACATCTGTCTGAGTAATTTCTAATGAAGATCCGAAAATCTTGATTGGTTATTTTTGGTAGTAGTTATATTATAATTGTAACACAATTTCATATACACATTATGCTAGATTTTTAATTTTTTTTATAAAACTGTTGAACGTGGGAGGCTTGTTTGAATGGTCGTCCATCCATCCGTGTGGCATAGCGAAACTATCGTATCTAGATCACATTTAGAATCAGATGTACCGCAGGCAGGCCAGGAGTCGATGCATCCCTTCTTGGATCAAAATGTAGAGTTTGAAATTAAAAATGAAATGGAAATGCAGTATTGCTTAAAAAGGATTAAAAAAAATAACAATAATTTTTAAGACATTTAAAATGCTCATTTTACTGTCAGGAATAATGAGTAAATTCAAGAAAAGATTTATAATATATAATTTCATAGTTTTTAATACAGTTTGCGAGTTTACTTCAGGTACATCCCCACTTTTTTATGTAGGTATTTTTCAAATTTAAAAATTTGAAACTAGGGTACAGGATATTTGGCACGAAGATACGGTTTTTGATCTAACCAGATACAAAAATATGCCTCCGGTTTAACCGAAAGTACTGCAAACTTTTATTTTAAGTAGCACCTTGTACATTTTTTAATCTTATCTGATTTGTTCGAATTACCGTTACAATGTTTTTTTTTTAATCAAAATCCAATCATAAATGATTATAAATAATTTTCCTAGTGGTCATAAAAAGCATATTCAAGTTTATAATACTTTGTAAATAACCAAAAGATGTTTTTACATGTTTTTCATACAAAACAAATTACTGTTTCATTTACTCATGGCTTTCTTCAAATAAATATTTTATAAAAAAACGGACAAAAACTCTCTTTTCCAAATGGCAACTTTTTTATTATGCCAAAAAAGGTATTGTTACATCACATATCCTGTACCCTAATTTCAAATTATTAACTTGAAAAATAAAGAAATGGATGTAACTGATCTCGCGAGCACGCGGTATATTGTTACTAGTATGCATCTCAGCTTGGTTGGCGAAACACTCATCGATATACTATACAATACTTTCATTTGTACCTAATCTTAAAATGTTGAATCTGTTCCGTGTACATCTTTTATTAAAATATTTATCACTTTTATAATTACTAATCCATTCTTTAATAAGGGTTGTCTCTCCAGCTAACAGTAATGTATTGTTGACATTTCAGTACGATTGGACAGAATTCTTACGTTATCATGCGTACAAGAACCGTGGACGGACAGATGGCCAGACAGATGAATGTTTTGAAATTATTTAGCAGTAGATTATTACTACGAGTGTTATTTATTATCACTTTAGAAACAAAATTACTTTTTTTTAGGTATAAATAAATAGAAAACCAAAACAAATAATTTGTTGGTGTTGTGTGTAATTAAATAAGAATCCATAATTTTCTTTAAAAATTATTACAACTGTCTTTTGTTTCCATGGCATACTTGATGAAGTAAGGAATCTCTCGGCAAGATAAGGGATTTCTTGATTTTTATTGAATAACTCGATATGGGGTGAAGTTAGGTATAGGGAACTCACCCTAAAATTCAATTTTCTTTCGAATGGTGTGAAAAAAAATGGTAGGTGCCATTTGAAAAAATTGACTTTTTGACAATTTTTGATTGCGACATTTGAAAATCGACTGCGCCCATATGGTACAAAATGGGACCACCGATGGAACACCAAAAGTTAGCCTGGACTTCCAGCTAACTGCTTCACAAATTTCGTTTCATAATTTTGAAAGGTTTGCGAGATATATATTTGTTCGTAAATTACTACAGCGTCATTTTTTTCCAAAAAATTGGACATATGTCAAAAAGTGTAATAGATAAGTTAACATAACTTAGGTTGTCTAAACTCAGAATTAGAAGACCAATCGAACCATGTAAAGAAAAATATAGGTTTCCATTTAAAATAAGAAAGTTGGTACCAATTTTTGGCACACCCTGTATAGTTGGAGGACTGAAAATATTTTAGATAGAACGGGCATGATCGATCATGGCTGCATACCAAATTTCAAGTTTCTAATCCAACTGCAAGTTGAAAAACTTCTAATGAATGGCCTACGTGAATCACCCTGTATATTTGTTATATTGAAAGATGTCTCATTAGAACTAGTCATTGAGAGATGCACAATAGAGTTTATTATTAAAATACATTCGCGGGTTTGGGGATAAACTGAAACAATTAGCAGTTTCTTGTCTATAGATATTTATTTCTAATAGATATTATTTCCGACTGTAACGAATCTGGAGTGGTTTACTAGTAAATAATATTGACACACTATAAATACCATTTAGACTTCTAGTATATAAGGAAACATTCATTCAGGTCTTACTGCGAGGAAATATTTCCTACAAATTTTACATGGATAGAAATGAGTTTAGTAAGTACAATTATTGGCTTTCAGACTTCAATAGAATTACTGTTAAACATCACAAGTGTTCTCGTAACGATGTCTGTCTGGACGCCTGGCTGTCTGTGCTCGTTCCAGAGCCAAGATGTTTTATATGAATGACTTTCACGTATTATTCAATTGCTGGACTGACATTGGCATTGAAGACCGTAGTCCAATTATTAATAATTTTGAAAAACTGACAAGGTAAAAAATATCGTTGTGCTACGAAAGAAAATGATTGAAAAACGCGTACCTAGATATAATATAAATGTACTGCTGTAGTTTGGTTTCAACCGACTACTCTAGCATTTTGATTTGTAACTTATCTTTTAATAAAGCATCGTATTGAAATTACAAACTTAATGTAAGGATTATACTCTTCGCAGAGCTATTGAAGTTTTTATATAACTGTTGAACATATCTACTATAATACACTCTTTTAGGTATAATTTCCATATTTTTAATTTCAATCGCCTCCTGATAATGCCAACTTGATCGACGAAACGCTCGTCAAAATGTTCGAGTCTTATCAAAGGTCAGAATACTGTTTATGTATATCTTCTTATTAAAATGTTTTCTAATTTTTATATTCACTGGCCGAATCTTTTTAAACAAAATAAGGTTTTTCTTCTAGTAACACTAATTTACTGTCTAAATTTCCGTACAATCAGACTTTCCTTCCTAAGTTATCGTGCTTACAAGAAATATGATGAACGGACAGACGCTACAGACGGACAATTTGAGTTGTTTAGAACTCTATTACTAACACAATGATATGAATTTTTTTGTCTACGAGCGAAATTTACTGTTTTCGAAATGTCCCGATCAAATGCAATATATATAGTTTTCATTTTCGTATTAAAAAAGAATTTTTGAGTCTTCTGTAGAATTGCTGAATTGTATAGAATATTTCTGATTTAAAAAAAAGTGATAATGCTATCTTAATTGGCGAAACCTCGTTAGTATTGTTGTGTTTGTAGAATCTTGTCAAAGATTACAACAGTCTTTATGTAGGTATACTTTATTTAATACAATGGGGCTTTCCTTTCTCAATAAAAATGACGAACGGACAGACGACACTACAAACGGACGGATATTTTGTTTTTAGAATTCAATTATTTATATAATATGAAATTTCTTTTTCTCCGAGCATTATTGGTTTTAGAAATATGCCATCAATACTCTCCAAGTCGTGTTTCTATTTGCAGAGTATAATAATACTGACAACTTTTTGGACAGATACACATTTATTTAGGTATTAAACATAAAATGTGTACTTTTCGTGGGTCGTGTATGTACTATGCAAATTCTTACTCATTATTTTCATCCTTACACTCTTTAGAATGAATCGTTAGGCACCTCAAATATTTTTTAATAGTAAATATTGAAATCTAGCACATAGTATTTCCTCGTGAATGGCGAAAAGAACACGTAACTGTGCTAAAAAATGTAATCAATAAGGTTTTGGTTTCTTTTTTAAAATAGGTCGGCAAAGAAATTCCCAGTCATATTTGTCACATTCCTTCAAAAGCCGTTTGGGCCCTGCCTGTATATAATATCTATCTTTACACCTACGTTTTTGTTTTTATAAAATACTACAACAATGACAACATGAGTATACAAACATATTGGACGTACAATTTATTGTTGTCTTGCATTCATTTCGCTAGTGTTTTTTTTCGCACAAAAATTAAATAACCTTTTTCACACTGAAAAGTGATTCGGAACTCGACACTTTTCCTATGAAGAACGTCTGGCGTCTAGCGTAACGCGCACGGTGCTAGCGGCCCACCGTCTCGCAGTAAACTGATTCATAAAATGAAGACAAATCCGCGCCATGCTCGAATATCGGCGCTGCCTCGGCGCAGGTGGTATCCTATTGTGATTGTTTTCACTCCGCAATCTGCGTTGCCGATTTGCCGTCGTTACGGCCGTTTTTGCTATTTCCTCAAAACCACCCTTAAGACATGGGTGCATTTGCAAGTTAATTACATCCACATCCATACCTAGTAATGGTAATAGTAATGGTAAAATGTTTTTGTTGAAATAGGTTTAGTAGAATGTCGCGAAACGTCGAGATTTTAAATTTGAGCGGATAAAATTTGTCTGTCGGTACTTCTGTAACTTTTTTTGTGCACACGTTTTCTCTGCAACGGTTTATTGACCTGAAATTTGGTACACGATAACGAGGTCTGGAAGTAGATAGTATATTGGGCTTGTCCGCTTATGGGGGTAAATAGGGGAAAATAAGTAAAACACATTTTTAATTCGAAAATGACATTTTTTGAGCATAATTTTATACTTCCTCCTTCAACCCCCTTGGAGTGACAGCTACCCTTTAAAATTTCTAATTTTTTAATTAAATAATATTACATTTTGCATGTTACCTACTAAGTAAACAAAAGGACATGAAACAATTTAAATCAAATGTTCAAACTGGGCGCCCGTAGCTTCTTGACAATAATGAAGGCGTTGCTCAAACATTTTTGTATCGTGTCTGGGGTGATTTAATTAATTTCTTGCATCGACGTTATTTTGTCTGCTGAAGTAGACTTTCGATTTTAAATAATCCCATAAAAAATAGTCAAGTGGGGCCAAATCTGGAGAACAGGCAGGCCACTCAATTTCATCGCGTCTACCGATCCACCTATTGGAAAGAACTTGGTTGGGATAGGCTCTTACTTTCAATGCAAAATGTGGTGTAGCTCCGTCGTGCTGATACTAAATATTTCTATCAATTTCATTAGGGTTGTCATCGTCTGGGAAAAGAATTCTTAACTCTGGAACTAAGGAATTTAGTAAGAAATCCAAGTAAGTCTGCACATATGTAGCAAATAAAGAAATTATGGTTTTTTCTGATATGTAAAGATAATAATTATTTATTGCACTGTCGTGAGCAAAAAAATAGGACAACTATTTTTTTCTAATGTAGATCTGTCTCTATTTGAATATGTGCAATAAATTTTGCCAACTAACTGACAATGTCTAGATGTCTAGATTTTAGAAAAAATACGTTATAGGACTTGTCCTATTTTTCTTTGGTCACGACAGTACTAGTGTGTAATCTTACTAATCTTGCATATTAGTCGGGCAAGAAAAAGTTAGCCTCGAGACCGTCAGGCCGAGTGGCTAATTTTCTTAAGTGACTGATGTACAATACACACATGTGCAATACAAAATTTTATCCAACATTTTCTTTTCATGAAATTTTATTTGAACAATATTTTTATAAATTTGACAATTCACTTGATAAATTAATTTTTGTTTGTAAAAATCATTGTAATTGAGAAGGCTATGGTATTCATTATTATTTACTGTTTACTACTGTATACACATAACCAACAAATAAAGTTACAAAATAATCATTAGTTGTCAAAATTTTGCACCTTCTTCAATGCAGAAAAAGTATTCAATGCTGAAGACAACTTTAAAAGTTTATAAAAATATTGGTATTTCTAAAAATGGGAAACTGATTTCCTATTTAAAAAGTGAGTCAAGAAGTTACAAACACAAGAGGCTGCTTTTACATTCTCTCACTAGTGACTTCAATATTCCCTCACTAGTGTGTAATACATCACATTCTATATCTAATATCACCATAGTAATAGCCATATTCTACGCATGTGTTGGATAAATCCTTTTTACTTCTTTCTTTTTGTTGGGTATTTTGTCACCTGCGTATTAGAAAAAACTGTACATTTTAATTGAATGTTATGATATGACAAAAAATTAATTAGCAAAGTCAAATCTGACAGATATTTGGTACATAGGCATAAATAGTTTAGGATACATTTCAGATACATTTTAAAATTTTCAAATTTAATTTTCGTGATGAAAAATATACAAAATTGAAAAACCACCATTTAAAAATTTTACTCCGAAGGGGTTGAGGGGGGAGGTATAAAATTATGCTCAAAAAATGTCATTTTAGAATTGAAAATTGATGTGTCTTAGGATTTTACTCATAAATTGCAAATTACGTAGATAAATGAATTTATCCGTTTATTATGGACATCACTGTATAATTTTCTCGATTTTTCTGACAAAAACTTTAATGAGGCGATTTCTGCAGCTTGTCTTACTTCTGGCGGTGTCAAAAAAAAATCTCTTTCACTGTCAGTATCCATTTATTTAATTATATTACTCTTTTTGCGTAATATGTAAAATTATTGTAAATAACGTTGGCGTTTAAGCAGCACAAATTTTGACGTTTCAAATCAGTAACAAAATTACGCCTTGACACGTTGTCATGGCTTACTAATAAAATAATACAGTCTGTACGCACGTAGGTAAATGGTTTAGAAAACAATGTTTAGACCTGTCATATTAGCATTTTACCTCTAAAAAAAAGGTAAAGGGTCAATTGACTTCATTTTTGTTGCAAGGAGTTCAGAAAGTCGTTTAGAAAAAACAGTACCTATTATTTTTTGGCGGAAATGTTCGGTTTCATTTTTTGTCCAATATGAATAGCGAATTTAATTAAATAAATTGAAAAATGTTATCATACACAATATGCCATAGAATTAGACGAAAATAGTTACTCGGGGGTTCTTGAGCTCACTAATCACGAATCTGAAGATCAGTTTGAGAAATTCAAAATGGCGGACCGGAAATCGGGCCATTTTTCAGAAAAAGTTAGAGTGGATCTCTTGGCCTTGAAAATCTGTACTAGGGGATTTTCGAGATCGCTGATTACGAATCCGAGGTCTAATTTGGTAAATTAAAAATGGCGAACAGGAAGTAGAGTAAATTTCTCAGGAAAACTCGTATCTTGTTCGTTTTTGGGCTGAAAATAAATACTTGGAGGTTCTGAGGTACCTGATCACTAATCAGAGGTCCAATTTACGAAATTCAAAATGGCGGATCGGAATAACAGTTAATTTCTCCGAAAAACTCGCATTCTATTCTTTGGGCTGAAAGTGGGAACTCGCGGGTTTTCGTTATCGCTGATAACGAATTTGATGTCTAATTTGGGAGAATTCAAAACGGCGTACCAGAATTAGTATATTTTTCAGGAAATACTCGTATTTCTCACTCTTTCAGCCCAAAACAGTAAGAAATAAGAGGAGTTCCTGAGAAATTGACTGTTCCTCCGGTCCGCTGTTTTTAATTTCGTAATTTGAGCCCCTCCAATTCGTGTTCAGTGACCTCAAAAAACCCCTGGTACTCATTTGCAGCCCAAAAACGAAAAGATACGAGATTTTCCTGATAAATTGACTCTACTTCCGGTCCGCCATTTTGAATTTACCAAATTAGACCTCGAATTCGTAATCAGCGACCTCGAAAATATCCAAGCACGGATTTTCAAGGCCAAGACATCCATTCTCATTTCTTATGGAAAATGGCCCGATTTCCCGTCCGTCATTCTGAATTTTACAAATTGGACTTCAGATTCATTATCAGCGACCCCAAAAATCCTCGAGTAACCATTTTCGTCTAATTCTATGGCATATTGTGTATGGTGACAAATTTTTCAATTAATTTCATTAAATTGGCCATTAATATTGGCCAATTATTGGACAATTATGAAATCAAACATTTCCCCCAAAAAATAAAAGGTACTGTTTTTTCTTAATGCCTTTCTGAACTCTTTGTAACAAAAATGAAGTCAATTGAACCATTTTAGAGGTTTTTCAGACTTTTCAGATTCAGATTTTTCATCCTAAAATGACGCGACTAGTTGGAGATTGCCGCGTGTTGCTAATAGATAATGCTTTGAAAAAAACTTACTGATGTAGTTTTTAAGTGTTCGTTAAAGTATCTCTTCGGCATGTATCAGTTGAGTGCTTCCTAGAAAACTTAGAGAGACAACACTTGTCTTTTGGTTGCTGCAATTTTGACATTTTAAATTTTTAGTAAAAAGTTATTAACGTGGTTTCTTACATAAACAACTGACTGTGCTCATTATTCACTGCAGGAAATAACTGATAGCATTATCCTTGAGGAAACGCATACATAATGAGTACATTATTTAATAGTCATGGACAAGCAAAATTAAGGATATTGTAAACAGTGTACTTGAATATGTCCCTACAATTGTTTTCCTATATTGAATGCGTTTGCATAGTTTTTAGATGTTCAGAGTTAAGAGGTTATACCCCTTTTTTTTATCGTATTCTTGCCTTTGCTAATTTTCGAGAAGATAAATGAATTTTTATTTTGTAGTTATGTAATAACTGGGGTTTTATTCCCCTGATTACATGATTTAATTAGACATTACCATTGGCAGAGTACGGAGTGGCCCAATCACTTTGCAAACTCCGTCGATATTATAGTATATCCATCGAAAACAAAACTGTGCTTACCCTTTGCTTTCTAGGTGATATTATCCTTTTTGGTGTCCATCAACCAGGTTACTTCACCAACAAACTTTACTGAATGTAAAATGAACTTAATTTCATGACCAGCAAATAAAACACGTGATTTCTCAAAACACTTAAACCACTATATTTACATAAGAAAATGAAAGCAAATGAAATTGACAATCACAAACACTTAAAGACGATTAAATAAATTAACAAACGATAATTACTCTATATCAAGAAATAAAATGGTCCGCGGCAATTTCAAATCTTTAGCTAAACCTTAGTTCGATTACAACACATTAATTTTCTACTCTATAACGCTGGCAAAATACTAAACAAAATGTACTTAAACTTTACAATTGAAAAAGGTTCGCAAAATGAGAATTTACTATACTACTAATACCCTAGATGATGACCGAACCGAAGTTAAACCAAGAGTGAAGATGTTATCTTAATAGAAAAAAGACGTTTCAAAAGTGGGCAGTAAACTTTAAAAGCTCGACCAATTAAAACCTTCTGTAGTTTAAACGGTACCCCCTATTTGAAATTACCTAACGGACCATGGTATTTATCATATGGCCTATCTGAACAATTTTTATTACCACTAAAGCAGATGAAAAAAACCCCTTTTGTTCCTGACTTTGCTTTTGTATGGGGGAAAAAATCTGCCTTAAGTGGTCTATCTATCTTATGGTCTATTACATATGTTCCTGGAAGTCCCTATCAACTGCTTTAGTCTTGAAAATCTAACTAGAACCCCCGGTGGGTTCGTATTTGACAAGTTCGACTAAGAAAAAAAAATTGGACATAAAATAATTTGGATGGTTATTTATTGTTTCCAAGTGGCTAACGTCGACTACCTAATAAAGAGTAAAGTTAACAAAGCACGTTTCCTGGACTCTAAAATAACATAAAACAGATGTATCTATGACTGGTATTTTACGATAGTTTACTAAAGTCTCGACCCTTAAAATGTTACCAAGCTCGGAATACGGTTATTCTGTTGCACAGGGCCGGACTTGGCTCCCTTAATTTGACTTTTGTTACAGTTATGGCGAAGGCGCGGGTATCAAGAATGAAAATTGTGCATCCCATAGGACTGCCATAGTTGCATAACTTTTGTAGATTTAAATGAAACTGGGCCACTAAAAAGGGTGCAATTTTTTTAAAACCCCGTTTTAAAACAGCCTTTAACAAAAATAGTCTCTAAAAATTGCAAAATAAAATTTCACCGCCGTTAATTAACTAAAATCGATTTTGAAGTCCATGTAAAAATGAACAAACAAAATCTAATTTGATGCAGGCCAGGTTGGAGTGTACAAAGGGTCTCTTGGTCTTAAGTAATGATCAATGACGTCTTGCACTGAATATATTCCAAACGCACTTGAACAAAATTAACTAGTTTCACCTAAGCCTTTCCCGACATATGCTCTAGATAATAGTGGAAATTTGATCAAAATCCTTTTAGTAATTTTCGAAATTAATCCAAACAAACAGACAAACAAACATACCCCCCGCGGAGACTCTATTGCATACCCAGTGTGTGCTATGTTCTTGATCATGATCATAGTGCCAGCGCTCGGTTTCGTCGATAAAGTCATTCTTAATTAGTTAATTCTGGAAGGGATCCATTTTTATTATTGCTTTTTGAATAGGCAAACAGTAAGAGGCTCAATGGTGACTATTTTATTGGTTACATTTTTCCACACGCGATTTCGAATACTGCTAGTTCTAAAAAAAAACGATAAAGGTATTTACACAGAACTTCCCTCTTTATTTACACAGGGTGGTCGCTTTAAAAACAATCAATTAAAAACGACATAGGAGAATATCTGATAGCTTTTTAGCCCAGGCGGTATAGCTAATTTTATCTATTTTTAAACATGTTCGAAGGTAGATGTAAGTTAGTGAGTTCAAACTAACACATTTCTCCAAAGATTCCCGTAGACCAAAACGAAGTTCGAACATTTCCTACGGATTATCATACAGTATACAAAAATGAGGTAATATTCGAAATATAATACATATATTGATGATTTGCTTCTATATATTAGCCTTATATTAAAATACAATTATATGCCTAAGAAAGATGAGACTTCCAACTTTAAAATAATTCCTTAGTTTCTTAATTTGTGTAAATTTTGTTTGTCTAAGCAAAGGGTTTTTGTAGATACATTTTTTGTGAGAAAATGCATGCTCTTCAAAACATTTTTTGAAAATATTTTGTATTTTCCCCTACCTCGACTCATTTTCGATATTTTAGGAAAATACGAAAAAACAAAGTTTTCAAATTTTTTTTTATGTTTCTGCTCTGAAAATCATACAAAAAATATCATCTGTCTCCGATTTGTTTAAAGGTAAATAACTCGAATGACTGGGTCATTTGGTTAAAAAAATATACAGAATGGTCATCCGACAGAGAAATATAAAAAAGTGGTACAAATCATGGATTGTATTGAAGTATGTTGGGCAAACGAAAGGTCAAATTAGAGCAAGATTCAAGGAACATCACGGAATAAATCAGTAACTTAAGGTTAATTAGAAGTGTACCAAATAATTGGATGCTTTTGACAGCTTAGAAATTGCAAAATTTCAAAGTAATATAAATGGTGACAAAAAGCCTATCCCAGATCGGGTCGGTTTTGTTGGTTATTAGGTCACGGACATAGTTTAGGTAGGGATGATGAAACTGATTGAATTCGTTCAACCATGACATTATTTTAATATTATTATAGACACATTCTTGGTTGTACTTTAGTTTTAATTATGTTCCGATAATGCCTACGGGGTTGGCGAACCGCGGGTCGAATGTCAGTATTCGAGAATAGTGTTCAAGTGTTTTGGTATTTTTATTTATGTTTAAACCGTACTCAGAGCCCATTGTTCTAGGTATATAAGCCCATCCTCGCTTGTTGCAACTACAACTGTTATATTCCAAGAGCCAGTAGCATCCAAAAGTTTGCAGCTTGCAAACTAATAGTCATTCTTATAGGCCGATTCAGAAGGGTATCGAGGTACTCTGTTGAAAATTATCAGCGTTTACTTGTAGTGGGGATTATTTAAAGTCTACTTTTTACACAAACCCCAATTGAAAGGTATTTGTGAAATATCTTTAAATGAGGAAATATAAGAATTTCTGTAAAATTGCCTATTTGTTATGATTGCATGTAAAAGTCGAAAGAAAAAATTTCGTTATACAGGGTGTAATTAGTTTCATGTCATTAAAAAAACTGGTGGTAGGGAACGACAAGACAAACCAAAAAACCTTATGTGTATAATATGGGTTCTAAAGCTCATAGTTTTGGAGAAAAAAAATAACAAAAATTTCGCAAATTTTCAATACATTTTTTTGAGAACTGCTGGAATATTGAGGTAGGTTTAGATCTAGATCTGATCTGAAGAAAGCTATACTCTAACTCTCCCTTGTGCAATATTTTAGTTACTGTGGGTGTTTCGTTATGTACATGCGTCCAACCCCCGCCGTTCGTTGTTTTTGTTATTTTTAAATTTCGCGTCATTGTGTATTTACAGTTAAGATTTATTTTATTGACTTACCGTTCAAGTTGTCAAATTCTTGATTACGTACAGACACAACTTACTTGTTCGTTCTTTTTGTATTCCTTTTTGGCTTTTGTACCAAGTTTTTATTTATTTTTCTTTATTGACAACGTTAGTTGATAGTTTAGTGTTTAGTGTTTAATGAAGTGCGATTGTCCTTAATTCGACGTACCGAACTGTGTATTGATGCAGATGCAAAGATTTTGAATCATTTAGGCCCGGTTGTACCAAAAGCACGTTCAAGGTAAGTTTAACTGAACCACAGTTCTACGATGAACTCAGTTCAGGAGCAATTATGTTGTACCATCAGTTTTAAACGTTCGTTCAGTTGAACTTGATTTCATCGCTCGTTGGCACTATTGGATCAGAGTATCGCACATAATTCTCTAACAGAAGAAGAAGATTCCACCGTTATTAACCATACTTTATTTATACAACTTATTAGTTACCATAGAGAACTGAAAAATTTTCTTTGTCTATGTTATTTACCATTTGTTTATATCCAACTATAACGTTATAAGTCTGTTTGACATGGCAGCGAAAAAAACTGTGAAATTTAATAGAACGACAAATAAAACTGGTAACAGAATAATTAACAGCATTTAAATTTTAAATAATCTAAATATGCTTTATATATAACAATAAGATCAATCCCATACGTTGTTTAAATACGAAGAAAATAACTAAAAACACATAGGTAAACCACGCACATCTCACCAAATCAAAGGAAATATTATTATACAAAACACGTAGTTGTCTATATATAATGAAAACTAAACTTAAAAATGTTTATTTCCATAGCTGATAGCACAAGAAAGTTAAAAAAGCAAACGAAAACAGCGAATTTCACGATAATTAACTTAGAACATTGAGGTTATATGCCCTCCACTCTCGTTAGCTGTCAGATTTTCCACGCGCCCTATGCAAACATTCGAATATTTGAAATCTCGGCAAATAACAATTTAATTTAGATTAAGTTAGGTTATGTATGGGCTTGAACTACTTGAACTTTCCTTGAACCAACCAAAAGGACCGTTCAACTAAATTGTTCTTGATCCACTATAGAGCGCTTGAACCTTAATGGTACAACTTAAATTCATTACTTGATCTCTGTTCAGCAGTGAACCAAAGTTAAACAAGATGGTACATCCGGCCCTTAGGTAGGTAGTAAGCTTTTAACCCAGGACACTCATTTATGTTACAAATGTTAATAAACCACATTTAAATTTTCTTAATTATAAACAATCCAATATTTTGTTCCAAATTCAAAAACACACATTTAAAGAAATGCTCTGTTTAAACCTCTATGGCCATTAATTGCTTGCAATTGTGCACGAAGAGAGAACGAATTATTTACCTCTTTATATTTGCCTCAGTTAAGTTGAGGCGGTCCATCAAAGGTGGTCGATGATCCAAGGCCTTTGCTTTGACACCGCAGACCACCGCGTGTGCCGACGAGCACTTTTTTTTTATGACAATTTAAAAGTTGTATAATTGGGAACTACAAGTCCATCGACCAAGAAAAGCAGTGGTTCTCAATTGTCTACCATAATATTAAAAATGTTGACCCAGATCAGTTTTTTTTCAAAGTGCCCCTAGAGGGAAAAGTCATAAAGGTTTTTTGTTCGTCTAGTCGGTCCCCATTACTAGTTTTTTTTAATGACATGAAACTGATTACACCCTGTATTATACCCCAACCACTTGAAATTGGTTTCATTTTGTCTTACGGCGAATCAAGCACCTGCTCGATGGGTTAACTCTTTGTTTATTTATTCAACATATTATGCGATGAAAAATAATTTTTTTAAAGATTGAAAATTGAAAAAATGAGGTTAAAATGCACAATGACTCCAAAATTTGGACACTTACATGTTGGTGAAAGGTTGAGCAAGAGCAACGAGAATATTCAAGTGTCTTACCCATAACTTCCTTCCGTGTCCGGGAGGGGGGCTATTAGGGCAAATAAACTGAGTCAAAGCCCTATTTACGCTAATAGCCCACCCCCGGGGGGGCACGAGGGGGGTTATGGGAAAGACGCTTGAAAATTCTCCTTGCTCAAATTTTTTTTAAATATCTTAAAAATTGAAAAAAAAAATTTATCATCATAATGACATAATATGTTGAATAAATAAACAAAGAGTAACCGATCGAGCAGGCGCTGGATTCGGTGTAAGAGGATAATAAATCTGGCAAAATGACACCAATTTCACGTGGTTGGGATATGACATAATTTCTAACTTTTTTCTTTTGACTTTTCCATCACTCCTGTATGGCCAGTAGACGATTTTACCGAAATTCTTATATTTCCTCATTTGAAAATATTTCACAAATGCCTTTCTGTTGGGATTCGTATAAAAAGACTTTTAAATAATTCCCATTACAAGGAAACGCTGATAGGTACCACTTTATAGTTTTCAACAGAGTACCTCGATACCATTGTGAATCGGCCTATAAAAATGACTGTTAGTTTACATGCAACAAACTTTTGAATGTTCTTGGAATATTAATAATAGTATGCCAAGATTTATTTAAAATCATTGAAGAAACACATTCGAATGGAAAGGTGTTATAACTTTTCGAGCTGACCGTACACATATTAATAAACCAATAAAGCCATTATTGTTCTCTATATTATAGTATTTAAACTCCTACAATTAAATTTGAGGGCTGCGTCATTGTGAATTAGCCTATTACATGCGTATGAACAAGGCTATACTAGCTAACGTAATTATCACAAATTAAAAACAAACCAATATTTGCGTTTAATCAGTCTCCCGTGTTAGTCAGTGTCAATGCCAGTAACAAATTTGCCCATGATCGGTTCCGTTCTACTTATTACAACATTGTATAATTTGTTGTTTTTTTCCCCTCATAAAAAACTGGATATTATAAGGTATCTTTGATAATAATAGTAACGCGATGTTTATATTTAAAACATCCAGTAGGTACGTTAACAATGACGATATTGTATTTTTTAATCTAGGCGATTGAGTCATTGTTAGCGTTTTTATGTTAATAATGTTCGCTATAAACTATAAATCTAGATAGTCTTAAAAGCTAAAAGAATTGGTGTGGGTGTGATTTGCAGTTGCGACAAAAACAAATATAGAAGGCAGTCAGGTGTGCCAGTGAAATTACGCAGATCCTGATACACTTTTGATTGTAAAAAAAATCCAACACACCTTTTTGTAGCTATTTAAATCTTCCGTTTATGGGTAGACTAAGTACCTTACAAATGTCATTTTGACGGTAATTTGGTGGTGTCATTATCAAAAACGATTTTTTATCATTATTAATGATTTGTGTTTTGGTGTTCAGTCTGCATTAGGTATTTATATTTTTTTATTACTTCTACATATCCACGTAGTGGGTAGGCCGCAACAGTCACTTCAGAAGCTAGTCTCCTAGATTTCCAGATTTTACACCTCTAGACTTTTGTTTGCGAAGAGTGCTGAAAAATAGAATTTACAAAACAACATCAATAAGTAGAGAAGGCGAGCGTAACAGCATTGATAGACATGCTTAGAGCTTATTTACCCCACAAGAATTGAGGGATGTCTCGAAGAAATATAATATTTGATAGCTAAAAAACGTATAACTAATAAGTTTAATATTCATCTTATTTATGTTATAGTTCTTCTGATCTATCTACTGGGTTGAAAAATTTGCAAAGAAGGCTGAAACTCCTCTTCTCGCTCTAAATGACGGGCAAGTGGACTCATTCGCATTTGTAATTTGAAATATGAAAAGTGTGTTAGCGGCTTAATTTCACCGTGAAATATTACAGAATGGCCATATTTTAGTTTAAAAATAATTACATTGTACGTAACCTTTATAACTTAAAATACGCGGCGAATTCTATCTTATATTTCTACTACAAGTCATTTTCAATAGGATTGTGCAGGTCCCCCCTCTCCCCCGTGTCGCATAGTGTGATATATGCCTTGTGTACAAACAGGCACATGCTAGCTAGAATTTATTGAGCAGGGAGGGGTAGAAAATGAAAAATACGACGAGACAATGGAGTATCACTGGAGGTAGATCCTTCAATGGCCAAGGATATAAGAGAAGTAATGTACAATAAATACCAAAAAAATGAAATACCGACACTAGAAACAATCTACAGCGAATTACGAGAAAATGGTAGGGTTACTATTAGCCAAGGTGGATTTCGAAATTATGTTTAAAATTTAAAATTATAAATAAGCAGCAACAATATTTATTTTCTGTTACCAGTAATATACTGTTTATTAACATTATTTTTACTAGTATTCTACTATAAAATCTTGATAATAATAATATCTTTAAAACCTTAGGGCATATCTATATTTGTTATTGGCTAAATGGTGCAATTAAATAAAAGAATCAAACTTTTTAAATCAGTGTCATATGATTAAAATTAAAACTAAACGTCTACAGTATTAAATCGAATTATTTTTTTAACACTTCTCTATTTGATATAAATAATTAACTATTGAAGTATCAAGTATGGCCCAAAGTTAATCGTCAATGTTTAGGAAACATTAAAGCCAGCCCTGTCCCTCCTCAACATTTTTCTAACTAGTCAGTATCTTTAATGCTTTTTTGTCACGTTTTTTTCAACCTATTAGATGAGAAGAACTCTAATATATATCAGATGATATAATTTTTTTGCTATACATGTTTTCTTTAGACACACAATGTTCTATCAGTTTCCGTGAATTCGTTAATTTTATGTATAAAAAAAAGTTTTTCTTTGAAATTTGAGACTTCTAGTTCTAAGACAATCTTAAGAAATTTTTTCAAATAAAACTTTTAGATAAAAGAATGCCTTACTCTAGTTTTCTTAATTCTACTGATCCTAGGAACAGTAACTAGTTTAGTAATGACAGTGTAAAAATAAAAATAATAGTAAACAATATATTAGATATATTTTTAGTCCTATAACGTGGATTTTTTTAATGTATAAAATAAAAATATTTATGTGCGCTTGTACATAAATGGTAGATGGTCAATTTTTGAAATCTTGTACTTTTAATTAACTTTTTGTGAACTTAGATTATATTTTTATTTTGTTTTTGTAATTATTATATTATAATAAAATACCTAATTGCATTTCATTTCGCCTTTGCAAGTTTTTTTACTAATGGTGATTTTCTCAAGTCAACAAAAACCACGATAATTACGTCCATACTTTCGTCGGTTCGCTGGATCTTTTTTAACACGTTTTTTTTATTAGCTTGACCTGTGACTTTGTAAGTATAGTCTGTCCAGTGTCAGTTTCACAATAATAAAGAAGGCCGACAAAGGAATAGTTCATAACACCAGCGATGTCATAGGCGCCTACCGATAACTTTTAGAATCACTTTTTAATAATTGTAAATATTGTTTTATTACTGTCTATTAATTAATGTAAATTGTTTATTTATTGTACATCACTTATTTACAACAAATAATGTTACTTTAATGAACAACTCCATAAATGATTCAATAAAAGTAAATAAATATAATTTAACCTACGGTTTTGCTAACGGCAATATTAAGAATGAACAAAGAGCAGATAAGAGACTTGTAACGGTTAGCCAGGTAAACAGTCGACTACTTTCGTTTGAGGTAGGCGCATAACATATCTGGTTCGTATACGGATATCGTTTGCAATATTCAAGTACGAGGTTTCGGGTGTTATTCTATCACAAACAGGCTTTATAATGGCTTATCCTGGTAGCAACGCTTTAGGCTGAATTTTTAAATTGAGAATAGAAATGCTGTAAGAAAATATTACAACTCAATTTACCCATTTCCAGATGTTGCATTTACTTGAAATTTGGTATGTGAATATGGTTCACATTCCAATACAGTTTGACATTTTTTATAGAAAAATCCAAGATGACGTTTCCAAGATGGCGGAAAGTATATTGCCATTTTATATTCGATTCTAGTAGAAATTGACATCAGGAAAGTTTTGAGGTTTCAGATTATAAATATGTGAACGAGACTCAGAAATTCAAAATGGCAGCGTCAATATGGCGGATAAGTTTTATCAATTATCGTTCGATTCGATTGAAAATCGGTACCCGAAGTTTATCGAGGTTGCAACAATTCAAAATGGCGGCGTCGATATGGCGCATAAGTTTTCCAATTTATTGATGGATTCATCTGAAAATTCGTATCTGACGTTTTCGAGGTCACAGATTATAATTATTTAGTCGAAATTTAAGAATTCAAAATGACGGCTTCAAGATGGCGCACAGGTTTAATCATCTATGGGTAAGAAATTTTATCGAACAAAACACTAGTAGTACAGGCAAATTAACAATTTAGGGTAACAAAAATTAATAAAAGGATCATCTCTGGGATTTAAGTAAGTAGTAACCTGGAGAATGAGATGATACATTCTTTGCACTTCCAAGTTCCGGGAAAATACAAAAAAAAATTGGAAAAACTTTTTGATTTTCGGTATTTTTGCTCTAGCGGCCAAAACAATGAAAATAGAGAAAGAAGTTCCCAACAAAGGTTGTAGCACGTCTTTTTCGCTACTAAAAAGGTCTTTACAAATTTTTGTCTTATTTAAGCCGTTTAGAAGATAAATTGAGTTTTCCACTTATAGTTTTAAGCCGCTTCGAAATGCGCGAAAAATGAGAATTCTCCAGGAGTTTCGTACGACCGGGCTCATCGATGGATAATTCTTACTATTCAGAGCCCCTAAATAAAATGAAAAGAACATAAAATGTAGAGAAAAGTCTCAGCTTTAATGTGGAACTAATCACAAAATTCATAAAAAATTTTATCAAAGAGAAAAAGTGTCAGAAGATGGCTTAGTGATCTCTGTACAGTTGATCCACAGATTTATTCATATTTTTGCCGGGAGTCGTTAGAGTGATAATTCATTTTGCTTATATATTCTTATATAGTGATATATTAATCCAATTAACATTTTATTGCAATTACTTTTGTTGGAAAAATATGCCTTGCGATCAAATTAGAGGGTATATTTCTCATCGATCAATCACCTCCAAATTTTAAAGTTCAATTCGCTATATCTTAAGTAATAATAACAGCATAGTCTTAATTTTTTGATTATAGGTACAATAAAACATATTCTTTCGAGTGAATTTATAGTTTTTTAAATGCGCGCAGTACTTTTTGAATTTGTCTTCATTATTCATACACGTTCAGAAAATGCACAATTATACAGTAAAACATATACTTAGAACTTATTTGTTTCTTAACATTCTTCAATTAAATTTTCAAGAATTATAGATTAAAGTGCGTGGAATCGAATCCATGCATTGAAAAAGCACCCATTGTTACGGGAGAAATAGGCGGGATGCATAAATCTCAAAGATATGAATAAATCGACTGTATAAAGTTTACTAAGCCATCTTCTAACACTTTCTTCTCTATGATAAACAATTGTATGAATTTTGTGATTAGTTCCACATTAAAGCTGAGACTTTTCTCTACATTTTACGTTGTTTTAATTTTTTTAGCGGCTCTGAATAGTAATAATTATCGATCGATATGTCCGGTCGTACCAAACTCCCTGAGAATTCTCATTTTCCGGGCATTTCAGAGCGGCTCAAAACTATAAGTGGAAAACTGGATTTATCTCCTAAACGGCTTAAGTAAGACAAAAAATTGTAAAGGCCTAATTTGTAGAGAAAGAGACGAGCTACCAATTTTCTTGAAAACTGTTCTCTGTATTTTCATTATTTTAGCCGTTAGAGCAAAAAAACCGAAAATAATAAAGTTTTTCCAATTTTTTCTAAATTTTCCCGGAACTTGAAAGTGCAAAGAATGCATCATTTTATTCTACAGGTTATTAACTACTTAAATCCCAGAGATGATTCTTTTATTAATTTTTGCGAGGTTTTTACAACATTTTGCCTTCATTACCTGTACTATAGGTAGTCTAATATTGGGACAAAACTAAGAAGAATTAATAAATAATTATAAAGAACTTTAAAACGCTGTTAAGAAGTAACTGAAACTATTATAAATATGCACTAAACGAAAGAAAATAATATTACTAACAAATAGTAAAAGCGTGAGGCTTTCAAAATACCTACTTATTAGTAAAACAGAACATTTTACCTATGGAACGCTCCACGCTCTTAGGTTTATTAACATAGTATTATTAATATTATTAACATTACTTCCTTCTTTTTAAAATAATTCATCTACTCCATAGTTTTGCTTTAGTCTCGGTTTTGGTCATGCAAATATTACATCGTCCTGCTGTCGCTTAAAATTTGTAAACTAAACACGAACATATAATTAGTTCAAAGCTCTAAAAGTGCTATAAACATATTTTTTCAGTCAAACTTTATCCCCGTAAAAAGATTAATGAGAATCCTTAGAACGTGAAATTATAATCCTATAAACACATATTTAAATAAAATAAGCACCTACGCATATATGCCACGTGTCTTTTCGTGTCTTATTACGTGTGCCCTTGTTATTTATAAACGAATCAAGTAAAATAGGGATATATGAAATTTAAAAAACCTGATATAGTCCAGTCGATAAAGTAGAAAATACACCAGAAGCTCGCAAAAAATGTTATCTGAGATTTTCCTTCAGTAACTGTTAGTGGAGGGATTAAATATCACAAAACCACAAAAATTAGTTCTGGGGGTGCCGCGCAACCCATCCAAAAAACCACCCATTTGGTGAAAAAAGCCTTATTTTACTGATAACTCTTTAACCGTTGAAGATATAGAAAAATTGCTTATCATAAAAAAAGCTTGACTATTGACCTAAAAAAATCGGTAAAGGTATTTACATAGAACTTCCCTCGTTATTTGCGCATGAGGTCGCTTTAAAAATTTTTTAATTACGAAATGACATTGGGAATAATAATCGGAATATAGTTATTGCTATTGTTACAAAGAAAACCTGATAACTTTTGGTCAAGAAAATATACAGAGTGCTCATCCAACAGCAAAAGTTCAATACTAAATAGCAGGTGCCACATATATGGCAGGCTTGCGCAAATACCTTTACAAATGTCCACCATGACTGAATTATTTCTTGGGATGACCACCCTGTACATTTTTCAATAAAAGTATAATAGGTGCATATGCCAGATATTATTGCCATCAGTCACATTTTCAATCCAACATTCACATAATGGAGTGGAAGTATAGTGTGTGGTTAAGAAATTTCATTTTTTTTTAAATTTTTCAAATGTTGGTAAAATAATTTTAAAAATTTTTTGTTCTGAAATAGGTTTAAAATGTCAAACGTAGAAATTTTAAATTTGAGCAAAAAGGAAAGTTTCCTTCTATTCTATAGTAGTGCTAAAAAAAGTTTAAAAATTAAAAATTACATATTTTTTAAAATAGGTTTAGAATGCTATGAAACGTGAAAATTTTAAATTTGAGCAAATAAAAAAAAAATCGATCTATTTTGGTGGTAAAAACTTTTTGAAAAATGTTGGTGAAAAAAATTTTCAAATTTTTTTTTCTGAAATACCTAGATTTAGAATGTCATTTAAATTTGAGCATTCTAGTGTTAAATTTTTTTCCAAACTGGTAAAATGTTGCAATTTTTTTTTTCCGAAATAAGTTTGGAATATCATGAAACGTGGAAATTTTAAATTTGAGCAAAAAATTTTTTTTCGTCTGTTATTCTATAGTAGCGATACATAAATGGATTTAAAATGTTTTCAATTTTTTTAAAAAATTCTTCAAAAACATTTTTAAATTTGTTTGAATAGTTTTAGAATGTCATGGAAACGTGGATAGTTAAAATCTGAACAAAGAAAAAAAAATTGTATCTTAGTGGTAAAATTTTTTAAAAATAGTAAGAAAAATTTCTAGTTTTTCTTTTAAATAGATTTAGAACACAATGAAACGTGGAAATTTGAAATTTGAAGAAAAAAAAAAATCCATCTATTTTAGTGGTAAACAAATTTTCGAAAATGGTAAAAAAAAATTTCAATTTTTTTTTTTTTTAGAATCAGGCTTAGAATGCCATGAAACGTGGAAATTTTAAATTTGAAGAGAGAAAAAAAATATTTCATTTTAGTAGTAAAATTTTTTTGAAAAATATTGGTGAAAAAAATTTTTTTTTTCTGAATAGGTTAAGCGTGTCATGAAACGTAGAAATTTTAAATTTGCGCAAAAAAAATTTTTTTTCATCTTGGTAAAAATTTTTTCAATGTTTGAAAAAAATTTTCAAATTTTTTTTTTTTCTGAAATAGGTTTAGCGCGTCATGAAACGTGGAAATTTTAAATTTGAGCAAAAAAAATTTTTTTCACTATTTATTCCGTTTAGATGGTCCACCCTGTATATTTTCCAGTGAAATTTCTACCATGTCTTCGCTGACAGTAGCGTCAACTACCTACCAAGTTTGACTGCTCTCCGTCAAGTAGTTTTTTAGTAAATGCACCAACAGACAGACAGACAGACTGACGGAATTGAAAAACCTATATTTTCGTAATCTACGTGTTCTGAAACGTCAGAATCCGAAAAAATCTCGGAGGGTGAGTTTTTCTCGAATACAATACTTCCCTTCGGTATGCGAGGGAAGTAAAAAGTCCTCTTGTAATTTTCTTGTATATGCCATGGTTTTCGAGAAAATCGATATTGACAAAAATTGTAAAATTTGTATTTTCAATATGCGCGAATTTTCGTTTATTTGAAATTTTTTGCGCGCGGCCTATAGAAAAAAATTCAATTGCTCGAAAACCAAACAAGCTAAGAAGAATGATCAAAATGAGTTTTAAAGGGGATATAAAATACTCTCTTGTGTTGCCATTTTTGATGTCTATATTGATACTTATTAGTATATAAAAATTAACGACAGGGAAGTACTTACAAAAAATGTTCGTTTTTCATTTCTACATCACATCGTTATCGTTGAAAAATATACACGGTGTTCCATTTGAAAAAATTGAGAAAATTCAATTTAAAAAGTTCTTAATTGAAAAATATTTTTTGGCCACCCTGTACAGTTTTAGGAAACGAAAATGATTTAGAAACATTAATTAGATGTCTCGTAACTGGTATTCACATAAGTTTTTCTTAAAACCCATAATTGTGACTGTGGTGATTTTTTTAATATCCATCTGCAGATTGCATTATTTCGACAAAAAATTCATTACATCCAAGTGGTTGGGAGATATTCGATTCTAATATAGGAATGAATAGAGCCTAGAAAGAGGCTTCAAAAAATGTACTGATATATACCAATGAACTCTATATACTAACAGAGTTCACTGTGAGCATTGTATTTAAATAAAAAAAGGGCACTTGGTCCTGTAATTTCGTCTTGGCTCGCCCTGTATGTTCGACAATAATTTCCAATTATGGACTTTTTTTTATCTAATTTACTTGCATTTTTTTTTAAATTTCTAGCTATCGTAGAAGTCGAGATATCGAGGTCCGACGCACTGTTGCCCCACCCTGTATATAAGCTTTTATCGAAATATATCGAACAGTTTTTTATGGCGAAAGACAAAAAAAAATCTCAAAATACATTTTGTGGCAAGCAAAAGACACGATTACAAAAAACCTCTACAGATTTATTTATAAGCGTGTATTGAAATGAAATTTGTTATTAACTAGGTATTTGTATTCGCGACAAGTTTTCACAATATGTAAATTTTTTAACCACGGTGCTATTGTCTTGTACAATTGCAAATATACTATAGGTACACACACCCATAACTCTGCATTAAGAGAAAGTCGTCAAACTAAAGCAAATATACTATAGGTACACACACCCATAACTCTGCATTAAGAGAAAGTCGTCAAACTAAAGATTATTTTAAAGCTTGAAATCCCTTCCTTTTAAACATTTTTTATTTTTGTTATCAAGTAAGTCATTTAGCGAGCGCATTTTTGGATTCAAAGCATTTGAAACCAATGGATTTTTGAAGGCTACCGTTTGTACGTTCTCGATGATCGAGCTATGACGTCATACGTACAGGTAATTCCGAATGACAGGTGGTAGCTGTAAATGAAACGAATATCAATCAAATTATGACTATACACCAATATATAACCATCAATACACCGAGATGTATGGGTAGTTGCCTTACATAAGTTAGTGTTCCACACGAAGCTAGCTACAAATTATTGGATTGACCGGAATATTAAAAATATATTGTCCATTTTACTGATACGTAATCAATAAATCATTGAATAATTTATTATTAATAAGTAGGGGAGCAAAAAAAAAAGTACATGCGGAGTGACTGCTAAGGGGCCGTCCATAAAATGATGTCACGCTTTTTTGCCAATTTTTGATGTCTTAGGCCATTTGATATTATACACTGGACACTGCATGATTAAGTAGGTATTAATTATCCCCAGATAATGACTACTTCGTTGACGAAACTAGCATTTGTTGTTTCGTTGTTTCAGACTTCGCCAATATTGTGGAAACAATTTAAAATTAAATCAGTATATATAGGTATCTATCTATTATATGTACTCAAAAAAAAACATGAAAAAAAATATTCGTTTTATTAAAGTCATAAAAACATGAGCTATAAACTTATAAATATACACATATATACGTCATACAACGACCCTTTCATAAAAAAATATATTTACAAAAATTTATAATATACAATTAAAAACTAAGTAAGTAGGTAGGTAGGTATATTCAAGAAATTATTGCAGTTTGAGTTCGTTTCTAAGTATTTTTCCACTCGGATTCCTCGGTATGGATTCGATGAACCTAACACCACCAGACAATTTCTTATAATGTGTCACTCTTGAATTTACTAAACGTTGTATATCATCTTCGTTTATATTTAGGCCGGGTTTCCTCACAACGTAAGCCCTTGGAACCTCGCCCGCCAATGTGTCAGGAATACCCACAACTGCAGCATCCACGATACCTTCTATCTCTAAAATTAAATTTTCTAATTCCGTCGGAGATACCTGAAAATTAAAAGGAAAGTGTAAGTATTAAGCATACCGACATAAAATAAATTAATTCTAATTATCATGTTTAAAAATGTTTGTTTTTGTACGCAGGAGCGCAAAGTCCAAGGCTTGAAAACATCGTAAATAATATCGATTGAGATATATGAAGTTAAGAATTTTGTGTGTTAGTATCTACTCTTTGACGATACATTTTTATTTGGTTTATATTTTAATCGCTGTGCATTCGTCGTCTCCTGTATCGGTAAAAGAAATATTGTTTGTTACCGCGCTCCTTTGAATTTACATAGATCAAGAGTGAAAAACAAACGAACACAGTCACGTGTCGTCCATATTTGGTTTTTCGGTTGGCAACCCTACGTCACTCGTACGTCAACTAAGACGGCCAACTTCATTATTGTCACGGCTTGATGCAGGTATTCGTCTTTTGTGTTTTGTTTAGTTGAAAAAGTGTGAAAAGCCCACTGGAACCTCAAGAATATGGAAAATCCCGAAGAAATACTGCACAGTTTGGAGGAATTTTCCAAAATGAAACCTAAAGACATACCACGCGAACTAGAGGAATATCTTTGCTTTGTTGCAAAAACAGGCAACCCAGTTTATCAGTGGCCGACAATAAAAAGCCTTTTTCGCGAGAAATTATTGAGCGTTATCACAGAATTTTATGAGTCTTGCCCCTCTGTGGAAATCCCACCGTGCACTAACGTAGATATGTTCAATTATGACCTCATGAAGAATTTTATACTGGAAAAACTGGATACATTTGCATCAGCACCATTTACTGTTCAGAGAATATGTGAGCTTTTAACGACGCCAAGGAAAGAATACAATAGGATAGACAAATACATGAGGGCCTTAGAGAAAAACATTTTAGTTGTCAGTACGACCGAACCAGGTCGAAGGTCGACAGAAAATGGTGAAGGTATAATGAACGGGATAGAATCTGAACATCTGCCTGAATCGAGCAACTCTAGTCATGACATTAATGTCGAAGAAATGGACGAATCACCATCGTGGCCTCGAACCGCCCAAGTGGCACCCGTACTGTTTGAAAGTAGTGAAAGCGAAAACCAGGCTACGACAGAAATACCACAGACCGCAGCTATACAAGAAAGTTTTGAAAACGATTCTGAAACGAAACTGGGTAGGTAAATATAAATTACATATTCCACACTTGTAGGAAGCTGAAAGTTTTCAAAATTAGCTAGAACTTGTGTAGGTCTTTTTTAAAGAATATGCTAGCAATATTTGACCAAATTCTCTGAGAATTTGTGATATTGCGCAATACACTTTAAACAGATCGTAACAGTAAATAAATGATTTTCAATTTTTTTTGTTATTGTAAAACTATACTTATAGATTAAGAAAACTAATCTTTAAGTTTTGTGTGATACAAGATATGCAAATGAACATCTTTACATTATATATAATGCAATTATCTTGTTTCTGTCAACTTTTCTTTATATTGAAAACTGAAGGTCAATTATTGTAATTGCTTTTCAAGGCAAGGCAGTTCTAAAATTACTTCATTCATTGTCGAAACAGGAGTAGTTTTTGCGAACATCAAATCACTTTAATACTAATACTGGACTTTTCCCCAACTACGTGGCATCATCGGGAGAAAATTAATACCTTAATCACAATATTCAAGTGTTTCGGTGTTTATAGAAACTACTTCAGTGGCAGCTTCACGCCGAACGTACCAGCTCCCTCAAGGAATGTTTGTTGCTAATTTATTTTTTAAATTGCAGAAATGCCTTCGAGCAGTACAGCCATTCCCACCCAATCTCAGGTGCAAAACCAGCAGGAAACTGTCATTACTTGTAGAAGTATAGACGAAACACAGCAGCCTTATGTATCGATAGAACCAGTAGTCTTGAATACTTGCACAACATCTCACCAAGAGAGTATCGAGGAAAATGAGGCCGATTCTTCTGTTACTATAACTGCCGTACCAGCTGGTGTTCAACAAAGGAGAAACAGCGTAGAAAGAGTGGAGGCCACGGAAAGCATTTCTGCTGATGCTGAAGTGGACACTGACGAGGTTAAAGACACCGTTGTGGTAAGTACCTTATTAATTCTGCAGAGTAACGGGGTATTGGAATTTTTGCGAATTTCTTTCCGGGTGCACTAGGGGTTGTAGAATGCGAAACTGAAATTAGTTTTCATCGCAACGGCATAGTTTTTCCAAAACAAATGGGCCCTGAAAACATTTCGGAAAAATTCCAGTGGTGTATTACGCCGCAATATTATCAGTGACTTTTGTAATAACTTTGACTTTGATAATCCCTAACATTTTATATTCTACAGCCGGAGTTGATCGAACCAAAACTCCCAGAAAAAGAAGAAGTAGAAACGCCGACACCTAAAGAAGAAATGTTGCCTGACGTTCCATGCCCAGAGCCCATAGTAGAACCAACGACGGAGACAAAGATAGACCATTTAGAAGAAGCGGCACTTGACCAGGAAGAGTCGGGCATCGAAAATATATCACCAGAAAATAGTTCTTCATCTCCAGAGACGTTGCAGATCGACATGAATCAAGAGCAAGAGAAGATTCAGTCGGAAAGCATAGAAAAAGTTGAGGAGCAACCGCAGTGTGAAGAAAAGAAAAATATATCGGAGGAAAGTACCGACTGGACGGAAGAAACGAAGGAACCACAAGTTCAGGAGGAGTGTGTGGTTGCTGAGACACCTATTCCCGAGGTTAGCGAAGCCGAAACGAACGAAATACTTCCCGGACCATCTGAACCTACCGAAAAATGCATTGATGAAGAGAAAGCTGTTGACGATGTGAAAGAAGATAGTACAGTTTGTCATACTTTAAGCGAGACGGTGGAAGAACCTTCCGATAAGATTTCGTCCTCTGCTGAGCTTATACACGACGAACAAATCGAAGACAAAGAAGCGGAATGTGTTAGTATTCCATCGGTTAGTGATTCAGATAGTAAAATAGACTTTGAGGAGACCCCCATGGAGGTTGATATCGTTAGTGAGACGGGGGAGGAGAAAAAAGAGGAGTCCGCATGCGAGGAGCCCTCTTCCACCTCTGAAGCTGCTGATCTGTAATATAGGCCCATCCATTTACTCCGGTAGGATTTTATTTAATTTTCGAAATAGCCTCTTATGTGTATTTAATAACTGGGGTTGCGACGCACCTGTTCATATATCTGTTGCCCTCGACTTATTATTGTTTTATAATTTTAAGACTCCCTTATAGTTTGTAAGTGGTTTTTGCATTACCATTTTTTTAAATAGGTGTCTAGATTAATTTATATATAAACAGAACTGAATTAAACTTTTTTTCTCTATAACACACGTTTTATTTATGGTGTCGATACATTTTTTATCATGTATAGATGAGAACCGACCACATGTTAGATGCTGAAAGCTTATTGGATAGTAATTAATTTTGGTATAATTCTAGTAAAATCATCCCTTACAGTTTCATAGAATAGAAAATTAGTAATATAGTGTAGCAGGGTAAGCATGGGCCAGATGCCCCTTGGGAAATTGGGCTGATATTTTTACTTTGACGTCGCATTACTACGAGGAACTATTTTGCAATATTTAACATCCCTGCCTTCTCTGGGTTTTAAAATAAATTGATTAATCGAATTTTGAAAAATAATTTTTTTCTCTTTAATAACGTAACCAATTCTTATGATTTTTATATATGCGGCAGATATACCAAAGAGGTATAAATTATTGAGTATTTGCAGTAACTAATAAGTGACCACTCATAAAAAAGCAGAGGTTGACACTCTTTATATGAAGTTAAAAAATTGCAAGAAAACTAGATAAAAAAGTATAACTGGAAATTATTTTTGAACATTCAGGGCGAGCCAAGACAAAATTACAGGACCAAGTGCCTTTCCTTAAAATGGAATGCTATGTATATTAGTACATTTTTTGAAGCCTCTTTCTAGGCTCTATTCAATCCTATATTAGCATTGAATATCTCCCAACCACTTGGATGTAATGAATTTTTTTGTGGACATAATTCAATCTGCAGATGGATATTCAAAAATTCACCACAGTCACAATTATGGGTTTTAACAAAAACTTATATGAATGCCAGTTACGAGACATCTAATCAATGTTTTTGAATCATTTTCATTTCCTAAAATTGTACAGAATGACCAGAAATTAATTTTCAATTAAAAACTTTTTAAATTGAATTTTCTCAATTTTTTCAAATGGAACACCGCGTATGTTTTTCAACCATGTGATATAGAAATGAAAAACGGAAATTTCTTGTAAGTACTTCCCTATGGCGAATTGCAACCATTTTCGTTTTATAAATAAATGTCAAATTGAAGAACAAACTTAAAAAAAGAGGTTCCCTCAAATAATTCATTAGAAACATTTATAATAGGTGTTCGATGTGTTGCCCATTTTGATTGTCATACGTCTTTATGCAATTTTTAAATGAGGCCATTTAGTGGGACCATTTCTTCCAATCCATTGAAATGAGTAAATAGTATTTAACAGGTCCTTAACTGTAATGTTTTTTTTGTACATTTTTTTGCCGTTTTCGTAATTCGACAAGCAATAAAACATCAGTTTGGTATAAATTGTCATGTACTATGGAGCATTTATCACACTTATCAGTCGTTAGTTAGAATTTGTATTGAATTTAAAATATTTCGAATTGTACAATATGAATTTCAATAAAGCGGAACTTGTAGACATGGCTTTTGTTTAGAGCTAGTCAGATAAATTGTTTACTTGCCAATAGAATTTATCACCAACGTTATCCTGAAAGAAGGATTCCTGATATTAGCAGCTTCCAAAACCTTCTCGATAGATTTCTGGAAACTGGAAATGTCCAATATAAAAGAAGTGAAAGAATAAAATGTGTTGTGAACAAAGAAAATTAGTTTTCTGTGGTGCTGGCAATGCGGTTGAGAATCCCCATGTTAGTCAAAGAGAAGTGAGCTCATTAGTAGGAATAAGTAGATGGTCTGTGGGTCGAATCATAAAAACAAATAAGTTGCACGTATATCATATTCAAATGCACCAGGAATTATCTGATGACGATTTTCAAAAGCGCCTACAATTTTGTAATTGGACCAGAGGTAAAATGCAAGATGATGTCAACTTCTTCAATAATGTTTTATTCACTGATGAGGCAACTTTTCATAAAAATGGATTTGTTAATAAGCACAATTTCCATTATTATGCTTCGGAAAATTATTGGAGAACACGTAATAGGGCCACATTTCTTTCACTGGAGCTATTTATCTTCATTTTTTGATAAACTATCTGCCACAATTAATGGTAAATCTCCCTGAAAGAATTCGAAATAGGATGTGGTGTCAGTAAGATGGTGCTCTACTACATTATTTAAATGCAGTTAGAGACCACTTAAATAATACCTACCCTCATCATTGGATTGGAAGAAATGGACACACTAAATGACCTGCTAGATCTCCAGATCCTACAAAAATGGATTTCTTTTTATGGGGATACGTGAAGGAAATTGTTTATAGAGACACACCAACAACAGTACAAAATATGAAGGAAAGAATAATAGCTGCCTTTTGATCTATCACACTGGCAGCAGTTTTAGGAACAGTGGGAACCTCATTTCAAAAGCGCATAGAGATGTATGTCAATCAAAATAGGCAACATGTGGAACATTTATTATAATTTTTTCTACTGAGCTATTTGAAAAAAACCTCTTTTCTAAGTTTAGTTTTGAATTTTGTAATTATTGCTCAATAATTGGTTGCAATTAGCCATAGGAAAGTACTTACGAAAAATGTTGGTTTTCATTTCTACATCACATCGTTGAAAAATTACGGGGTGTTCCATTTGAAAAAAAATGAGAAAATTCCATTTAAAAAGTTCTTAATTGAAAAATTATTTTTGGCCACCTTGTATAGTTTTAGGAAATGAAAATGATTCAAAAACGTTAGATGTCTCGTAACTGGTATTCACATAAGTTTTCCTTAAAACCCATAATTGTGACTGTGGTGATTTTTTTAATATCCATCTGCAGATTGCATTATTAAAAAAAAAATCATTACATCCAAGTGGTTGGGAGATATTCAATGCCAATATAGGAATGAATAGAGCCTAGAAAGAGGCATCAAAAAATGTACTGACATACATAGCATTCCATTTAAAAAAAGGCACATGGTCTTGTAATTTCGTCTTTGCTTGCCCTGTATGTTCGAAAATAATTTCCGGTTATAGACTTTTTCATCTAGTTTACTTGCAATTTTTTTAAAAATTTCTAGCTATCGTAGAACTCGAGATATCGAGGTCCGACGCACTATTGTCCCATCCTGTATACCAGCGGAGGAGGACTATATGTCATCAAGTATATAATTGGAAAAGTTACTACAGAAAGTGGTACAAGCCTCCAAATTCGGATGATACTAACCTTTATATATCAACTAATATAGTTAATTCATTATCTACATATTAGTCAATAATATACATATTTTTATTTTAATGGGGTGATCTAAATATTAATATATTAATTATAATCCTGCTACTCAAAATAAGACATTACTACTTGTAAAAGTGATATTAGGAACATAGTCTACACCCTACTCCATGGTGTAACATTTTTCGACGGTTTTTGAAATATTCGTCGAAAAAAACTTGGTCATTGTTGGTATCAGTGTGTAGATAATTGATCGTTGATACATTTTAAGTAACAATATAGAGAGTGCTCCATTTGAAAAAATTGAGTTATGGTAGTATAAAAATGTAAAAATTTGAATCATCGTGAAGAACACCCTGTAGACTAAGGTTCTACTATGAGAGGCCCGGAAATCAATATATAGCCTAGACTAATGCATTCACAGTGAAATGTCGATCAAAATGAAAGTACGTTCTCTAGTGGAATAACATGGCAACCCCACAGTGTAAGTTCAGAAATGATATATGCCTGGATAGGAAAAATATAAATATAATAAAAATGTTGGATGTTTCATTTAAAAAATTCAAGCGTTAGCTTGTTACAGCTATGTGAAATACCCTGCAGATATAAACATAATTTTGAAATATGCTGCGCTTGCATGATCTCCTACAATTTTCATCTCAGACATTTTTCAAATTTCAAATGGTTAAGGAGATATTGACCACCCACGCACTAGTGATTCGCATTGTATATATTTCTTTCATTTGACAGACTGCCTTTCTGACTCTGCCAAAGCATGCTTACGTACGTCGACTTCTGCATAAGAATAAAAGATTAAACAATTCATTCGACACTGTTTCGCCAACCAAGTAGGCATCATTTGGAGAGTTTTAATTTTGACAAAGTGGCATCACCAACACTGTTAATGAAACATGGCTCGAATGTAGTGTTAAGTGGTTTCATATATTTGTAAAATTGTCTCAGAGTTACATCAAGGGTTCTATAATCTCAATTCTGGTCAGCCAGCTAATTTGTTTTGAAGAACATGCATTTTTCCGATTAGTCGTTACTTACCTTAAATTCTACTCTGTTCACCGATACATCGGATATCTAACTACATACGCACAAATGATTTGTCAAAATACTTACTTGATTTCCCTTAACTTTGATGAGCTCCTTACACCGATCGACAATAAATAAGTAACCATCTTCGTCATAATAGGCAACATCTCCTGTATGTAACCAGCCGTCTTCATCAATTGTTTCTGCAGTAGCTTCATCGTTGTTTAAGTAGCCAATCATTAACTACAGCAGGTACAAAAAAAATAAAAAATCAACTTCGGAAAAACTGCCAAGGAGGCTTAGATTAAAAATGATTCTCTTAAGAGACTGTAAAATGCCATGTAAAAATCATATAAATAAATATCACAGAGATCATGATACTGAGATGTCAAAGTAGTAGTTTCACAATCAGAGAGTAATAATGATATGCGTGGTAACAGACATGAACATTGCACATACAGTGGTTAGTATGACTTAATTGCAAACATACAGACTGTCTATTTTACGAGGGCCACACCAAATATCTCGCTTAATATCTATTGTAGAAGAATAAAGTTTTAGAAACAGTTATCCCATTTTTTGTGAGCTATATTTCAGTAAAAAGAAATTTGAAATCCATAGCCTACTTTATGAGAAAATAGGAAAATAGGAAAACCACAAACGGTTATAGCTTCCTTATTTGAGGAGATACGAAAAAAGTTAAAGGAATGAAAGTTGACGGCAAAGACAATAAGAATAATAACGTTTAACAAAAAAATCGAAAAATGCAGTTGGCTTTGACATACGCTATTGTGCAAAAATGAAAAATACATATCTCAAAGTAGGCCATGACGCCATTAATTCCGTTATTTTTTTCTCATTCCAACGATATAAAACATGTCACAGAAATTTTAATCGATAGTGTCAATATTTAATATTTTACGAATACCACAATTCATATAATTGAATCGTAACAATCAGCTGTGCCATAATTAGTGAAAAACAATGTATACAGTTATTAATAAATTTGACAAATTGTCACTGTTGTATGTTGTATGTTGCGTTGTCGAGTTCTAAGACAAATTTTATATCAGTAATTATGGTGTACACCAATAATAACAAATTCGATATGATTAGCATTTATTGTCAGTGCAATTTTGGCGCTGAGATGGCAGTCACAGTTTACGGAGATAGATTTCCAGATGCTCCGCAGCCAAATCGAACTATGTTTAGGAAGTTAGTTCAAAATCTAAAAACGCACGGTTCATTTTCAAAAAAAGTAGTAAGGCGAGCGCATGTTGCGGATAATGTAAGAAAAGTGAATAGAGTAATGAATTATGTTAACCAAAATGAGGAAACCTCTTTGAGACAAATTCAGAGAAACTGTCGCATAAAAAAAGACAGTGCAAGAATAATATTGAAAAAAAACGGATTTTGATGCTACAAAATGAGGAAAGTTCAACATTTAAATGAGGGAGATAAGCCAAGGAGAGTAAGATTTTGTAGATGGTTATTAAATAAGAAAAGGAATGACGCGCTGATATGTAGCAAAATTCTTTGCTCGGGCGAATCAAATTTTTCTAATAATGGATTTTTCAATAGAAATATGCATTATAAGTGGACACGAGAAAATACACATTGGTGCAGAGAGACTGCTTTCCAAGAAAGATTTTCTACGGATGTTTGGTTGGGTCTTTTATAGGGACTAAAGTAATTGGACCTTATTTTTATGATGGCAAATTAACCACTCGTAGATACCTTAATTTCCTGCAAAACGAATTTCAAGATTTTCTTTATGAATTAACAGTGGCAGAAAGATTAAATTATTCATATTTTCAACAAGATGGGGCTCCACCTCACACTGCTGTAATATGTACAAATTATTTAAATCAAGTTATGCCAGATAGCTGGATAGGCACCTATGGGACCCATTCTATGGCCAGCTCGATCACCAGATATTACTCCCTTGGATTTTTTCGTCTGGGGTTACATTAAAGACAAGGTATTTCAAACTGCCCCTGAAAATATTGAGGACATCAAAACCAGAATTCGAAACGCATGTGAGGCAATTACTCCTGAAATGCTCCAAAATGTAATGCGTGACGTGTCTCGTAGAGCACGTTTATGTGTCAGAGTGCATGGTGCACAATTTGAGCATTTGTAGTTAGAAAAATAAATACACACAATTTCTTTTCAATATAGTAGTAGGTATATAGTACTGTTATACATAGTTTTTCGTTTTTTTCTTTGGATGTTCGTTTTGTACTTGTATTTTTATTTTTGAGATACTTATTGGTTTGTATTAAATTGTAATAAATAATTACGGAATTATAATTATTATAAAGTGAATTTTTACTATTATGGCACAGCTGATTGTTACGATTCAATTATATGAATTGTGGTATTCGTAAAATATTAAATATTGACACTATCGGTTAAAATTTCTGTGACATGTTTTATATCGTTGGAATGAGAAAAAAATAACGGAATTAATGGCGTCATGGCCTACTTTGAGATATGTATTTTTCATTTTTGCACAATAGCGTATGTCAAAGCCAACTGCATTTTTCGATTTTTTTGTTACACGTTATTATTCTTTTTGTCTTTGCCGTCAACTTTCATTCCTTTAACTTTTTTCGTATCTCCTCAAATAAGGAAGCTATAACCGTTTGTGATTTTCCTATTTTTCAGGTTTTTGTAATATATCTCATAAAGTAGGCTATGGATTTCAAATTTCTTTTTACTGAAATATAGCTCACAAAAAATGGGATAACTGTTTCTAAAACTTTATTCTTCTACAATAGATATTAAGCGAGATATTTGGTGTGGCCCTCGAAAAATAGACAGTCTGTATTTGTAAAAGACCAAATATTTTATGTTATTGTTATGAATTACACCCCCTTGGAAAAGGAGATGGTACGCCTATGCCTCTGATGGTGACTGGAAAGGCTCTAGAAAGAGCCAAGGACTTTTCTAGATTATGGCTGGAGAAGATTCTGGATTGATCTAGAGCTAATTTCGGAGTATATAAGGCGCGATTACCAGCGCGGGAAAGGAAGTTTATTTGAGAAGTGACGCGCTCGGTAAAAAGTGAGGTTAACTATTAAGTAAACAAGTATTGTAGTCAGTAAATTGTTAAATAAAGTGTTAGTAGTGTTTAATCTCTTGTTAAAATTATTTAGAACCCACGGATTCATACAGGGTGTTTCCTAAAAGGTGGAAATCCGTAACATTTTGGTGTCGGAAGCGGAATTTTGACAAGAGGATTTTTCGGAAGTGTTCGAGAAGGTTTGGCAGTGTATTCTCGAAGTTGGTGCTAACACAGAGGACTAATTTACTGGACGTTGTTCGATGGTTATTTTCGAACAGGAAAATAGTGTCAAGTGCATTTTTTGAGACATTTTTGGAACATTTTATTTGGACATTAGAGGTTAAGTGACGAAGACTCTAGATAAGACTTTTTCGTGCCGTTTTGAGGTTTTTCTGGACAGTCCCATTACCGATAGTGACGTAATTGTTAAATTTATTTGATTTCAACGTAGTCGTATGCCTATAACAACCAGAAGTATGGCAACTGAAAAGCAAATACAGGACTTATTTGCACAATTCCAGAAAGTGTTGGAAGGGCTAGAAAGAAGGCATCAAGAAGAAGTAAGTGAAATCAAAGAGGAAATAGACCTGCTTAAGCGACAGTTGAGGGATAGAGGAAGCCAGCAAGTGGTATTATCAGATTAGCTGTTCGAACCTCCCTCCTTTGACGGCCAAAGTTCATGGACCATTTACAAGATGCAGTTTGAGGCAGCAGCGAGTGCAAACAACTGGAATGACGAAGAAAAGGCTATGGCGTTAATCGTGGCATTAAGAGGCAAAGCATTGGAAATACTCCAGACAATCCCAGTAGACCAACAACGGGATTTTAAAGTTTTAGAAGCTGCCCTAGATCTACAATATGGCGATCAACACCTTGCCCGAGTGTACCAGACCCAGCTGAAATCACGTGTTCAAGGGGCTGGGGAAAGTTTGCAAGAGTTTGAAGCTGCCGTGTGGAGACTGGCTCACCTGGCTTACCCTGATGTACCGAAGGAATTCCAAGATCAACTGGCAGTAGATGCTTTTCTGGATGGTATACAGGATGATGAGATCAGGCGAGTCCTCAGGTTATCTCGATACCAGAACAGCAGCGAAGCGTTGGTACGTGCACTCGAGGTGGAAGCTGTCCTTCAAGATACCCCGAGTCCAAGAGTACAAGCTATGAGTCTCGAAAGATCGCAGTCTGAAAAGGAGAACCAGAACGCTATGTTGGCCGACATATATAAGATGTTCAATCAGTTACTGGCTCAAGTGGATACTGCAGAAAGACAAGGCAAGCCAAGCGGGGGTATTAAATGCTACAACTGCGGCAAGATAGGACATATCAAACGAGACTGTCGACAGCGGAACTCGAGGAAAGTGAATGTTGGAAACAGGGCAGACACAGAATAAACAAAGTAGTGGAAGGCCAAGTGGACGGCGTATGAAATGCTACAGGTGCGGGGAACTAGGACATATCCAGCTTGAATGTCCACAGAGGAGCTTGGAGAGAGTGAAGGCCGGAGATGCTGTGAAGCCAAGGGGAAAACCAGAGGAAGCCGTTACCAGAGAGGCTGTGACAGATAACGAACGTGGTGCCCCTAGAGAAGTGAAGATTTCCCAGCTTCGGAGCATTACAGAAAGGCCACCACTACAAGGATATGACGATAAAACGAAACCTGAGAGAAATGCAAACATTTCATCCGGAAGAAGGTACAAGGAAGGTTGCAAGCACAACCACTGGGAGAAACTGCAGGTCACGGGAGCAGTCAACACTGTCAAGGTGGAGGTGCCGGATGATAAGGCAGATGAAGCGCTCAGACAGGAACAACTGAACGATGCAGAGATTGGGGCTATATTGAGAGCAAAGGAAAAAGGAACTCGACCAGAGTGGAAGGATGTTTCGGACAAAGCAGTTGGATTGAAGGCTTTGTGGGCACAGTGGGACTCACTTAGAGTTATGAATGGGCTGTTAAAAAGAGCATGGGAGAGCCCGGATGGGAAGCAAGTTGTTATGCGTCTAGTGATTCCCAGGTGTCGAGTACCGAAAGTACTTCAAGAAGTGCATAATGGAGCATCCGGTGGACACTTCGGCGTTAACAAGACCCTGAATAAAGTACGTGAACGATTTTACTGGGTAAATAGTCGTCAAGATGTTGAAGCTTGGTGTCGTAATTGTAAAATTTGTGCAGCCAGTAAAGGACCACAGACTAGAAGTAGGGGTGCAATGAAGCAATATAACGTCGGGGCCCCTTTTGAGAGGATTGCGATCGATATAGCCGGACCATTCCCAGTAACCAAGGACGGTAACAAGTACATACTGGTTGCCATGGACTATTTTAGTAAATGGCCTGAAGCCTACGCAATTCCGAACCAGGAAGCGGTTACTGTCGCCAAAGTCTTGGTAGATAACTTGATATGTCGGTTTGGTGTACCCCTGGAGCTGCATTCAGATCAAGGGAGAAATTTTGAGTCAGGGGTATTTCAGCAAATCTGCAAGTTATTGGGAATACACAAAACACGGACGACAGCCCTTCACCCTCAATCAGATGGAATGGTGGAGCGACATAATAAGACTATGAAAGAACATCTCTCTAAAGTCGTTCATAAAAATCAACGTGACTGGGATCTCCACATACCGTTTTTCCTCATGGCATATAGAGCTGCTATCCACGAAACTACAAAACAGACTCCGGCTCGTGTAGTATTTGGACATGAGATCAGACTGCCATGTGATTTGATGTTTGGAACACCAGGTGGAGAACGACTTCCTGTGAACAGCTATGTAGATGAAGTGAGTGAACGGCTAAGGAACGTCCATGAGTTAGTTAGAGACCAAATCACCATAGCCAGTGACAGAATGAAGGCTCGATATGACCGTAAGGGTAGTTCAGAAGGATTCAAGGCAGGAGACCTGGTTTGGCTGTACAACCCACAGCGGAAGAAAGGAAGGTCACCGAAACTTCAACCGCCTTGGGATGGACCGTATACTGTTATTACCCGAATTAATGACGTCGTCTATCGAATTCAACGAAGCAAAAAGTCCAAGATGAAGATCGTGCATTTGGACAGGCTGGCGAAATACATCGATGATTCTGAGTTGCCTGATCGGGACGATCAGGCTTAAGGAGGGGGCAGTGTTATGAATTACACCCCCTTGGAAAAGGAGATGGTACGCCTATGCCTCTGATGGTGACTGGAAAGGCTCTAGAAAGAGCCAAGGACTTTTCTAGATTATGGCTGGAGAAGATTCTGGATTGATCTAGAGCTAATTTCGGAGTATATAAGGCGCGATTACAAGCGCGGGAAAGGAAGTTTATTTGAGAAGTGACGCGCTCGGTAAAAAGTGAGGTTAACTATTAAGTAAACAAGTATTGTAGTCAGTAAATTGTTAAATAAAGTGTTAGTAGTGTTTAATCTCTTGTTAAAATTATTTAGAACCCACGGATTCATACAGGGTGTTTCCTAAAAGGTGGAAATCCGTAACATTATTAATATTACCTGTGGACCTCGTACGAGAAGTTCTCCAGATTGATGTGTTCCAAGTGCTTCCCCCGTACTTAAACTGACAATTTTGGCCTCTGTTCCGGGATAAGCCACGCCTACTGTGCCTATTTTAGATGGAGGGGTCATGTTGGGCATGAAGAATGTGACAGGTGCACTCTCTGTCATTCCGTAACCTACACATAAGAAAAAAAAAATAGAAAATGTAACTTTAGAATACTCTTTTTTGAACAATGCAGTGATATTAACTTGGCCCGGTGTCTGAAGAACTCGTCTTAACCTATCCCGTGGCAAATATGACTGTCCAGAGACATAAAAAGTCTCCCATTTAATTAAGAACTTGTGTACTTACATTCTTTATTCATAAATACCTGGCCGTAGGTTATTATCCTTACCTTGTCTAATTAAAACGTCTGACCGATTAATCTTCTCCCTAAATCTTTGCAGTAGTCCTTCGGTTAGCGGAGCTGCACCCGATTGAATTGCCTCCACGGAAGACAAATGTTCAGCAGTAACTGCGGGATGTGTCGCCAAAAACAACAGCAGGGACGGTACGACGAACAAGGACGTTGGTCGGTACGTTACTAAAGCTCGAACGTAATCTTCAGGGGTGAATCTTGGGATAGTTACGAGATGATTTCCATTTTTCAAACAGATGCTCAAGATGCCATTGAATCCGTAGATATGGAAAAACGGGAGGACCGTGAGAACTCGGTGCCTTTGCCCCTCTGTAATTAACAAAAACAAAAGTTTTACTTGATGGTCTTCCAGGTAGCAGAGTGTCGTCATATCGACGTCTTTTTAAGGCGATTATTTGTCGTCGACGAAGCCGTACGACGAATAAATGACGTATCTCTAATGTTATTTTTTCCACAACATCTTGACGTTAGTTTGTTAGTTAATGAGCTTGTTCCATGATATTCTCTTTATATGGTTTTTATACTTTTTCATATAGTACTCGATAATCTCATTATGCACTTAAAATTTCGTATTATTAACTTTTTCCGTTCTCGAGATATAAGGAGTTGAAATTAGTAATAGTTTCTAAAACCGAGCGCTCATTTGTGACGTCACTATACGCAAGTGACCTTTCAAATTTAACTTGAAAAGTCGAAAAACATGGAATTTTCAAACGCTGGTAACTAAATAAATACGTCGAGTGGAAGTTCATTATATGTCTCTACGGAAAGGAGAAGGTTGGTGATGAATCCTAATCGTAAATTTCAGGGTCAAAATAGAAAATTCGTCCCGACAGGAGCGAGAGAAAATTGTAATTTTTTGACATTTCCCCTACTCACCAACAATACTTCTAAAACACTTATAATTATAACAACTAAGGAGCATCAAGTCTATTGAGATCGCCGAGTCTATGGCTATTGTGACGTGTAGCGCCTGGCCACGCCCCATTTTCGCGAGGTGGAGATTTGTAATAGTTTTTAAGATACTAAACGTGCGAATAAGATTCTGATTTTTGCAGATCCATTATTTTGTACTTGCATTTTCGATTTATGAAATAAAAAAAAAATGCCGAACAAGCCCATTTGACGTAATTGTATCGTAATTTTCTTCATGTCGAAAGACTTTATGCATTTCATGTACCTAGTTTGTTATAGGAATTTTTACTAGATGTTGCCATAAAGAGGGTGTCTCGCCGGGAACTGAATCGATCCATATTGGGAAAAGCATGTAACAAAAAATTTTGAAAATTTTAGGAGTTACTAAAGTCAGTGTGGCCAATTCAACTAAAATAATTACAAGCATGTGATACTTCTGGTTATACCGGAAGTCGATACCAACTTGCTTATTTTAAATGGAACACCCTATATATTACAAAAATAGCTTATTTTCTCTTTAGGGTTTCTTGGTCATTATAAACAAAAAAAGCCTCTTGTAATTTTTTCGTAAAGTTGGCCGTTTCCGACTTATAAACAATTTAACATTTAAAAATTTAAGCTTTAGAATGAAAAAAATTGCACTTATTCTGGAGTTTATTAATGATGTTCAAAGATTGTACAAGAATTTTAGTGAATTAAAAAAAATAAAAATTTAATATTGTATTTCAACCCTGAAAATGACCGTTTTTGCGTTTTTTCAAACATTAAATTATTTATAAGTCGGAAATGGTGAACTCTACGAAAAAATGACAAGAGACCTTTTTTGTTTAAATTAGCCCAGAAAACTTAAAAAATATAGTTTAACAATTAAAAGAACCTGAAAAATTTACTTTTTAATCGATACATAAGAGAATGACTGACAATGATTGTTTCTAATTATGGCTAAGTGATGGCAATTTTTAATAAAAATTCTTGAACATCAAATCGCCAATATTTCAAAAAGTTGTAGCTTTAACCCATACAGTACCTGTGCTAGAAAAAAGGGAATTTAATTTTACATAATTTGACGTAAAAAATACAGTGTGTTCCATTTGAAATAAAAACGTTTTTGAAGCTTGAATTTGACAAAATGTATCGTGAAAAATAGATTGGTCACACTGACCTTAGTAACTCGCAACATTTTCAAAATTTTTTTGTTACATATTTTTGAGACACCCTGTATAAGTCATGGAAGTCACTCTTCATCTTACATTTTAATGAGTCTTAAACGCTAGACCATTTTACCTGAAATGTTCAAATTTCATTCAGGAAACATCGATTACATTATTGATTTACATAGATCGTATTAGTGCTGCAGCAAGTACTCTCTTTCAAACCATGTGATCTTGTTGGTCACTGAAGGATTCTGGGGTTAATCCAATTGGGATTCGAAACCAGACCCACTGACTCAATGCCAATCAAGCGAGACCTTGACAGTCCGTTTGATGTGCTAATGGGCTTGTTCAGCATTTTTTTTATTTCATAAATCGAAAGTGAAAGTATAAATTAATGGATCTGCAAAAAATCAGAATTTTATTCGCACGTTTAGTATCTTAAAAACTACTACAAATCTCCATCTCGCGAAAATGGGGCGTGGCCAGGCACTACGTCACTATACGCATAGACTCGGCGATTGCAATAGACTTGATGCTCCTTACTTGATATAATGGGCTTGTTCAGCATTTTTTTTTTATTTCACAAATCGAAAGTGCAAGTATAAATTAATGGATCTGCAAAATATCAGAATCTTATTCGCACGTTTAGTATCTTAAAAACTATTACAAATTTCCATCTCGCGAAAATGGGGCGTGGCCAGGCGCTACGTCACTATACGCATAGACTCGGCGATCTCAATAGACTTGATGCTCCTTATTGGTTATAATTATAAGTGTTTTCGAAGTATTGTTTGTTTTGCTTACTACTTGACAGTAGGGAAGTACAATTTGGTGAAATGTCAAAAAATTAAAATTTTCTCTCGCTCCTGCCAGAACGAATTTTCGATTTCGACCCTGCAATTTACGATTATAATTCATCGCCGACCTTCTCCTTTCCGTAGACACATAGAACGAACTTCCACTCGACGTATTTATTTAGTTACCAGCGTTTAAAAATTTCATGTTTCTCGACTTTTCAGGTTAAATTTGAAAGGTCCCAGAAAGCCATTTTTCTTACGTCACTTGCGTATAGTGACGTCACAAATGAGCGCTCGGTTTTTGCAACTATTACTAATTTCAACTCCTTATATCTCGAGAATGGAAAAAGTTAATAATACGAAATTTTATGTGTATAATGAGAATATCGAGTACTATATGAAAAAGTATAAAAACCATATAAAAAGACTATCATGGAACAAGCCCATTGAGAGCAGTGAAACGAACAGAGTTGAAGACCTGCGGTTATAGAAAGGGTCACTCATCTGGTACACAGATATGGATCGAAGATAGCTGAAGGGATTGGCGTGGGCGTATGCACCAGGGTGCTTCCAAGAACTGTTGAACCGAGTCGGCAATTCAATGTGATTAAAAAGCAGTACTTTTCAAAAAGTCTTTTACATCATCTCTCGAATATTAGCTGCTCGTGTCTTTTTGTTCCGTAGACCACTTTAAAGCTTTTAACCATATGAAATGGAGCAAACTGTGAACTGCATTATTGGAAATGGAGACATCCAGGCATCTGATCTTTATTATTCTCCGACTATGTTAAGAAAACTCCGCTTTGGTAAGATTCCGACAAATGTAAGTTGACCAAGGCGTCTGACGGGTCTGCGTTCCATCACCAATCCTCTTTAAGATCTATAGTGACCACACCACCACACGTAATGCAATGGTGTGCTGGAGGTCTAGTAGAGTGAACTAGCAATAGGCGGAACGAAGATTTCTAATTTGAGATATGCAAGCTGGACAGGTGACGGGGCGCCATCCGACGTGCTATACAGCAAACATGTGCCAACTAGGATAACTCATGAATCACAAAAAAAACATCTGCCAAAAAGTTGTGAATAAGATGAAGAAGCTCTCCCGACAGCTTGTTGACCTTGTTATGTATTTGGATGTTACACTTGCTAAAAACAACTTACCATTTCCGAATGGACTCGCCAGCGCAGGATGATCTCCTTGAACAAGATTAGCTACCAGATTATAATGAGATAGCATGACACCTTTGGGAAGACCTGTTGTGCCACTTGAGTAGGGAAGTAAGGCTAATTCCTTTGGGTTAAGGCCTGGTAGTTCACTTTCGTGGCCAGCTAAAAGTGTAATGCACACATTAAATACAGCTTGGTCTAAATCTCAGGGCGCTATGCTAGACCAAATTTGTCATTACCTGTGAGTAAACTTTGAAGTCCATGGACATTTTTCGATATGTCGTCCTCGCCGCCGATACATATGGTTGATCTATAACCTTGCAAGGTGGGACTGATGGTGGTGGCTACTTCTAGCAACAATGGCACAGTTATAATCATTTTAACTCCGGCGTTTTGGAACTGCCTGCTGATTTCATCTGACAAAATAATCGTCGATTAGTTTATATGATTTTGTAGATTTAGCTGAACTTCAATCCAAGGCCATAGCGAGGATAAGAGTTGAAAAGAAATGTAAAAAAGTATTCCCGTGATTATCGCCGAAAAAGAGGCAAAATAATACAATTTTTAAACGTTATAGTCGCATAGAAATAAATGCGAGGTAATTGTAGAATCAGAAATATCTGCCAAATAGTTGGGAAGAATTAAAAAAATTGCTTTGGTATGAAAGGAAGCCGTCGGTTAACAGGATGGATTACCGCCGAAAATCTATTTAAATTTCAAATAATTTCGTCGGATAAGCCAAGACATTGAATATTTACACGTTTATAACTAAATATATGCAGCTCTTGGAAAGCTGCATGATGTCTCTATGGAAACACGAAAATTGGCATTTTGTCGACATCGTGAGATGCTCTCGTCATTCCGTAATTTCTTTATTGCAATGATCCCAGGCGAGAGAGATGGCCGACTTTTGCAAGTTTATATTATTTATTTATATTGTCACTTTACAGTGGCCCGAACATTAAATATTTCGTACCGCATTTGCTACCTAGCAACTGGCCTAGCGACCGATGCGAAATGAAATTCTGTACAGGGTGTAGTTGTTCATGATTGATTTTACGATCGTTAATTAAGTAAACTCGAGGTTGTGGTAGATAAATACTTTTATTGGAGTGTCTTCCTTTAAGTCAATCTAATCAACCAAAACCCCCCTCCTTCCATAACTTTTTTCTCGCTACGGTCTTATCGTCATCAACTTTCGATAAGTACTTACCAGGTGTGTAAAGGGGATTCACAAAGGTGACCGTCAACCCCGCTTCCATGGCCCCGTAGCATACGATTGCAAACTCAGGTATGTTAGGTAGCAAAAGTCCCACAACTTCTCTGGGTTTCATCCCACAGTGTCCGAGCAGCGCCTGAGCGCATCTGTTGATCAGCATCCTTAGCATGCCGAACGAGTAACTCCTTCCGGTAACTGCGCAAGTCTAAAACAAATGAAATAGAATCAGTTTCTTTCTTGGAAATGGCCACCTTCATTTCCAAAAAGAGACATCCGATAGGGAAATATTTATTTTTGGTCATAATTTTTTTTTCTTAGTACGTATATTTAAAAAAACGATAAGATTTACCTAAGCACAACCATAACGAAACTATTACTATAAATTTTCACTCAATAATTCCAGTGGTTTGCAAAATAGTTAGATTTAAATTTAAAGATTATGCTAATATTCTTATTCCATGGTTTTAAATCTAACTAATTAAATATTAGAGTATTACATAGTGAATACAGTATTCACTATGTAATACTCTTGATAAAGGCCTAATAAGCCGAAACATATGTAGAGAATTTATAATATATTGTTTGATTCACCTTAAAGCAGTGTTTAATTTATAATTAATAATTATTTCATAACTACATAATTGAATATATCGAGGCAGGGGAATGCCCTGTTGGAATATTTTTTATTTCAGCGGGGCATTTGACTGTGTCCATCATGCAAATATGTATTATATAACTATGGGATTAGAGCACAACCACTAAACTGGATTAATTCATTTTTAACCAATCGTCAACAGTATGTGGGTATACAACATGTTAGTGAAAATATGGTATACAGAACCAATTTTGAATGTTCGTCTCTAAGTATGGGAGTTCCACAGGGCTCAATATTCGGCCCTGCGTTATTCATATTAATGAGCTCGGTTGGATTTTATATAATAATTTCTTTTCAATGTATGCTGATGATTTTTCTATGATTGTTTCGGATCCTGTGCATAATGTGTTAGAAAGTAAATGTAATGATATTGTAGAAAATATATCTATCTATATTTTTCAATCAACATCAGTTCTGTTGTACTTCAATGAAGATAATACTCAGTTTCATAATAGACGGATAAGAAAAGAAGTTCCCATTTTTGTAAGGAGACCTTGAGAGAGTATAATATTTTAACTTTACCGTGCTTATACATTTTTGAAACGTGTGTTTATGTTTATCCAAACAGGAATATGTTTAATGCGAATAAAAATATTCATAATGTAAATACGCGTAGCAAGGAAGACTTTCGAATGCAAGACTTAATTTAACTTACCGTTTCCCAAATTACATGGGACTAAAATTGTTTAAAAACTTACCCTCTGAATGTAAAATAGCTAGAAACTTACTGAATTTTAAAACAAAAATTGATTTTGCTGTCAAAATGTTTTTACACTGTATGCGATTTTTTACCTAGTTTTTAAAGTGTATGTTATAACTTGACTCTTCCTATATAATAGTAATGTTGTTATTATGGGAAATAAATTATGATTACCTATTGTTATGCATTACACCCCCTACGCCTATACTTAATAGTGACTGGAAACTTGTAGAAAGAGATAGAGTTTTCTAGAGTGTGGTGGGAGAAGATTCTCGATTGTGTTCTGGATGACTCTGGAGGCAATTTCAGAGTATATAAGGCGCGATTCCCGGCGAAAGAGGGAGGAGTTTGGCACCAATAAGTGATGTTATAATTCCGAAGTGTAAATATAAACATTGTAAAAGTTAGTATAGTCTAATCAGTAAATTATTAAATAAAGTGTTAGTAGTTACCCCTTGTTAATATTATTTAGAACCCATGGATTCATACAGAGTGGTTTCAGGGTGAAAATAGGTAACACTATTATTATTATTATTTCGAGCAAACTTTCTCTAAAACTACGGCTGACCAATATAATATAATATATAGTAAAAATTACTAATAACCACCCTGACTATATTTTTATAGCACTTGCATTTATAATGAATATTTATTGCTCTCTTCCATTTTCAAATAGACTACATATACATTGAAGAAATTTATGTT